>JAEAOA010000515.1:510000-625538 GCA_016746295.1 Potamilus streckersoni | reverse complement strand
ACTTTTTAAATTCAGAATCATTGTGTAACAGAAGTCGCTAAGTTTATAAGTGTTTGGAAATAGGTTTTTTTTAATAAAGCTATCCATTTATTCAACCAAACGAAGGTATCTTGTAATGATGCAAAAGTAAACCCTCTTTTTCACTTTTGTGTAATCCAAAGAATATGGCTTCAACATATATCAATACAAACGATTTTAATAATAATAATAATAATAATAATAATAATAATAATAATAATAATAATAATAATAATAATAATAATAAATGTTCTACAGACCTAATATCATTCCAAAATTAATTTATTATTATGTAGCCAATATTTCTCAAACTTTGATGGCACAATGTAATAAACATGTATGCATTCTTTGTTTAAGACAAAATACGCATATAGCTTAGATTGGCCACCTTCGTTGTGCTCAAACCGCACCTTTACCTATGTATACTTTTTGTTTGTTTACTTGATAAAGTAACCTTTTTAAATTTAATACAGAATAAATCAATTTTTAGATTTTACTTTAACGTGCACACATACCCACATTCACATTTGTGCCCACATTTGATTCCAACTTCAGTAAGGCACTGAGACCCGAAATTTGCGAAAGTAAGGAAGCGTATGATCCTGGTTAGATTATTACTGGGGGTAAGTTGTGAACAACAACAAAGTGCTTTGACGTTAGTTTCCATAACTTCCACACTCAAACTGCAACACCGAAACTGGCTGTACATTCAAGCGACGATTGCATCGTAATATATTTCCACTCGATTGCAAGCGATACAGGATAAAACATACATTTCCTTCTGTCTAATCTAGTTATATCTGCAGGATCAAAAGAGTTTCCTAAATAGGGACCTTCAGAACAACAGTATAAGCCATCCAACTATTTGATATTTTGTTATTAACTTAAACAAAGGGAAAAGTGATAGAGAAAAACAAAAGATTTGTTCTAGGTTATAACGTGGGTTATACTGACGAGTATTTGGATATAGATGCAATTGCAAGGAAGCGTTCGTGTCGATTGTTTTCATTGATTATAATTAGATAGACCCTTCAAAATTTGCTGCATGTGTGGATTGCAACGTAATTACTTCTCAGCATTTTAGTAAGCATTAACTTTGACCTTGAATATTTGCGTGCCACCAAGGGGTTAATGAATATTAATGGTCACATTTTGCTTAAAGTATAATTTCGTCACACATATGTCCACGATTTCTTACTTGTTATATATATATATATATATATATATATATATATATATATATATATATATATATATATATATATATATATATATATATATATATATATATATATATATATATATGTGTGTGTGTGTGTGTGTGTGTGTGTGTGCATGTGTGTATGTGTGAGTGTGTTTGTGTGTGTCGCATTTGTACAAAGCATGTAATGATGTACTATGTTATATTTCAGTTCAAGACATTGCTAACCAAGCAGATTGGTCAGGAGACGACGGGCATTTTCATTGTGTCGATATTTGATTTATTGAAAGATAATCAGAGTAAAAATATATATATATATAAATGATTTATATACATGTATATGATACGTAATAATTTTCGCTATTGCAGTGTACTCCTTCGTACTTCATTTACAAGTACATTTCCGAAAAGGAATACCAACTTGTCAGCTTTTATTAATGTAAAATTTTGCGAACTCAACATGAGTTCAACAAAAAAGTCACCATCTTTGCTTGTTAATTATGAACAGTTTTGTTTGATTCAATTAAGAAGAGAATCCTTATTATTGATAGTGCTTCATATGTGCAATTATTTGGGATGGACTGGTAATTATACATGCACGATAAATACTTCCTAAAAGTTAGACGTTACATCATCATGTTTCAAAACAATTCTTCCTCTGGTAAAGAAAATGCGTTGTATATCTTACTAAAATTGGTTCTTTTACAATTTATAGGTTTATTTTAAATAAACATTTAAAATCTTGTAGTTTGCCTTTCATTAACTTATTTTGCATTCATGTACCAGATATTCTAAGTATTCAATTATGTTTTGCATGATAATCCTTTAACTACATTTAGATTATGTTTGATAGGCTGTCGGCAATTTCATCTAATTTTATGATATGGTTCTTTGTTCATCTGTTCTCGTCCGTCGTTTATTAGCTGTCATCAGTTCATAATTGATGTAGAAAACATGTCACGCACGAAACGCTTTATCAACTGGCACATAGTTTAGTTTGGGTCATTCGGGTATTTAAACATTTCGTGTTAGTTCATGAATAAGCCGCACTGCTTTCACAAACATTTCCTGTTAGAACAAATACATTTTCTGATAGGTTAATTAGGTCCCTTAATGTATCGACTTCTGAGTAGCCAAACTTAATATTTTATCCTTAAATAATACGGCACACAAACGCTGGCATGCTATACCTACGACATCACACTGAACGCATAATAAGCCCACGCATAGTATATATTTTGTATTCTTGAATAAAACTATTGGAAAACGAGTTACACATTTCCATATTTTTCTTTAAATATCATATAATCAGATAAGCCAAATTCCGGGTCCACTTTCATCTGTTAAATTTGATGCTGTACAAAATCCGAAATTCTTCCATTAACTTTAATTCCTATTTTCGTTCAGTTTGTTTTCTGGTATATTTACAGACTTGACCAGTCTCTGATCCTAGATATTCTTCCTGCATGAAAACATATTTACCCACTCTATTTTAAGAAACTTTGCAGAACAACTCACCTGATGCTGATCATTCATTTATTATCGTCCCAATTACTACAATAGAAAAGTATTTAAACAACTTTTCAAATTCCAGATCTTTAGTGAAAGCAAACAATATTTAACATTTATTCAGATAATCTCTACCCTTCATCAAAATATGACCGATGTTACTTAAAACAGGAATTCATTGATACATTATTACCTAGAAGAGACTAAATAGATTTAGACCAAAGTTTTGAAACATTACGTGGGAAACTGAAAGCCTTTCGTTTGTTAAAAGTTATTTTCTTCTGAAAACATAAATGAGTAAATGAGTAGTAAATGGTGTCACTTTACGAACAAAGGGAAGTACATGGACAAATACCCTCTGTGCACGTTTACTGACAAGATTTATATGGGCAAAAAGTTGGTCTGTATACGGACAAGGGAAAGTTGAACATATATTAGGTATTGTATAGGGATAATAGGAAAGGAACAATGTCTGACCCCAATCGGGCGAAACAGAAACAGCGGGAAAGAAAGCTATAAGGCTTGTCGGGACGAGATATAAAACTTTACATAAAACCTGCGGTGCGGGACATATAACTTTATAAAACGCTTGCAGAGACAAAGAAACGAATACACAAAAAACACAAAACAGCGACTAAAATGTTTAATCTACAAAGTAAAACTTTTCGAGGCAATACAGTGGCTCTGAAAAGGTCCTTTGTTTTTCATATTAACATCATTCAGTTAACATAGAGGGCATCTCACGCATCCATTTCTCTTCCTCAAACTTTGTCGGACCTCTGGTTTGTAGATTAAGACTCTCGTCAGACAGCCTTGCATCTCCACACAGATCCTTCGTTTCCAAAGGGCTGTATCAGTCATTTAGGTAATTGTCCATAACTATCTGACATACATGTTGTGGTCCGAGTAGAACATCATCGACGATAGAATGGTAGACGATTCAATATTAGTCCACACCTTATGATGATAACAGGCGAAGGTAACGAAGTGAACTGCGGTTGTTTTTTAATGGAAGAGTGAATCGAAGCGGATTCAGTTCTTTCACCAATCCAAACACGCGTTACAAAATTTATTCAGAGTGCAGAATTTATCTTCCAATTCGAGGAGACCTAAGGGTGACATTACACTACCTATGTAGGTGCGCTAGCGTCTGTGTGCAGTGAATTAGTGGGGGGTCACGGGCTGTGGAGACGAGAAGTGATGGCATTGCAGCGGATACCAAAGCAAACACGATCCTCTGTGCAGAAGAGACCGACTTTAATTGGGATTTAATGGATTTTCCTTCATTTCCATAACAACTTCTTCGTGTACCAGCAACTTCGCCGCCTTCTCATACTTTACCACACATCGAGCATTTTAGACAGAGACAGAAGAACGAATTGGAGAAATATTTTTTGCAGCAGCAGAAGGAAGCAGAACAAGCCTTTCTCATTCAACAGTATCAGCGATAAGAAGTAAGAAGAAAACGACAGGAATAAGAATTATAAAAGGAAAAAGGTCCAGGAGCGTGTGTGTGTTTTTAACGTAGCTTTAACAATTTTTCAGTCATATCACTACGATGTCTACAGTGTGACACTTTATTGTGATGTCTGGAACTGGGGCATCATGCCGCAGCCATGTGGCATAATGGCCCACCCATTCACATTATTTAGACACCAGGCCGACCTGTCGTATCACTAAGCTCTTAATGGCGAGAGCCAAGCGAGGCAGCTGTTAGTATCATTTTTGTGTCTTTGTTATGACCTCGCATCTGAGGCGGACGCTCTAACCACTAGGCCACGGGAGCGGTCTAGGATAGATGAACCATCTATTCAAGTTGGTTGTTTTGTTGTTGTTGTTGTGTGGCTTAACGCCATTTTTCAGCACACGATAGGCTATACATTGCGGCCAGTATTAATGGTGGAGGAAGAATCCTGAAAATCACCGGAAAGAACCACCGAACCACGAAAAGCTATTCAAGTTAGTGCAAACGGGTAACACGCTTTGTTTGTAGATTTAATCCCTGTGTCATCTTTTAATTAAGCCATTGTCTTACAGTTGCTTGAATAAAGAACTGTTTTAACTTTTTTGCATCATACACATCCCTATTGAAAGAACCCTTCATGCAAATAAACTCCAAATAATCGCGAGTCGATGATAGCAAGTCTTTTGCACTCATGGAAATACATTCTCTTTGGACCCATTGTCTGCAATTTTTGAATTGCAGAGTGTCAGTTTTACATTCACTGGAACAAATAATATATGGATATCGATCCATCTTTGCATGTGATAATATCGGTATCGTATTGAGCATTTATATCAAAACATTTACTGCTCATTTATGTAATGTGTGCATAATCAAACTCGGCGTTTTGTTCCTTAGGAGAACAATTAGAGAATAATGACAGCGTTGAGCAAAGGTGTCGTTTCTTTATTGTACGTGACGTACTGTGTTAGATTAAGCAAGAGAATACCTCCATTCCAAAAGGACCAGACTTTATCATACCAGAACCATCAACCGTTTATCAAACCTTTCGACCTTTACAAGCTCTTCCTCAAGGGAATAAAACATGAATAAAACAAAACCATCGCACACAACTCGGGACTCCTACTTGTTTGAATCACTAGTTACAAAACAAACAGACGTAACAATACAAAATTGTGCAAAAATGATGGACAAGCTGGTTATTGAAAGTATCAAAACCATTATGTGTTTTGTCTAATGTTATATACAAATATATCCCCCAAAGTATGTCCCCCAAATCAATTTATTTTCATGAGAAACATCAGCCTAAAGAGAGCTTTGCATATCTTTCAAAAAAGCATACACTTTCTTTATGTGCATCATAACTTGATTGATAAAAACTTTTAGATGTAAAGTATAAATAGATGACAGATACAACCTTTCGGATGTAAATTATATCTTGATGACAGATGAAATCTTCTGGATGGATAGTATAACTTAATGACAGATACAACCCACTGAATCTAAATAATAACTTCATGACAGATGCAATCTTTTAGATGGACAATACAACTTGATGACAGATATAACCTTGTGAATGTAAAGTATAATTCGATGACAGATGCAATCTTCTGGATATAAAGTATAACTTGATAACAGATGCAATCTTCTGGATATAAAGTATAACTTGATGACAGATGCAATCTTCTGGATAGACAGTATAACTCGATGACAGATGCAATTTTCTGGATAGACAGTAAAACTCGATGACAGATGCAATCTTCTGGATAGACAGTATAACTCGATGACAGATGCAATCTTCTGGATATAAAGTATAACTTGATGACAGATGCAATCTTCTGGATAGACAGTATAACTCGATGACAGATGCAATCTTCTGGATAGACAGTATAACTCGATGACAGATGCAATCTTCTGGATAGACAGTATAACTTGATGACAGATGCAATCTTCTCGATAGACAGTATAACTTGATGTCAGATGCATCTTTCTAGATAGACAATGTACCTTGATGACTGATGCAATCTTTTTGATGTAAAGTATAACTTGATGACAGATGCAATCTTCTGGATGTAAAGTATAACTTGCTGCCAAATACAACCATCTGCTGGATAGTATAACTTGATGACATATGCAATCTTCTGGATGTAAAGTATAACTTGATGACAGATACAATCTTCTGGATGGAAAAATACAACTTGATGACAGATGCAATTTTCTAGATGGACATTATAACTTGATGACAGATGCATCTTTCTAGATGGACAGTGTAACTTGATGACAGATGCAATCTTCTGGATGTAACTTATGACTATAACAGATGCAATCTTCTCGATGTAAAATATAAATTGAAGACATATATAATCTTCTGGATAAACAGTATAACTTGATGACAGATGCATCTTTCTCGATGGACAGTGTAACTTGATGCAGATGCAATTTTCTGGATGTAAATTATAACTTTATAACAGATACAATCTTCCCGATGTAATGTGTAACTTGATGACAGATGCAATCTTCTGGATAGACAGTATAACTTGATGACAGATGCAACCTCTGATAGCAGAGCATAACTATATTGACATATACAACGTTTGGCAGTAGATTATAACCTGGTGACAGATGCAACCTTTGTCAGTAGATTCTAACCTGGTGACATATACAACCTTTGTATGTAGATTATAAACTGGTGACATATACAACCTTTGGAAGACAGACGTATATAAATAAGTATAATTTCAACCTTTGACAGATGTACTTTACAATTGAACCTTTGAGCTATTTTATATATAGGAGGATAACTAAGTGACAAATGATACAACATGTACATGGGACACATTTCGCGTATATATATATATATATATATATATATATATATATATATATATATATATATATATATATATAATATAATATAATATTAAGGCAGTTTCTTCTCATAACATAACGAGTTACTTACGCACAGTATTCAACATTATGGTAATAGCACAAAAATATATTCCTGTTTGCTTGACCGGTCCTTAACATGTATTTTATGTTCTAGTCAACCGGAGAGATCGGTATAGTTGTATGTACTGTGTTGTCTTTGTCTGGCCTACAAATTGAAAACTAAACTACAAAGCTGTCTTATCGGCTGCGCTGGTGATATATGACCACACCATCCAGTTACCATCCAACCCCGTCTAGATCATTTCCCTGTCCACAAACACGATCTTTACAATTTCCCATGGTCAAAACATTTGTCCTTCAATGGGATGCCACCCTCACCTCAAAACACCCACAGCCCATAATACATTAGCAAGCTAATGTTCCGTCTGGCAGAGTCTCTTTAAGCTGGGATCAGCTCAGAATGATTGGCAAGCTGGGGTTCAGCTTAGCACATTATAGCTCTAGTTCACATATCTGACTTCAGCCCAGAATATATTTTATGCGAAAATCATCCTAGCATACATTTAATTAAGATGGGATCATCCCATAATATATTAGCAAGCTGGTATTCAGCCTTGCACATCCTCTACTTAAACTGGGATCAGCCCAGAATGCACTTTAATGCTTGGTTCAGCCTAGTATACATTATCTTTTAGCTGTGATCAATTAGTACCAATTATCTTTTAACTGGGATCAGCCCCGAATACCCCATAATGATAGGACCAGCCTAGCATAGAGTTATTTGAATATGGTATCAATTAATGTCGCTGGTTTAGCTGTCGAGTTTACACATTATACAAACCTTCCAATGCTACCCCTTTTGCATAAGTGTCATGCGAATCCCCCAGGAAAAACAATTCATAGACCAATGCCCTGTCCATGCGTCGCGTCACTATTTATAACCACTAGGGTGGCATTGTGACCACACTCATTCTTAAATCTTGAGGGGGATTTTCCCATAACTAGGCGAACGTCCCTCGTGCTATGTGGTTCTCATCCTCGTTCATTCAGAGATAGGGCACCATCAGGGTGATAAGCATTGTCCATCAGATAGTACTATTCGAGTCTTGGGTAGATGCCAGACTTATCCCTTTGGGAAATATATCCGCCTGAGCGATAAAATTTAAAATTTGTAATTTTGTGCTGACTACAGGATGCTTTAACATTACCATAGCACTTTCTACTCCCAGGCCCTGCTTTTCGATTTTCTTCTTTCAGGTTTTGTGGATTCACAGACTGATACCGATTGCCTCATCTTATGGACAATGTACTTCATATGCTTTCTTTGGGGGAGCACTTCACTTTATATGGTTTCATGCCAGACATTATACAGCCGTCCACGTCATAGGGCACTGCTCTTCATATAGGTTTATTGGAGATCATTTAATTTGGAATTCGTTGAAGGCGTGACCATCTTACGACACACCATTCTCCCGCTTCTGTTCAGTGACATGGAATACAAACATTTATGAATATTGGGTGCCATTTGGACATGTGTAATGGACTGATGGCATTTTTGGAGAAATCGGAGGCCTGAGATAAAGAATTTGGTGAACTTTGACAATCTGCGACTGCACCTGCAATTGGTTTGAAGGACTATCTACTTGGGACTGTAGAATGATGGTTCTATAAAGTCATGCGCGCTACGTCAGATTTCACCCTAACCGCCTCCTCCTCAGCATTAATTGTGTGCATGCATTTAGTATCATGTGCTTTGAACACCAAGTCTTCCAAATATATTTTCACATTAATAACTGGCATTCCCTTTTGGACTCTCATTTGATATTTAAATATCAAATTCAATTTGGCATTTTTCCCGAATCGGATACTCTTTAGCAACATTAATAACGTAAAGGTCATCCCATTAAATACATTTATTTAACAGTTATAAATAGGAAAAATATAAATATTTGCTTCATGCAGGGATCAGCCTAGCTCTATTCCACGAATCTGTGATTAACCCAGAATACACTCTTATGCGGGGATCAGCCTAACATAGACTTGGTTAAGATGGGATCAGGGCAGAACACATTAGCATGCTGGGATAAACCTAGCACTTAATCTACTTAAGCTGGGATCAGCCCAGAATACACTTGAATACTGGGATATATTTTAGTGCTATGACCATAATACTGAATCATGTGCGTAACTAACCCGTTATATTATGAGAAGAAACTACCTTAATGTATTCCATGCATCTGTGGTATTCGTCTCTCCACTGTTCCTCCCAATTCCTAACGATGACTTTTATGGTTTGAGCTTAGCAAACGTGATACCGTTTTACATGTGATGGGTAGCAAAAGACGTGGGCAGATTCAAACTTTACACTTGCGCATATTCGTTCCATAATATAATAAATTAGCAAAGAAATATAATGTTCATAGGGAGAAACAGTTTTGTCCCTCTAGCTGTTTAATTGGTATTACCAGAAAAATAAATGTGCAAGACATCCACATATATCACAAGATAACAAGGCAGAGATAAAATATTCGATATCATAAACGTTGCCTATGTCTGTGCTTATTATAAAAACCACGGCTATTTTAACAGGTGAAAATGCACATAAAACAGGCTAAATTATTAAGTTACACGCACACGCACTTGCATGAATTGCATTTTGTGAGGATGATATATTATACGCTACTTTGTATCAGTCAGTCAGAAAGTCATGAATTTTAATAGCAGATATACATTCAACTGCCGTATCGTATTACTATGGATATAAGAACTATCCAAATTATTGGGGCCTGTCCAAAAAGTAGAAATATTTGCGTCAATGTTTATTTTAAAAATATTGTCCCTCATCTGTTTCATCTGCTGTGATTTGACGTTTGTCAAACTAGATTTCGTCGCTGTATTACAGCACGTATTGTGTGTTAATCATCCGTCCTTTCATGCGATGTTAAACTGTTAGTATTATCAATATCCGTTGCAAAAGACGAAAGAGGATGGAAAAATAAAATAGGCATATATATATATATATATATATATATATATATATATATATATATATATATATATATATATATATATATCATACATATTTTAAACAAATACTTATTTCATTCAGATGAAAAGGAATTACATAATTGTACCAGCAATAATGCCTGTTAACATATCCTACAGGCGTAATACCACCGATAATGAAAAACAAATCATCTTCAAATATTTTATATATATATATTATATATATATATATATATATATATATATATATATATATATATATATATATATATATATATATATATATATATATATATATATATATATATATATATATATATATATATATATATATATATATGATCACTATTCATGATCACGTTTATCTCGTTGTATAGAAATTGTCGTACGCAATATGCTGCGTGTCCGAAAGTAAATGCGTCTATTAAAGGTCAACAATGACCATAGCTTTCAAAACAAAAGAACATCAACTCATGTCTCGAATCATTACCGCTTTTGGGAAAAGATAATACTGTTGTCTCTGTCGCTCTCAATCTGTATATGTGTATGTGAGTCTGCCAGTTTCTAGGGATATTTCGAACTTGTCTAGAAATGCTCCACCACACGTTTTCTGTCACCATTGACGCATCGAAGCATAAAGTTCTTTTCGTATGTTGTTCGTGGTATAACCCACTGTTGTTCGTAATACATTCCAGTGTTTGTTCACAAATTCCTTGATTCATGTATCATTTAGTAAGAAATTCATTCGTGTTGTCATTTGTATAGTTTTGTTCCTTCACGCCCTTAAGTGTTTCAGAATTGTCAACTCAACTGCATTGGATTATTTAATTCTAGATAGCATATATTCCTTACTGATATTATCGGCAAATTCACTTTATGTCTAGACCTACTCAACTGCATTGGATTATATAATTCTAGATATCTTATATTCCTTACTGTTATTATCGGTAAAATCACTGTATGTCTAGACCTACTCAACTGCATTGGATTATTTAATTATAGATAGCATATATTCCTTACTGTTATTATCGGTAAAATGACTCTGTCTCTAGACCTACTCAACTGCATTGGTTTATTTAATTCTAGATAGCATATATTCCTTATTGTTATTATCCATAAAATCACTCTATGTCTAGACCTACTCAACTTCATTGGATTAATATAATCTAGATAGTATATCTTCCTTACTGTTATTATCGGTAAAATCACTGTATGTCTTGACCTACTCAACAGCATTGGATTATTTAATTCTAGATAGCATATATTACTTACTGTTATTATCGTTAAAATTACTGTATGTCTAGACCTTCTCAACTGCATTAGATTATTTAATTCTAGATAGCATATATTACTTACTGTTATTATCGGGAAAATCACTCTATGTCTAGACCTACTCAACTGCATTGGATTATATAATTATAGATAGCATATATTACTTACTGCTATTATCGTTAAAATTACTGTATGTCTAGACCTACTCAACTGCATTAGATTATTTAATTCTAGATAGCATATATTACTTACTGTTATTATCGGTAAAATCACTCTATGTCTAGACCTACTCAACTGCATTGGATTATTTAATTATAGATAGCATATATTCCTTACTGTTATTATCGGTAAAATGACTCTGTGTCTAGACCTACTCAACTGCATTGGTTTATTTAATTCTAGATAGCATATATTCCTTATTGTTATTATCCATAAAATCACTCTATGTCTAGACCTACTCAACTTCATTGGATTAATATAATCTAGATAGTATATCTTCCTTACTGTTATTATCGGTAAAATCACTGTATGTCTTGACCTACTCAACAGCATTGGATTATTTAATTCTAGATAGCATATATTCCTTATTGTTATTATCCATAAAATCACTGTATGTCTAGACCTATCCAACTGCATTGGATTATTTAATTCTAGATAGTATATCTTCCTTACTGTTATTTTCGACAAATTCACTGTATGCCTAGACCTACTCAACTGCATTGGATTATTTAATTCTAGATAGCTTATATTCCTTACTGTTATTATCGGAAAAATCACTGTATGTCTAGACCTACTCAACTGCATTGGATTATTTAATTCTAGAAAACATATAATCCTTACTGTTATCATCGGCAAATTCACTTTATGTCTAGACCTACTCAACTGCATTAGATTATTTAATTCTAGATAGCATATATTGCTTACTGTTATTATCGGTAAATTCACTGTATGTATAGACCTACTCAACTGCATTGGATTATTTAATTCTAGATAGCATATATTGCTTACTGATATTATCGGTAAATTCACTGTATGTCTAGACCTACTCAACTGCATTGGATTATATAATTCTCGATAACATATATTCCTTACTGTTATTATCGGTAAATTCACTGTATGTCTAGACCTACTCAACTGCATTGGATTATTTAATTCTAGATATCATATATTCCTTACTGTTATTATCGGTAAATTCACTGTATGTCTAGACCTACTCAACTGCATTGGATTATTTAATTCTAGATAGCATATATTGCTTACTGATATTATCGGTAAATTCACTGTATGTCTAGACCTACTCAACTGCATTGGATTATTTAATTCTAGATGGCATATATTCCTTACTGTTATTATCGGTAAAATCACTGTATGTCTAGACCTACTCAACTGCATTGGATTACATAATTATAGATAGCATATATTCCTTACTGTTATTATCGGTAAAATCACACTATGTCCAGACCTACTCAACTGCATTGGATTATTTAATTCTAGATGGCATATATTCCTTACTGTTATTATCGGTAAAATCACTGTATGTCTAGACCTACTCAACTGCATTGGATTACATAATTCTAGATAGCATATATTCCTTACTGTTATTATCGGTAAAATCACACTATGTCCAGACCTACTCAACTGCATTGGATTATTTAATTCTAGATAGCATATATTGCTTACTGATATTATCGGTAAATTCACTGTATATCTAGACCTAATCAACTGCATTGGATTTTTGAATTCTAGATAGCATAAATTTCTTACTGTTATTATCGGTAAAATCACTGTATGTATAGACCTACTCAACTGCATTCGATTAGTTAATTCTAGATAGCATATATTCCTTACTGTCATTATCTGTAAATTCACTGTATGTCCAGACCTACTCAACTGCATTGGATTATTTATTTCTAGATATCATCCAATTTAATTCTAGATATCATATATTCCTTACTGTTATTATCGGTAAAATCACTGTATGTCTAGACCTATTCAACTGCATTGGATTATTTAATTCTAGATATCATATATTCCTTACTGTTATTATCGTTAAATTCACTGTATGTCTAGACCTATCCAACTGCATTGGATTATTTAATTCTAGATAGCATATATTTCTTAGTGTTATTATCGGTAAAATCACTGTATGTCTAGACCTACTCAACTGCATTGGATTATTTAATTTTAGATGGCATATATTCCTTACTGTTATTATTGGTAAAATCACTGTATGTCTAGACCTATCCAACTGCATTGGATTATTTAATTCTAGATATCATATATTCCTTACTGTTATTATCGGTAAAATCACTGTATGTCTAGACCTACTCAATTGCATTGGATTATTTAATTCTAGATATCATATATTCCTTGCTGTTATTATCGGTAAAATCACTGTATGTCCAGACCTACTCAACTGCATTGGATTATTTAATTATAGATATCATATATTCCTTACTGTTAATATTGGTAAAATCACTGTATGTCTAGACCTATTCAACTGCATTGGATTATTTAATTCTAGATAGCATATATTTCTTAGTGTTATTATCGGTAAAATCACTGTATGTCTAGACCTACTCAACTGCATTGAATTATTTAAACCTAGATAGCATATATTCCTTACTGTTAATGTCGGTAAATTCACTGTATGCTTTTACATTAAAGTCATCATTAGGAAACTTAATTTTCTATAGTCAGTAGGAATCTTAGAACGAGATAGTAACAATGGGCACTCATTATCCTCCAAGTTTCGTATGATTTAAAATACATTGATTGTATTTTTGGCATATATTCTGATCGGTAATGCAAGACATATCGAATATGATTTTCAAGTGTATATATAATAATGAAATGATATGGGCTATTTCAGTACTGCAGTCAGTGCTACATTGTATACATGCCGCTAATAAACGAGAGAACCTCAATCCTAGAGCGTTTGCACATTAAACCATGTGAACAACGCAGCCTCATTTTCGAGAAATAAACCAGAATGGACGTGAAAGATTCTGCGTACCTAGCTTTACGAGAGATGAAGTAAACATTAAAATCAAAACTTGTATGGAGATTTAAAAACAGTATTCGCAAACATGCAATAGAAATATAATGTTGTATTGTAATATAGTTCTGTGTCTTATTGTTTCAAACATTTCAATAGGAAACCATTCAAGACAAAATAGTTATATCGCATTTGAGATGCAAAGTTTCATATAAACTGGTGAAATAGGCATGTGAACAGTATAATGTAAAAACAAGCAAATTTGTACCGTTATTCAAGGAAGCATTATGTAACGTCGGTTCTGTTTTATTTTCTCTCACCACTTTCACTTGATTTATGAAGGCATAAAACCATTACAACCTTTATGACTGCGGCCATATTTTCACAGCGAGGGAACGTCCTCCATAATTTAAGAGCTGAACCATTCATATTTAAATTATGTCTCATCGTAACTTTAAAGTACAAATTTTCCACCATTTATTTACAATATACTTTTAAGATAACAGTTAATAAATTTTAAATAATTTTAAATGTGTGTACCTCGTTATAGGTTTTAGTTTTTTTTTGAAACCGTGAGGAATTGCTGCTACAACGTTTAAAGATGAAGGAATGAAACAATATATTGTTTTTCTGCGATAGTTCAAATTGACAAATATTCAGACTGTTGCTGTCAACAAACAAAAGGTGATAAAAAATTGATGTTTACTTAAAGTTCTCACTGAATGTCAAACTATGCATTACACGTAAGAGGTAATACAAAAGGCGGAACTATTTTGGTGAACAATGTTATGAAGTACACCGTGGGCGATGCGTAGGATTACATGATATATAATAAACATACATACATACATACATACATACATACATACATACATACATGCATGCATGCATGCATGCATGCATGCATGCATGCATGCATGCATGCATGCATACATACATACATACATACATACATACATACATACATACATACATACATACATACATACATACATACATACATACATACATACATACATACATACTAACATACATACATACATACATACATACATACATACATACATACATACATACATACATACATACATACATACATACATACATACATACATACATACATACATACATACATACATATGTGTGTGTACAGATACATATTTAAGTTATATCTGTATATCAGATCCATAGTCATCATATCCGATGTTATAAGAGAATATTTTTGACTATAATAAACAAACACAGAATTGTGTTTAATATTTTTATCTATCCCATCCCAGCTCCTTTCGCAATGGTGCACACAATATAGTCATATATACGTCTTCTTTGCCCTTGAAAATATGTATTAACTAGATAGTCAGTCAGGGTATCGTATGACAACAGGAGTGGAGATAAATAATCTTTTGTAATTGATGTTTAAATATAGCATAAGTGTTTGGCCACAATGAATGTTTTGTTTTGAACATTTGAGCATAGTTGGAATAGAAATAGTGATCACACTTTTCGCCGTACTTAAATATAAGTTTTGGGAATGCATTAAAAGTATCGTCCACACACAAAAAAAGATTTATTGGTTAAATCAAGAAATTCAAGGAGAAATAGAGTAAAGAAACGTCTTTTTAACACAAGTTTACATGGGTCGGTGCGAACTTGTTAACTAAATGTTCCCGTGACTTCTTTAAATATATGAACAATGTTACATTCAGCTCTATAAATAAGATATTTATATGAACAATAGCACGCAATTAACAGGAAATATATCCGTCTCCGCGCACACTTAAAACATGAAAAGTTCATTACTTCGGACATACGAACAATTGAGTCAAATGATGCGTTCTGTTATGAAGCGAATTGAATAATGTCCAGCTTTTGCTCTTCAAGTCTCTAAAAAGCTGGACATAATTTAGCGACTTTCATAAATTTAATATTAGATCATTATCAATTTCAGATTCATTTAATCACAGTTTATTTCATTTGTAACTGTACAGAAGACATGAACAAATCTATTTTTGAGTCGGACTTGCATCACGTATTTATCACGAAATCATGCTGTGGCAGGATAAAATTCAGTTAGTTGGTGAGACAAGTATATGTTTACGTTCGTCTGTGAACAAAGGTGAGTTGATTTACCTCTGTAAGTTCACATTTAAACCACGCTTGTATATGGGGTGAATTCCATGATATAGACATACCACCTCTCCATCCCACTTCCAGCCCTACAATAAATTGAGCAGTACCAACAGTTTTACTTGTTGTTATTGCTCTTATTTTGTTTGTTTTTTATAAACCTTTTTCAGGTTACGCTATGTCATACACGACATAACAAACCCATGTGGGGGTAAATTAGCCATGTTAAAACAGACGAGTCCACTTTCGCCCAATTCGCGAACCGAATCGAAAAATGGCGGCCAAAAATGTTCATTGAAAACAAAAAATTACAAAAGGTGGGGTTATAAAAGGTGGGGTGCATATAAAAACATTTGACTGATACCGTGTCAGGCTTTCCTAATGTATTACGAAATTGCATGCGTCATCGTGCACGTGCTATTGAAACAACGCATTAGCTTTATTTATATGTTTGAGTTTTTTTTAAGTTGTACACAGTCACGGACAGACAATCATAGACGAGAGTCAACAGTAGAAAGTGGTAATCGAGTCGGTTATACAACTTCTGTTACTTTAGAAAAGTTATTTTTGTGCTAGAAGTTGTCTGTTCGTATGCCTGCATAGAACAACATCACAGCCAATCAGATCGAAGAATACTGCACAATAATTTAATGATCTTACTTGAACCAGTCCGATTCACATAAAGTATTAACGTGTGGTAATATCAAGACATGAAACTGCACATACTATAGGTAAACTATACCAACTACTATATATATATATATATATATATATATATATATATATATATATATATATATTTATATATATATAAATATATGTATGTATGTATATATGTATATATGTATATATGTATGTATATATATGTATATATGTATAAAGAATACAAATCATATGGCGAATAACAACCCTCTCAAGCGTACTGGATCCACCAAGGGATCACGTGTGTCAGGGATTAATTAAAATAGATGCAATAAACTGACGACGAACAGTACGAAACTAGTAACTAACTAGCCTAAGCGCTTTCGACTCTTAATGAGTCTTTTTCAAAGGCAAATACAAAACATAGTTACGACAAACAAATAAACACAAAAACGTTGTGTTTGTAAACCTCTACATTTCTTTCTTCACATGTGCTAAAACTATAAATACAACCAGCTTGTATAGACTAGTTGCGGAAACTGAAAACGTTGTATAATTCCCTAAAAGTCTACAAGCCAAAGCGACCTCTATTTTTACTTTGTGTACATATGTAACGCAGATTATATCCCGGATATTTGATTCTATACCGGTTATCCGGTATATCCGGGATATAATCTGCGTTACATATGTACACAAAGTAAAAATAGATCTCGCTTTGGCTTGTAGACTTTTAGGGAATTATACAACGTTTTCAGTTTCCGCAACTAGTCTATACAAGCTGGATGTATTTATAGTTTTAGCACATGTGAAGACAGAAATGTAGAGGTTTACAAACACAACGTTTTTGTGTTTATTTGTTTGTCGTAACTATGTTTTGTATTTGCCTTTGAAAAAGACTCATTAAGAGTCGAAAGCGCTTAGGCTAGTTAGTTACTAGTTTCGTACTGTTCGTCGTCAGTTTATTGCATCTATGTATATATGTTTATATATATATATATATATATATATATATATATATATATATATATATATATATATATATATATATATATATATATAATGCCACAGTTATTGAAATTCATCTATCTACATTTCTTATCATAAGTATTATATTAAACGTATCGAACAGCAGTATCTCATCTAATTATAAGTTCGTCATATTCGTTTCTTCTATTGCCAGTAACTTTACTTCATGCTGATAAACTAGTTCATTGGAGTAAACTATATTTAGAAATAGTGAATGACAATACATGCGTAGGAAGACACTATTATATCTAATGACACTCCGTACGTAAACAAGTGCATGCTCTCCAAGGACCTTTCACCCGATAATTCGGCTAAAAGGATAGACGATATCGTACTGAAAACATAAGATCATGTACTTTTCTGCGTTTAGAGAAAAAGCAATGCAATGTAAATATACAGTACAATAGTTTGTATTACAATAGTTTTAGAAAAGCAATATAGATATTTGGAACACGAAAATTAAATGAAAATAGTATCTCGTTACAAACCTTGAATAATGCTTAGCCGCTTCTTACTTTTTACCTTGATAATTTAGTATAATGCTTATAATGGGTTCTTACCAGGCGAAGTGTATTTGTCAATCATGTTTATACATTATTGGAAGTGGTTACAAACTGGCTGTAACAATTGTAAATAGTTTCAAATTGGGCTTTACTAAATGAAAATGGTTGCCACGCAATACAGTCTTTTAAAATTCAATTATTTGAATACTTTACAATTGTTCCATGCAATGTTCATAACCATATTATTTTTACCTCGTACTTCGCCATTTGCATTAATGTATTTTATCTTGTTAGCGTTGTTTGAAGTTTCTGTGTGTATTTTGTTGCTACGGGTTATTTGAAATGTCCGTCTTATTCTTCGTTTTGTTCTTTTACAAATATATGATAATGGATTGAATCTCCTTTTTCTTTCCTTATTGCTCATATATAATTTGCTGATCATAACGTTGTAAATTCGAATACTTTATTTTGCAAGGGTGCATATAAAAACGATTGACTGATACCGTGTCAGGCTTTCCTAATTTATTACGAAATTGCATGCGTCATCGTGCGCGTGCTATTGAAACAACGCATTAGCTTTATTTATATGTTTGAGTTTTTTGTAAGTTGTACACAGTCACGGACAGACAATCATAGACGAGAGTCAACAGTCGAAAGTCGTAGTCGAGTCAGTTATACAACTTCAGTTAATTTAAAAAAAGTATTTTTGTGCTAGAAGAAGTTGTCTGTTCGTATGCCTACATAGAACAAAGTGTCTTGTTAGAGGAGCTTTTTTTTGCTTCGTTTTTATGAATAATTGTTATCCTGGAGAACAACTTTACTGATTTAGACATTTTCCCGAAAATATTCAAAATTGTAACGGGACAACACAAATTGTAGGTTATTGTGTAAATTCTGGAATTTTCTGTTAGCCTTCGTCTGACGTGGTCATCCGCCATTTTGGACCGGAATTTCAGACCGTGTTTAGAACTTTTCACAGGACTTATAGTTATATTTCTATTTTGAACAAACATTTGGATCATTTCTGTACACCGTAATTCTTGCTTAAATTATTTACACTAATTCATGTTTTCTAGGAAAATACGTTAATTTTTTGTTAAAATTTACAAAGCTTATTGTCTTCATTCTTTCTTATATATATATATATATATATATATATATATATATATATATATATATATATATATATAAATATATATATATATATAGATATATATATATATATAAACGGAAAACAAGAATTTCCTCTTTTCATGCCAGTTTATTTATTTTTCTTGAAATCCTGATAGCTTGTTATTCATTCCATTAGCATCAATCAACGTTTATGCCCATGAAGAATGTACAACTCTTTGCACACGGTGTTAAATTGTTTAAGATCAATGTTATTATTGTTTGCATTTATATCATTTTTATTAGGTATAGACAACTAACAGTTAGAAAATTACCCCAAAGCCACTTCCACAGTCACATGTTGTAATCTGTACATATTAAGGACAGGGTACTAAAATATTTGTTTTCATTAGATTATTGAAATTGTATAAGACATATCTGATAAGTGAATATATATATATATATATATATATATATATATATATATATATATATATATATATATATATATATATATATATATATATATATATATATATATATATATATATATTTATATATATATATATAACTTCATATATTTACTATATTAGATCCGCAAGAGCAATAACTCTGTTGAACGTGAATTCAGTAAAGACCAAGATTTCATTATGTTCTTACCAACTTGTCTTTCGGACGTATTTTGATCTTCACTTTAATATTGTTCAAAATTTACATGTAGCACATTATACTTTTTGTCAGTAATCTCATCACTTCCTCTACTTTGCCATAATGTTGATTTTGTTTCCTTTTGGACACTGAACATCATTGATACATTCTATTTATTTTTATTTTTCTTCCTAAATCGAGTTTTTACCCTTACAACTGATTCTTGTTGAAGTAATTTATATAGTGTGAATTCAAATTGCTATTGGAAGTCATAGTTAATGCCTTAGAAAATGTTGTTATCCTCAAACACATTCTGAGTCACGGCAAAAATATTTTAACTTTATATTTGTTTGATTTCCAGTTACTCACCCGGTTTGATTTGATTAATTATCTCCAAATGTTTGTGGTTTAAAGTGTTGAATTTGTACACAGAGAATGATTTCTCAAGAGTTCCGACTTGTTTATGAAGTAGTCATTGTTCAAGAGCTTTAGTGCATCAACAGTTATATGATATTTATCACACTTACAACGTCTACGATCTTGAAAACTTGTAAATTATTTCCTTTTCTGTTTTATTTTGTGATGACAGAGTAAAAAATTGACATGTATTAAATGCCGTTTATTTTGCTGAACCAGTCTTATTCATTTGATTAATATTTCAAAGCACATCAATGTTTAGATCGTACCTTCTTTTTAAATTTACTTATCATCCAAAGGGTACTTAAATAAGATATCAATCACTATTAGGCTTCCATCTTTACCATGATGTATTTATCGCATGTGTGCATGTTAATATATGCTTGCAAGCGATGATGTACATTAAAAAATGGACATCTCTACGTTAAAAAAGTTTTCTCTCTTGCTTCTGCAATGTGTAAGAAAAGTTTGATTGTATCATTTTAATCTGTCTGTTAACATCTGCGCTTGATTTTCCCTCCTTTACTGCATTCCACAGGTTATATATACACCTGTAAAATCAATCGGACTGTAAATATCATCGTATAAATATAAATTATACAAAGAACTACGCCCACAAAAGAACATATGCACAATGAATTGTCTTTCGATGTTATTATTAGCTAGCCACAATGACAATATTTATAAGCATATTTATTTTTAACACCCTAAAACATTTCTTTATTTTTTGAAATGTACGATTAATTTTTATTGATGTCAAATGTTGGCCAGTTCTTCAGCTCATTTTCTAATAGCTACATCTTACACTTAGAGTTTTGTTTTTGATTCAGCTATATTCTAGTGAGATAATACTTTTTGCTTGGGTAGGATCATTGTAAATGGACTTTGACAAAGCTTAAGGTTCTTCAAATTGACTGGTCTGTCTATCGGTATATCTCTGTCTGTCTGTTTATGTCTCTCTCTTTATATAGATATATATATATATATATATATATATATATATATATATATATATATATATATATATATATATATATATATATATATATATATATATATATATCCTTGTATAGTTGATAAAGCACGGATTTTATACATTTTTCATGTCAAAGGAAATTACTCTTGCCGAGTTTAGTTTTAAAGAAATATTGATGCAAATAGTGGTATATCAAAGATACAACGTAAGCAATAAACGCATCTTTTATTTATATCAAATACAAATACACATATACAAACTTCCAAACCTATTAGGATTTACTACAGAATACTCTATGATGACACATTATATAAAAATTCCTACCCAGTGTCTCCGTTATAAAATATAGTTCTTATTTTTTTCAGCTGATCGCAATCTTTGCTTCTTTATTATTGAATTTCTATCTTTATTCATCCTATATGAAAATATATCTCGATGACGAAACTAGGGCCATAAGTCCAGAAGTATTTCAACTGGCAATCTTTGTTCACATGTGTGGGATCACAGCCTAAAAACAAACTTTAAGATCTACAAAGCCATTGTGTTGTCGACCCTGCTAGATGCTTACAAAACTTAGACCTCTTAGAGACACCAAGCTAAGAAGATAAACGTTTTTCACCTGAGCGTTCTGAGGTAGCTGATGAGAATAAGAAGACAGGGTTTGGTCTCAGACACTAAGGATCAACTACAAGCAGGAATTCTGCGCATGCACATTCTGATGATATAATTACAGCAGAGGCGGGGAGAGCATTTCAACCGGATGACAGAAAAACGAATACGTGCGATATTCTAGATATCCTTGCACAATCTTATCCATAATTATTGAAACCTCCCGAATCCTAATTTACACAGTCTATAATAATAGATATTATTTCAAACAATGTTCCTCTGATACGCAAATACAAACACGCAACTAGAAGGAAAACTATGCATGTGTGATAACGTTCATCATGAAAAATTGCGTGTAGTTCGAATGGAGTGCTTGCGATTCTTCGAATGGAGACGATGTCTCAACAAATACAGAAAACATTCAAAACTTTACGCAATGAAACTGATGCTTTAATTCGCCTAAAGCATCATTGCACTTTCTTGCATCATTTCCTCGAAACAAATACAGTCACTAAAGGTCTTCAAATTCATGTGAAACCGCAAATTATTGGCAAGAGTTCAAACAGATTCAACAAAAGTTGGAATAAAATAACTCACGACGCTTCCATGAAACTCACAGCCTTACTTAGTAAAAACGTAAATCATCAATATCTAGCCAAATCAACAACCATTGAAGAACTAAAACATCGACTCAATTCCGTCTCAACAGAAGAACAATTGAAAAAGTTTTACTCCAAATTAAATAAAGATGAAAAAAGACTCTCTTCGAAACTACACAAAGTCAGAGATAGAAAATTTAGAAGTCATGATCTACAACCAAAGGACTGTTGTGAAGAAACTTCAATTGACGAAATTTCTTCCAAAAACAATCGTAAGAAGAAAAATCGCCGCAAAAGGAAGAATCACAAGCACTCTGTAACAAACACTAATGCAACTGTTACTAACACAGTAGTCAACATCTCCAATTTAGAACTTACTGATGCAGAAATAAAACTTTTATCGAAAGGTTTGAGTTTCTGTCCCCGTCCAAAAACATACGACAGAGGGAAGCTTAAGAATGACACCGAAGAATTCATCCGCCGACTAAGACTCAAAGCCCATTTTGCCTTGCAACCACCAAACAAATCAAAGGAAAATATAAGCTGCGACCAACCCACATTTAGAAAGAAAAGTAACTGGACCCCACCAAAAAGTTCAATTCCGAATCTGGAAGCCTTTATCAACTCGGATGAAAACGATACCTCCAGACATATCAACCATACTAACAAATATTCTAATTTGACAAAAGAAGAAACAGATGCCCTGCACTCGCTGAAAAGCAGAACAGACATAATAATTAAGCCTGCAGATAAGGGTTCCGCTGTTGTCGTTATGAATAGGGAAGACTACATTAGTGAAGCAAGTAGACAACTAAGTGACGCTAGGTTCTACCAAAAACTGGACCATGATCCAACGCTGGAATATGCAAAAATCATCACTAATGTTATTGACGAGGCGTACCAAAGTGGACACATAGACCAGCAAACCAAAAACTACTTAAGCCCAGAATACCCAAGAGCAGGTAGATTTTATCTTCTACCCAAACTCCACAAACAAGGAAACCCTGGCAGACCTATAATCTCAGGTAACGGGCACCCCACAGAAAGGATATCAGAATATTTAGATCATTTTTGAGACCACATGTCCACAAATTACTATCATATCTTCAAGACACGACAGATTATCTCATAAAAAGCAAAGGCAGATACGTTACTTGCTTCCTTAGACGTCACATCTTTGTACACCAACATGCCGCACAACGAAGGGTTACAGGCATGTAGCGAAGCAGGGGAAACAAGAACTGTAAACAATCCACCCACACACTTCTTAATCCAACTCCTGGAGCTTGTCCTAAAACTCAACAACTTTGAATTTAATGAAGAAAACTACCTACAAATCAATGGAACTGCAATGGGTACTAAAATGGCCCCTTCGTATGCTAACATTTTCATGGGAAAACATGAGGGAAAGCTCTTAGCATCGGTTGAGCGTACACCATACCAGTGGGTACGCTTTATCGATGATATAGAAATGAAGTGGCAGTATGGAAGAGAAAGTCTGGATGACTTCATATCAAAGGCCAACAACTTCCATCCTTCAATAAAATTCACGGCAGAAATTTCCAACTCAAACCATGTTTTCCTGGACACAACAACCAGACTGGTGGAAAACAAATTACACACAGACATCTACTCGAAACCAACCGACAAACACCAGTATCTTCTCCCAACCAGCTGTCATCCAAAACACTGCATTAAGAACATTCCATATAGCCAGGCACTGAGGATACGCAGAATTTGCTCCGACGATGAAAGATTCCTAGAAAAGTCTGAAGAGCTGGCTAAACATTTAATTTACCGAGGCTACGACAAAGATCTGATTGCGGAGGCAATCCAAAGGGCCAAACAAACAAACCGTGATGACCTACTCAGATATGGACAGAAAGAAAAGGTTGATAGGATACCATTTATTCTGACCTATCAACCAGACAATCCCAAAGTAGGTAAAATCATCGCAAACCACTGGCCAACCGTGCAATCGTCAGACATACTAAACCTAATACTTCCGAACAAACCTGTAGTAGCTTACCGGAGACAAAAAAACCTAAAGGACATCCTAGTCAGGGCCAAGCTAACAACAATCGCTAGTCAAAACCAACCTAGTCAATCTGGACCCTGTGGCGATAAAAGATGCAAAACCTGTCAACATATGATAGAGACCAAGACATTCACTAGCACATCGACCAAAGAAAAACTAAATTATCATGGTCCAAACAAAACGTGCAAAACAGAGAATGTGATTTATCTCATCATATGTAAGATCTGTGGCCTTCAGTACGTGGGAGAAACTGAAAAGCTACACAAAAGGATAAACCTTCATAGATCTGATTGGATGACAAAAAAGCTGTACAGAAGCCCGGTCGCAGAACACTTCTCCTCCCCTGGCCACACTTTCAGTGATATAATACTTATCGCTATTGCTAACAACCACAGCTGGAGTTCCGAAACCAGGAAGGAAAAGGAATCATACTGGATACGCCACCTTAGAACATTGAAACCAAGCGGTCTAAACCAAGAAGACTAGAAAATGAAAACTATGCACTAGTAGAATTTAACATTTTCTAAATCTTCTTATTATCCTTCAATTTTTACTATAAGAATAACCGGTATAGAATCAAATATCCGGGATATAATCTGCGTTACATATGTACACAAAGTAAAAATAGATGTCGCTTTGGCTTGTAGACTTTTGGGGAATTATACGTTTTCAGTTTCCGCAACTAGTCTATACAAGCTGGTTGTATTTATAGTTTTAGCACATTTGAAGACAGAAATGTAGAGGTTTACAAACACAACGTTTTTGTGTTTATTTGTTTGTCGTAACTATGTTTTGTATTTGCCTTTGAAAAAGACTCATTAAGAGTCGAAAGCGCTTAGGCTAGTTAGTTACTAGTTTCGTACTGTTCGTCGTCAGTTTATTGCATATATATATATATATATATATATATATATATATATATATATATATATATATATATATATATATATATATATATATATATTCAATTCATCTTTCATCGATTAAGTACTTTTTAAAAAAATATATCAATTATGAATGGTTACACAAACATTTTGTGATTCAGCCAATCCTGTATAGAACACTGAATATTGTGACTAAAGACGCATATACTGAATGAGTTTGATTATTGACATCTTTCCCAGATTTCGAAATAAGATAAACAAGAAATTAGACAGCTATTTAAATAGTAGCAAGATTATCAGAATATTTAAGTATAACATCAAACCACACTCATTCAAATCCTCTTTCTTATTCCTTCTCTGCTCTTTTATTCTTTATGTCCTTACATACAAAATGCATCCAGTCTATTTTACCAGTCGGTCTGTCTCAATGCCTTAACTTAATAAACTAATGTTGTGACACTGCGAGAACACATTGAATCGAAATCAATTCTCATAGACTGTGTACATTTGTGTGCGTGTGTGTATGTGTTTGTGTGTAGTTTTCACGTATTTAATTAAGCACTTACTACTTGATTTCTCTCCCATTAAACTTAAGTAATTTAAGTTTGCCATTATTTGTGGGAGCACCTGAAATGGAAATAACCTCATCCATCTTTCTCGTTCGCTTTTGGGTTACAGTTACCATCAACTCCTTTCCTTCAAGAAATTATATTAATCTATGACGAATTTCAATCGATTTTATAACATCTATCAAGATATCAATTCTAAAAGAAAGAAACGAAAATATTAATTTGTGTACAACATATTGAAATCTCTAGTTATTGGAAGATAAAAACATCCAAATTTAAGATAGTGCTTTGATATTGATTTGGAGTATAGGAGAAGCGTGCTCCAATCAATAATTCATATCCTGAATATAATAAGGACATTGAAATGAATTTAGATTAAGCATTTATGATTGTTCAGCTTTCACTTAGTAATGGAAAAAGCCTAATTAATAAGCCAGTTCAATAGTTCACCAATCGGATAGAAGCCGAATAATGTTTTATCTCACCATTCAATCAATAAAACCTTTTTAATTGCGTTGTGATGTTGAGAACAAAGTAATTGATAATCACCCTAGGGAATAATTAAATTAATTAAGTTCACAACGTGAATGACCACTGGAAGGTTATAAACATGATCCAAAAGTTCGTTACTTGGAAAAATACCGTCCACACACTCACACTCTATCCCCCTAAAACTTGATATAAAGTTAAAGCTGTCCTTGGATAGCACGCAAGATGCACGCGTGATTTTTGGACAAACATCTTTTGAGACTGGATGTAGCACTTGTGATCAGGCAGCTTCCAGAATATAAAAAGGTTTTGAGCTGCTTTATTCTCAAGTGCGTTTCCATGCTCAAAAGAGTGTCATGTCTATTTCTTACAGATTCTTGGTACCTTCTCTTAGCCAAAGCATTCCCCACAAAAAGATGTAACCGTATCTACACCATCATAAGTGACACCTTATTCTTATGAATGCTGAACTTTCTACCTTCTCGTAACTAGACACGAGAAGAAGGTTATGATAGAAAATGTCTAAACCAACAACGCCATAATTTCTTATCATAATATAGTGGCGGAGACTCCAATCCAATCCTTTTTTTCTATCATAATAGTGGTGGACGAATAACAAGAATAAGTGTCATGAATTATTATCTAAGAAACAGAGTATTGCCGAAACTCTTAACACCATCAGACTTTCCTTCGCCTGGCTCTGCGAGACTGACAACATCCGCAACCGCACTTCTCTTAACACCATTAGACTTCACTCCGCCTGGCTATGCTACACCAACTCCAGAAGCGACAGCTCCGCCATATTCCAAAGAGAAAACCCAAATTAGAACAACTTCTTCACTCATTTTAGAAACTACAGCAACCAGAAATATCACAACGGAACGAATATGATTACAACTATGAGAGGATCGCAACATAAAATGCATACATCGCCTATGAGAATTCTTTTTCCAGTAACATCTGAGATTACGACATTTCGAATGCATACAGTGCTAAGTCCAGCTCCAAATTTGACCTAACTACAACCCAAAATGATTTGCAGCGACATCTACGCTTTCACAGATCAGCGACTACAGCATTAACAGTCTCCTTCCCAGTGAAAGTGACTTTAACATTTTGAACTCTTTCGGTATTAGAGACAATAGATGTATTGTTTGCTATTAGTTCATATCAAAAATATCTCTTCATTGTGGTACATCTCACAAAGGTATGATTTTTCTATCTCTTATTTTGATTTTGTTTTTAAAAAAATGACAAATTGAAAGTTAGTGCGTAAATTTCAAACGATTAACAACACTAATCTAACTTATGCTATATTTCATTTTTTATTGAGTAAATTACATTGTTATACTTACTGTCATTAACATACATCAGAGTTGCTAAGATTTCTACTACAGAGAATGTGAATGAACCTTTAAGTTTAATTCCGTGCCCTAAGCATTTATATGAAACATCAAACCTACTCGTCTTGACACTTCAATTTACATTATACATGTTTCGCTACTATCACACATAATCGATCGTACCGTATTTGTCTATCTTAAGGAGCATTGTACTTTCCGCTATGCCGTTTCAAACATTGATGCAGAAGTTGTTTGTTTTGTTAGCTTAATGGTGTTCGGTAATGTTATTGAGAATTTCTCTTACGTGTTTCATATGAAATCATATGAATGTATACCATAATGTATACTATATGGTATTGTCTTGGCAAAACGCCAAATGTAGGGTTCTAATGTCTTCAAACCAGTCAGAAGAGAGTTTCCTTCTATGGTTTTGCAGCATCAAATGATGTTGTAGTGTTATTATGTACGTTTTTCTATAGCTAAAGTGTCTGAGCGATTGCCCAACACAGAGTTTTGTAGCAGCTAACGGCCTGCATATTGGATTTTTGACGCAGAGAGGATGCTCTGCATATTGAATTTTTGAATGCATATTGCATTTTGAGCAGCTATTTCCTGCATAAGATCAACTTCTGAGTAAAGTTTGTTTGAAAGGATAACGGTCATACACTCCCTTTTCTTACGTCATAGGTAATGTTAGTAATACACGCTCAGTTTTACAATTTTAATAATGCACTAAATCATGTTGATTCAGTTTTACGATTTTAATGATATTTTCACTTACTGCTCATAGGTTCGATTAAATGCAATTTCATACACACACGGGTCAAGGTTTGTTTGCAAATGAACATACGTTATGGTTATTAGAGTAGAATTAACATAACACTAACATTTTCAACTTCATTACTCTTGATTAATACCAAATTCTTGCAAGGTTCTCTAAGCAAACATTCTTACCTCAATGTCGCTTGTATTTAATGATATTATGTATGCACTAAGAAGATAAATTCAATATTGGTTTACAAGTACTATACATAATAATGAGAGTTATTTTTACAACACTTCGCTGAAGCAAAATAATAACCGTAGTCACTGATAAATATGTTATGCTGATGTTATGCAAAATAATAAAAAATAAATAAAAAATAACAAAAAAAGAGTAAAATAACATTAAAAAAAGAAACCAAGAACTATAAGCTGATATTAACTTTTTATACTCGTCTTACAGGACTAGTATTAGCATAGATTATGTACACCTACAAATCGCACACAATCAAATACATGTTGTACACGACTAGGTCGATTAGTTCGTAATTGAATTAAATACGAAATTCAGAAGAAAATTTGTCGTATATTGGGAGAAATGATTATAGTCCTATCCTCCATTCCATTCTTTCTTCATACCTTCTATCTCGTTTTCTTCTTTCTGGATATCCAAATCTCTCAACCTCTTTCTTTTTCTTTAAGGTATGGATGGAATATGGATTTGGTTCGTAAGATTGTATTCTTTTTTTAACTCTGAATTCAGTATCCGCAGTAACAGAACAAAATCAATTTACGCTAAAGGTTATATCTAGCCACTCCCACTTTTTTATGATTCAGCCGATAAGTGGATTCACACTTTCAAATCAGCTTTTAAGGAATTATTCAGTCGAATGTATCGAACATTGACACAGAGATGTCAACAGTAGCTACATATATGATATTCTTTCACACTTCAAGTCAATACGAATTACAATGAATATGCAGTTTAATATAACAATCTCATTAATGAATTAGTTAATTCAGAAAGGTGTTTTGCATTCTTCAAATGTATTATGAGAGAAGTTTTGCCTTCATTGATAAAATAGGTAAATATCTATTTGGAATGCTGACAATGAAAACATCACGACATTTAGCAGGTTATACAAATATGCTAAAGCAACAGAATAATGAAATTTAAATTTTCGGTATTATTGCTCGATAGGGAGATGATTTCTTCTCCTATACCTGACAAATTGATAATAGAATTAGAACATGTTAACGGCTATTGGTCCACACTCAAAAACGCTTATACTATTAGAGCAAGCGATGCTTGCTATTGTCGAAATATTCGTGAAGAATATTAGAAAAAAGAAGAAAGGATTGCAGCTCAAATGGTTGAGATTCAGCAAATTAGTCATACAGCGAAATTTTCAGCAGGCGAGTTCACTTGCTATACTGATTTCACAGCATGTTTTAATGGAATTTATTAATCAATTTGAACGATCGTATCTATATTGCGCTACATACCCTAGTTGTCCAGATGACAATTGAGACGTATCAATTAATTCTAGTTTAATGAAAGCATCACGAATAAACATTATACAGTTACTTGGTTTACAAGAGATCATACCGCATTATGACACACATTTTAGATATCTCCTAAATTAAAATATTAGTTGTCTCATATATGAAATATTATATTGGGAAGTCATAATCCACATCCTATTCATAAGGAGTATCACTTCAATATTATGTACACGCCGTTCTATTGAGCGCATGATCCTAGGTCAATGACATATGATGGAAATAACCTAGTGCTTACACAGCAATTTTAATTATGTTCTGCTGAAGTTATTTACAATAAAATAGAAATAATAATAAAATAATAACAAAAAGAGTAACTAACGTATAAAAAACCCCAACATAATATATAAAAAACCAATATAAATAATAATAATATAAAAGAAACATTTTTTTTTCATTGCAGATTCTCACTATTGTACTTAAACTTCATTGAATGTGTCAATTGTGTTTTCGTAAGATTGCCTTGAATAAACTCTTTCTTTACCATACTGACGTCACATTACGTATGATCCTGTCACATTGTATATTTTATTGTTTTCTTAATATATTGTTTTTCTTCATTCCTCATCGAGGTACTACACGGTAAATTGTTTTTTTCCCTATTTTTTAACTTTTGTCAGTGCATTGTATTTTGGTCTTTTTCATATTTTTACTTCCTTGTGTAATTGTCATCACTTTTTCAATTTATATTGGCTCCTTATTACACACTTTATGGTACATTTTTCTATGTATATTTTATCATATCTATTTTGGTGCATTGTCAACGTACCTTACAGTTTATTGATAATTATACATTTTATTGTATTTTTTTTAATTTAACAATATGTACTGCAATGAACATTGTTCTCATTGCTTTTTTTTGCAATTTATCAACTTACCAATGCTTTGTAATTTTTTCATCTACCTAAGCATTGTAATTTTTTATTTTTAATATTTTTTCTTTCTTCTTCCTCGCATACTTATCAATTTTTTTTACTAGCCTCGAGGTCTCGGCTAATTTAACTAAGAGGTATTTATTAAGATATCATTCTAAAAGAAAGAAACGAAAATATTAATTTGTGTACAACATATTGAAATCTCTAGTTATTGGAAGATAAAAACATCCAAATTTAAGATAGTGCTTTGATATTGATTTGCAGTATAGGAGAAGCGTGCTCCAATCAATAATTCATATCCTGAATATAATAAGGACATTGAAATGAATTTAGATTAAGCATTTATGATTGTTCAGCTTTCACTTGGTAATGGAAAAAGCCTAATTAATAAACCAGTTCAATAGTTCACCAATCGGATAGAAGCCGAATAATGTTTTATCTCACCATTCAATCAATAAAACCTTATTAAATTGCGTTGTGATGTTGGGAACAAAGTAATTGATAATCACCCTAGGGAATAATTAAATTAATTAAGTTCACAACGTGAATGACCACTGGAAGGTTATAAACATGATCCAAAAGTTCGTTACTTGGAAAAATACCGTCCACACACTCACACTCTACCCCCCACTAAAACTTGATATAAAGTTAAAGCTGTCCTTGGATAGCACGCAAGATGCACGCGTGATTTTTGGACAAACATCTTTTGAGACTGGATGTAGCACTTGTGATCAGGCAGCTTCCAGAATATAAAAAAGGCTTTGAGCTGCTTTATTCTCAAGTGCGTTTCCATGCTCAAAAGAGTGTCATGTCTATTTCTTACAGATTCTTGGTACCTTCTCTTAGCCAAAGCATTCCCCACAAAAAGATGTAACCGTATCTACACCATCATAAGCGACACCTTTTTTCTTATGAATGCTGAACTTTCTACCTTCTCGTAACTAGACACGAGAAGAAGGTTATGATAGAAAATGTCTAAAACAACAACGCCATAATTTCTTATCATAATATAGTGGCGGAGACTCCAATCCAATCAAATCTTTTCTATCATAATATATCCATATCATTCATGCATTATTTAATGATTTTATAATATCCATTTCATTAACGCAATGAGTAATATTTCATGCACCGCATATATATATCATTCTTCATTTGCCTTTGACATACTTAAAGCATAGAAAGTATGCTGTGCATATATTTAATGGCTATGCATATGCGTAGGGCATATATTAATTTACTCTCTTAGTTTAATTATGTGAAGTTCTTGTCAAATTTGGCTTATATTGTTTTGGGGGTGAATTTGGGTTCTCTATTCCAAAATATGCCGTAAGTGGAGAAATAGGAAATATTTAATAAGTTAATATGATCAATGTTATCTATGTTTCTTCCAGGACGACTGTGACGGGTTTCAAGAGGTGTTTGAGATTTACAATAACAAACACCTAGCGTACGCTTAAGAGGACCAACTTATTTCGTCCCACTCATAGAAAAGACAGTGGATATCGTTAAACAGAAGAGAAAGGTAACTTTAAATCATGTCAAGTATTTCAAATTGCATCATACGTCCCGTATAATACAACATGTAGGTGATTGTAGTCATCATCGGCGTCCTCCTTTGCCATCTAGCATCTTTGCACTGCATATAATAATAATAATAATAATAATAATAATAATAATAATAATAATAATAATAATAATAATAATAATAATAATAATATCATTAATTAGAAAGGGAATAATACTAATCGTAATGTATTAGTAGCTGCATTTTTAGTAGTTGTAGTAGGGGTAGTAGTCGTAGTAGAATTGGTACTAGTAGCATACGTAGTATGTTTGCTATGGTTATATTCACCACCATACTTCACTCTTTTGAGGAGAAATTAATTTAAAATGCTGATGTCATTAAACAAATTTGGCACTTTTGCCCATAGCAGATCATGTCGGTTATTTTAAGGTTCCCTTGTATTATACCTTTTTAATTTTGTGCAATTACATCACAGTCCAACCCGTTTGTTTTTTTCTACGACAACGTAATTGTGACTACAAATGTATTTGAATCCCTATATGACTCAAAACGCCATGTGTCATATTGTTAAAAAATGATTAAATAATAGAAAATGGAACAACTGGAATTTAACATCAATATAAAGTACATACGCATTTACTTGGTAGCAAGTTGTTGTATGACACGAATATTAAGTGGTTTAGCCTTGATCCTAACATTGAATGAATGAGAATAGTATTTCAACAAGGAATGCATGATTTGTTTATTCAATAGGACTATTCTTTGTTTCCCAATTACATCAAAATTCTGCCATATAAAAGTCTTTAATTTTTAAACAAAAATAATTTCCTGTTAAAATTTTACTATTACATAAATTGCTACTTTAAATTTTAGATGGGCCAAAGCAAATGAAAAACTGTTCATCGATAGTTTTGCAACCATTATCTGGTATAATTGGTTATAACTTGGCCACTCTACTCTTCCAATAGCTTTAAAGTTGCCAGTTAAACAATATTGCATGAACACAAATATAAGCTTTTTATGTTCACAAAATGAATGAGAAATTAGATTATAAACATAACATATATCATTCATAAGCACAATACAGCACGATTTAAATCAGTTCGTTCCTAAAAAAAGAAATAATGATGGTCTTATTATGATATCATATAAAAGACATCAATTTATGGTGTTCATGTAACACATATGAACATACCAATCTGAGCTATTTGCGTAACAGACACGACAATGCTGTATTACCTATTAATCTGGCATAAAATCAATGATTTGTACTCAAGTACTCAACTCCTTACCTTCTGCCAGTCGATGCAGTATGAATCTTACTTCTGCACTGATGACGACTGTGGAATGTTCTAAAACATAGCTATATAAATCAACACACCATTAGAATGGGGGAAAAACTTGCTACCATTATGTTGCAAAACACAACTAATTATTAGCCATCAATCATTTCTTGCTCAAACAGCAAGGAAATTTAGCTGAAACACTACCGAAAAGTGTAATAAATGGATTAGAAAATATTGTGACATGCTAGTCAAAAAAGCAAAACAAATATGCCTATTAAAATTAAAAAAGACAACAATTATTTTCTCTACCATAAGTTATAACATAAAACGGTAACATTTGCTAACAGTATTACGATCTAAATCCTAACAGCTGTATCAATAACTCGAACGTAATGAGTACCAATCGTGAATGTATCAAAATGCCAACATTCTTGAATTTACCGATATACAGTAATGTTCATTTAATTAGTATTGGTAGTCAATGCTTTTTTTAATAAACAAATTAATTATATGCTATTGTTTATGTAAACTTCAACTGAAAACTGGAAAAAATCATTGAATGCCTAAATTTTCATCCGACAATTAAATTTACTTGTATTGCATTAAGTACGCATTTTTCGTTTATATATATTAATGTAATTACAAATAATGACATATGTCTACAAATATTCATGTCAAAGAAACTAACATCCACAAGTATGTGGAACATTTTCATGCCATCTCACGTCAGCTGAGTAAACGTTTGCTAATACCCAGTTATAAATTCTTCTCATGCAGTCTGCTATTCAAGAACGACTCCATTATGTACGATTATATAGTATCGCTGCAGCATATTCATGAGTGGCCCAACATGAGTCAAATCAATCGTAACAAAACGTCATGGTCTGAGGTAATCCGCGTAAACATATCACAAAATTTATACCACTTCTGATCGGGGGCACATCATGTCCAATGGATATTTCCAAGACTGTGAACATCAATGTCATTAAATATTATCATCAGGTTAGAATTGTCACGGATCACTTTGCACACATGGGCGTAGCGTTAAGTCAAATAAATCACGTTTATGGTTTCTTGCAGGCCTCGGGAAAAATATAAGACTTGATTCTTGAGCGTCATTTCATTGTACACTACCAGATTGATTTTGTTGGTATCCAATTTATCCATGGAAGGGCATCAACGATTATGGAAATGGATTTCACGGAAGCATTGTTGCAGCTTCTTAACCATTTTAGAATATCTTTAAGCACATTATAACACGGTTGATCATCGGCTTATAGTGCAATCAAGTACAACCGATCCCAGGTTGACCATCTTAAAACCGTACTCAGATAGAGTTATATTTTGCCGCATCCTATGGGACAATTATGCGTTTTCTAAATTGAGCGGGGAAACACGGTGCCTTTGTCATACTTGGCTGGTTTAGGCCTTGGTTTTGCGCTATGTCCATAAAGAGAATGCATTCCATTAGAGTAAATTGTTGTGTCTTCCACACGATCATGTCCATGATCGACAATGGATATAGCTATTTGATGTCAGAAGATTTTTTTAGTGTCTCCGATGCACTCGAACGTATTTATACACACAGCCCAATCACACGCCCATGTTTATTACAAATGGATAATGACGAAGAATTTGTTGTATCTGTGGTTTAGTTCCTGAACAAAACACCGTGTGCGAGTAGGTATCAGGCATGGCAGGCAAATATCATGATCATGATACTGTGAAACAATTTAATTGCACAATGTGCAAGAGGTAATTTGGTCCATAAGTATGCTAAGTATGCATACGAATTCCTGATCAGGCCAGATCAGTTTTGGGTAACCCGACTTACATTCATCATAACAGCATTGAACAATGACGTCACAATAACGTCGCGATTAAACCAACCAATACGATTCCACTTAAGACTGAGATCAGAAAATGATTTCAAAATCGGCACTGTTATAGCTTTTAATATAAACGTATGTTCAGTATTTGCATTCGTCTGGAAGATTGGAAGGCGGGCAACACTGCCACGGTGTGGTCAGTTGACGTGTTTGCCATTTCAGAAAGGACTGACACGCCAAATAAACCATTATCGTTTGTGACCAAATGCATAAGCAGTGATGCCATCCGGGAACATGCGTCGTTTGGTATCAACTGGACACAAAATTGCTTTGTTTCATAGGTATTTACCCAAACAATATTCTGTGGCTCGGATCATGTTGGCCATGTGTTCTAACGTATGACATTCCAGGTAATCTAGTGCTTGAAGTCCTTCACGTGGACTGTATTATATTTTTTTAAGGTACGGGTCTTTGTGTCTATTGTTCGTACTAGCTGTAGCTTGCAAGTTACGAAAATGTAGTTACAATACAAGAATGAAATGGAATCGGGAAATCTAGAAGTTCACAGAAAGTAGAGATATAAGCAAATATAAACACAAATTCAAAGAAAGAATAAAAAGAATGGAAATGAGAATTCAAATACAAATAAATGTGAAAAAGAGACAAATGTTTCAGAAAGAAGGTAGAGAGAGAGAGAGAGAGAGAGAGAGAGAGAGAGAGAGAGAGAGAGAGAGAGAGAGAGAGAGAGAGAGAGAGAGAGAGAGAGAGAGAAAGAAAGACAAATTCAAAAAGAGTAAAAGATAGATGCAGACTAAACAGCAAATACATAAAGAATGAGATGAAATAGAATGTCCAATTGAATTAAATAAAAGAAAGTTCTTTTTTATGATTTTACAAACAATATGAAGTTGGTACCCCGTTTTAGAAAAGACATAGATAAATCTTGTTCATATTTTGAAACATATTGCCGAGAATAGAAAGATGACAGGAGAGCTCTAGAATTTGTTGTTAAAGATAGCACTTATTGGCAAAGCGTTTGAGATTTATAATTCATTGTCAGTCGAAGCAAATGCTGATTATGAATTGGACAAGGAATGTATCATGAAGAGTCAGGAGTTGTTACCTGAGGCATATCGACAGAGGTCTTTTAATAACTGCAAGAAAGAAGGTAACGAAACCCCAAGTCGAGATCTCTGGGTAAAATTTAAACCTATTTGACAGGTGGTGTGCATTTAAAAAGAAATGACAAAGATTATGACAACATTATGTAACTCAGAAGAGCAAAAATACGTCCATAGTGACATCAAAATTTGCATTGACGAATGCAAGATAGATACCTTCATAAACGCTGCTCGTACAGATGGCAAGTATTCCTTTGATAACAAAGTTTCATTTATCAATATGTTTTCCTCTCAGCAGATGGCTCGTAGGGAACTACCTCAGTCTCAAGCAAATACTTACAAATTTCAATCTGTTACAACTTATGAGAATGAAACGTTCCATAAGACTAATAGAAAAAGATCATTATCTCTACATACATGCAGATATTACAAGCAAAAATGCTGCTGATTTATCTGACTGTAATACGTTCACATATGAGCAACAAAATAAATACAAAGCAGTTACAAATGCTCTTGTTTCTACTGAACCAATGCTAATTACATGTATTGGAAGAAATAAATTTATTGGGTCAAACAACCCCCATTCTGATTCTATTATGGAGACGTATGCACATTGTATATATTTTATAAACTAGTATATATCTCTTATTTGATTTAACCAATCATTCATATATATATATATATATATATATATATATATATATATATATATATATATATATATATATATATATATATTAAAATAGCAAGAGAGAAAGGAGCTACTCAGAGTCCTTTATTATCATCTATTTTGCCTTCGTCTGGGAGTACTCTTCTTCCCGACGTATTCGTGTTAAGCGAGTAAAGAGCAATGTTATTCAGATTCATCTCTATAATTTTAATTTGTCATCAGACTTAATTTTAGAACCAGCGGTAAAGTCTATGCCTATCGAGGGTCTTCATTTATTGCTTGGCAGTAACATAGATAGTTGTGGTTATTCCACTTGCAACTGACAACCTTGTTTGGATCCAAAAGCTGATTCTACTGAAAATGAAATGCCTGATTTACACTATGATTGTGTGAATACCGGACCTGTGGCAAAAGAGCCGTTGCGAAACAAGTTGAAAAGGGACTTATTCCTTTGGATGACACATGCTTTGTACAGGCTGAAGTCAATGTTTTGTACAGGCTGAAGTCACTGTTTTATACACATGCTGTGTACAGGATGAAGTCACTGTTTCTGATTTTCCTTTAAGATCGAAAGATTTTCATCATTGTGATCTTCTTGTAACCATTTTTTCTGTTGTGTCTCATTTCGCTTGTCATTTTGGAGATAATAAGACTTAACAAAGTACCTTACTTCATTTTTTTATAGGCCGCATATTGAAAGTGAAGTTACAAAATATTATATACCTTGCTTTGTTTTGTCAATTTGCCAGTTGCATTACATTTGGGCCATCTATGTTGCATACTGACAATTGGAATTATTAAAGGAAATACGTCTTTCAACAGACGATTCAGACATTAATCTTTTAGATTATGAATTTTATTGTGAAAGAAAAAGATTTAATCTTCAGAGAAATGATTAAAATCTAAAATTAAGGCAGGTCAAAACTATAAAAGTACGAACCATACAACCTGAAGATAAAATTCGGTCTCTCTTGGCAATGCTTAAAAAACCCTTTTCAGGTTAGATATTGTGGTCTTTATAAAGTTACAAAGAGAGAGAAATTTAAATTATATACAGTCTTGGGTGGTGGAAACATAAATAACTCCGTCTCCAGTAATTTAAATATGTTTAACGAGCATGTTAATCTGTAAATTAAATGATGACGTAAAACTGGATTGCGGAGCCACGAGTGGCCGAGTTGTCTAAACCGCTTTCCGTTACGGATCACTGCCATCTCACCACTGTCTGCGTGGGTTCGAGTCTAGGATTCGGCGGATAGGTGAGAAAGCTTGGCAGTAGCTTATCGTGAGTCGGTGGTTCTATCCGGCGATTTCCCGGTTTCTTCCTCCACCATTAATACTGGACAATATGTATTACCTATAGTGTGCTGAAAATGGCGTTAAACCCAACAACAACAACAACAACAACTGGATTGCAGTGACTGATTCAAACTGTCATCGCAATTGTAAAATATTAATGAAGGTTTCACATACACATTATTATAGGATAATAATGAATTAATACTGCTAATATATGAATAAGAGTACATGGTGCCAGATGTTCCAAACTCGAACTTACAAAACCAATCAAGTTGTTTAAAATGCTAATTCTTAGCATGTAAAAAGTACCCTAACAAGATAAAGTGTCTCAAGCAAGAATGGAGGTAAAAAGGATATTATTTCTTTTTAGAATGCCTTTATCGATCCAAGCAAATGTAATTGGAGTTCGTCGTGCATTCTTGTGCCAAAACCAGACAATTATGTGCTCATTGACTACAGAAAAGTGAACAATTTCGCCAAGCAGGACTGTTATCCAGTACGTAGAACTGATGCCTCTATTGACAGAACTGGAAATGCAAAATATGCTACCAAGTTTGACGTGTTTAATTGAATCTGGCTGATTCCACTTAGGGATAGAACAAAAGAAATATCAGCCTTTTTGCAAGTCAAGATGGATTCCACCAATGCGAAGTGATGCCATTTGGTATGACAAGGTCTTCTTAAGTTTCCTAATTCATAAATAATATGCTAGCTTCTGGTATTGATGGCTGTGATGTATACATCGACAACGTCATTATGTACTGAGATTCCTGGAAAGGTTATTTAATTTTAGTAAAAGAGTTTTTTAGCTTGTGTCAGATTTTTAGGACATGTTATTTGGACGTGCTCAAAGTAAGCCAGTAGACGCCAAGGTTAAAGATACCTCTGAATCCCCTTGTCTATCAGTAAAGAGCAACATATTCTGTTTTCTGTAATGCCGGGTATTATGGGAAATTACGCTGTAATGTTACCATACTTACTGAGCCCTTCACTAATTTAATAAGTAACAAGACCAGGTTTTCTTGGTCTGACAATTGTCAGGAGGCATTCGATACATTAATAAATAAATGCTCACGTATTTGTCAACAATTATTAATAACAAACGTAATGACCACTTTAGGTTAATTTCGCATCGGCAGATGGGATTTGGGTGGTTCTAGAAAAAAATTCTTCTCAATTTATTGAGCGAAGTCACTGGAAGAGGCAAAACTTCAAATAAATTGAGTAGTATGAAATGTCACGGGGCATTATGTGATACTTTTTCGAGAGGAAATGAACCCATTTGTTTGAACTGTTCATGTGAAATAGAAATGGCCCACTATATTATCATTCTGGAGCTCGTGTGAATTACTCAAAGACGTTCTAGACCACGGCATCTTGACAACATTACGATTCATGTTGGATTAATATATATCATAAAGACTAAACTTTTCCACGCAAAGCAGTTCTGGACAGTATCTTTCTTTATAATACTTGATATTTCACAAACTAAAATTTCCACACTTGTAGGCTGTACGATACTAATAAAGTTTCCGTGTCTTTCAAATAACAGACTTAATTTATTTATGTTATTTTCATTAAATTAAAAAAATAAAGAAATAGAGTTATATAGGTTGCACTGGAGAGAGAGAGAGAGAGAGAGAGAGAGAGAGAGAGAGAGAGAGAGAGAGAGAGAGAGAGAGAGAGAGAGAGAGAGAGAGAGAGAGAGAGAGAGAGAGAGATGTTTTGTGTTCGGAGCTTTTGTGTGTAGTTTCGCGTTAATTCATAATTTTGGTTCAGTTGTTTTGCATCATTGTTTTGGACCTGGATAATTGTGGTTCAATATGCATAGATCCCTACTTTTATTAAGTCTTTCTCCTGTTTAATCTCTCAAATATACTACGAATGTGTCCAGATGTAAGGTTCGTTTATGAAAAATCTGTTTCACGAAATTTTAGTTTTCACGAGCTTCAGCTTTATTATCTTCGGATTTACGTAATGAAAGTGGAAATCTTACAGTTAGTTTCTCGTTATATCAGTTCATCCGTTATCCTCTTTTTTGTTCTTTTCCAGGTTGATCAGTTTAATAAAATTGATTATGCGCAAGGCTAGGCGATGAGTGTGCAGGACTCTTGAAAAGTAACATGAGGGCTCGAATTCTATAATCGATTTAACTAGGGATACCTGTTTTTTCTGTTCTAAGGCAAGGTACATTTATCAAGTTACCTTCGCGCAAATCAAATACAATTTGTCATGCAACTTTGTTCCTAGTATGTCACTGGTTAGTTTCAAAGTTATGTACCATCTATTACCTGGATATCTGACCACGTTTCTGATTCTAATTCATGGTATTTATATGCATATTTTACGTTGGATTGAGATCAAATTTATTGACTGTAGTTTAGCGTCAGTTAATGTTTACAGTTGTATCTCATTCCTATGGAGTTTATGAACCTAATTGGTTCTTGATCATAGTTTTCTTTCCCTACAATGGCACTTGTTATTACAGGAAAGTTACTTACAAATTCATATGAATATATCTTACATGTGTTCAATTTGCAGCATAATAAATTTATTCTCAATGCGAATATGGGAGCTGAAATGTTTGTTTCACGTTATTTCATTAGTTTAGTCAATACTTCTTTATTTATTATATCTTGCATGTATGTATGTATGTATGTATGTATGTATGTATGTATGTATGTATGTATGTATGTATGTATGTATGTATGTATGTATGTATGTATGTATGTATGTATGTATGTATGTATGTATGTATGTATGTATGTATGTATGTATGTATGTATGTATGTATGTATGTATGTATGTATGTATGTATGTATGCAGACATGCATGTTTGTGAGTGTGTATCTTCTTTTCCTTCTTCCCTTGTCCGTATGGTGTGATGACGTCACCCGTGTTGCCCATTGTGACTATGCATGTGGCTAATTAGTCTAAGCACATATTATGCTATGGGTTGGTTTGTAAGAAGTTTGTAGAAGTCATGTTCTGTGGTATTGTAATGCGAACAATCTGTCGATATTGTGTTTCTCAGGTATGTAAAGCTTTCAAAGTTCTTTACCTGTCTCTCCTCGAGCATGATGGAGGCTTGTGTTGGGTTTGTGCAAAGAGCTCTCTGAAGGAATATCTCTGTTTTATCCATGTTTAATGTCAGACCAAACTGCCTGGGTGCCTCAAAAACATCTTCAGAATGGTTTACATGTGGTTTTCCTTGTGTATCATAAGCTCACCGTCATCCGCAAACAGAGCTTCGAAAAGTAGTCTGTCCACTGTAGTTGTTCTTGCATATATTCTACGTAAGTCAAACATGGATATACTGAGGTGATATTTGATGTAGACTCCGATGTCTAGGTTTTTTCACTCCATGGGGTATGACTTGGTAGAAGAAAAGGTCGAACAGCACAGGTGCGATCACTTAGACCTGACATACTCCTGTAGAGATGCCAAAGTGGTCTGAGTACTCTAATCAAAAATTATCCTGTCATGTCGTCAAGGAACATCTATATTAGGGTGATGAACTTTCTGGGGCAGCCTAATTTTCTAAGGGCGAATCATATGGCGTCACTATGTATAGAGTCAAAAGCCTTGGTTAGGCAGGTGAACACTGTAGTTAGATCAATCTGCATTTCTACTGAAGTTCATGTCGACTGTGCTGCGGCCTGGACGGACTCCACCATGTGATTCTGGTAGCAGGTACTCTGAGATGGTTGTAACAAATCTATTCAGGATAGTACTGGCAAGAATCATTCCTGCTAAGGAAAGCAGAGAAAGTCCTCTATAGCTGTTGAGGTCAGTTCTAGCGACTTTATTATTGCATCTGCCGGCATCTCTTACGCGGTGCCGGTGGGGATGTCATGGAAAGCTGCAAATGCTTACATACCATGCGTTTTAAATACCTCTGCATGGATTCCATCTTTACCTTGTGCTCTGTCACAGTTCATCTCTTTATTGGCCTTTCTCACCTCCTCTTTAGATGGGAGCTAGTCCAACTCTTCGCAGATTTGAAGTCTTGCTGTGTCGGTAGTGGATAGGCGTTTGAGGAGCTAGCTGAAGTGTTTGTATCATGCTTGTATCTCTTCTTTGTCTTTAATATTTGAGATGCCATTTTAAGAGAGCAGAGGAGTGGATCCGGATCGGTGAAAACCATAGCTAGCTGAAATTAATCTAAAGAAAATATTGCAGTTCTTTATATCAGCATGGTGCTGGATTTCCTCATTCTTGTTTTCCCACCATCTATCCTTTATTTTGCTGATTTCGGTCGAGCCCTTGTCTGCAATTGCTTGAGCTTGTCTCTCTTTTTTAATTTTAGTTCTGGTCTTCAGCTACTAACATAATGCCTTGTACTTTTCTTTAATCACTATCGTGATGTTTCCATCATACTACTCAAGCTAGTAATCGTGGACTCAAGTCTTGTGATCCAGGACTGACTAAGTTGCTTCCGTCACCATTGCTTTGAACATGCTCCATTTTTTTGTTCGGCTTCTAATCAATGGTATCGTGGCAGACAGTTTGCTGTAGAGCTTGATTTGGAACTCCAGCATGTGCTCCGAGTGCTGCATTTGTTCAGGACAGGTCTCAAATTTTTGGATTGTTTGTTGCGGTGAATGATGATGTGTTAGGATAAGCCTGGTTATGACAAGTCTTGGTCAGTCCAAAATGTGTTACTTTGCATTTGATCATCAAAAGATATTTCATTATATTACTTTAGCGTGTGATTAATGAATGAACCTACTAAAGATGTAAAGATTTCTTTTATAGAAGTGAAATCATGGTAATTTAATCTCCACGTCGATTTTATATATCTTACTCAACTTCATTAATATCAAATCAAATTAGGAAGCAAGGGAATGCATATATATATATATATATATATATATATATATATATATATATATATATATATATATATATATATATATATTCTTCAAACTTTGATTAATATTAAAATATTATCAAATTTAGACATAAATATGCGAAACACTATATACCAATATACTTAAAAGATGTTGCATATGGTATATTTTGAAATGAACTATACTTGGTACATGCTATTAGTGTAAATTCAACATGAAGTTAGTTTACAAGTCAAATAGATATAAAGCTTAAAATGATGTATGTGTAGGGGTTTAGAGCATGTATGTATGTATGTATGTATGTATGTATGTATGTATGTATGTATGTATGTATGTATGTATGTATGTATGTATGTATGTATGTATGTATGTATGTATGTATGTATGTATGTATGTATGTATGTATGTATGTATGTCTGTCTGTCTGTCTGTCTGTATGCATGCATGCATGCATGCATGCATGCATGCATGCATGCATGCATGTATGTATGTATGTATGTATGTATGTATGTATGTATGTATGTATGTATGTATGTATGTATGTATGTATGTATGTATGTATGTATGTATGTATGTATGTATGTATGTATGTATGTATGTATGTAAGTATGTGTGTATGTGTGTGTATGTCTGTCTGTATGTGTGTTTGTCTATCTGTATTTATGTATGCATATATGTATGCATGTATGCATGTAGGTATGCAAGTTAATGAATTAGAGCTCCACTAGCTGCATTGTTAGATAGGATTGCTCGGACAAGTGTGTGTGAGATTGTGTGTGTGATATAGATTTTTAATGTAGCGTTTTTTAGTGATATCGCTACAATGTCTGCAGTGTGATAGTTTATAGTGATGTCCATCAGTGGGGCACCATGCCGCAGAAACGTGACACGATGTCCCAACTCTTCACATTGTCCTGAGACCAGGCCGACCAATTCTAAAAATAATATATAGACGTTGAGCGCCAAAGGCGGCCGATGTTACTACCATTTTTGAAGTCTTTGGTAGAACTCAGCCGGGCTTCGAACATGAGACATCCCGCATCCCATGCGGATACTCTAACGTCTAGGCCACTTGAGCAGTCAGATAGGATTGCAAAAAAAGTAATGTGAAGCTAAATCTAAAGTACTAACTGGTGAGGTACAATGGATATGTTTCCAATGCTATAAATAAGACCTTCAATTTGCAATGAGAATAAAAATAGTGTAATAATTACATTTTTAGCTATGATTGTCATTACTATTATAGATTCGCATTTATTTTATAACTTCGATTGACTAACTCCATATACAACAAACCAATCCATTTTGACCCAATATTGCAGTCGGCATTTTGGAATTGCGCCAATAAATTATGAGGATGAGAAGTGTTATGTATGTTAGTGGACAGGTTCCATTTTGTATCTTTGTTCTCTCTCTCTTGCAAGACAGAATGCATCCAGGAGCTACGTATACGTAGTAAAAGTGACAATAATCATTTACAAGAGATTTTGTTTGAAAACATTTTGTGATTATATCTCACAAACGCTGATGAATCACCAAATGAAGCTGCACTCTCTTCAAATATTGACTAAAATATTGTAACGGCACAAAATGTTACCGAAAGGACATTTTCTTGATTTTTTCCACAAATTTATTTCCTCAAAACAATGTAAAATTTTAATAATTACTAAGTACTATTCAAAAGACTCATATCAGTACAGCGTTCGTCTACTAATAAATAAAATACTATGATGATTGTCTTCGTGTTATGCTTAAAATTAATTGTGAAACATTTGCCACACTTGCAGATCGAACTGTACCGCCATTTTTACTTGTAAATTTATTGGCTGTCGGGGTTTCCATTTAAAGCATTCATGTTCATATTTGCTCAAAAAATTCATATTTGGTAATATTTGTTAAAGCTGTCTTTGCATTTCCCATGCGTATTACACAACCAATAAATAGCAACAATCTCAGTCCTTTCGGTAGCAATGGTTCAACTTGATTCCATGAAAGGCTTAAAGACAAAAGAAAGTGAACTATATATCGAAACAAGACTATTAAAATGATATTGAGCATCACAGCAATGTAAACTAGTTTCTACCGACACATTCAGTTATCAAAAATATATTAGACTACTGCAGTAATTCTTAATAATGACGCTTTAAATTTGTTCGTATTGTATCGTCGTCAAACAAGACGTATGCAATCCATTGCAAAAAGTAGATATCCATCTGTCATTATCAAAATATATCTCCTTGTAGTCGCCGATTTTTATCCAATCAGTAGTATTTTAACAATATGATGTTCACATGCCCTAGATAAACAGTTTACCAGCAATTCATAGTAGCACTTTAATGCTATATTGGAAAGATTAAAACGAAAAGATTAGCATAATTATGAAAGAACATTAGTTTCTTTATTTGCCAGCCGATTTGTTCATAACATGTGCATACAATTGTTTTTCCTGTGATGAATTGTTAAGGAAGAAAGTCATGAGCTGTTATGTATGCTTTACTAGAATTACGAGTTCGGTATCTCACATTATTCATAAAAGCATTTATGTCCGTTTGTTAAGGACACTGTGAAATATATCTTGTACAGGGAAAAGAAACCAAAAAGCATAATACATGTTTGCAATTATCACAATAATGAATGTTAAGCGTAAGCTTTTACTTGTTTGTAGCTTTTTCTAATCCTAGTCATTGTTGTTCAATGTACAATTGAACATTCTGGGTAGTAGACATAGAGTCCGTCAATATAGCAGGTTTGTAAAAATAAATATTATATCAGACTTTGAAGCAAACTATTAAAATACTAATTGATTTTTTGGTATCATCTGAAACTTCTGAATGAGGAACGCAAAAGATAGAAGTCACACTGGTCGATTTGATTTGCTGTAGAAAATGGACAGTTAGGGTGTACATTTCTTACTCCCACATTCTATAAACAAGCATCGCCTGTCAGCAGAAAAAGAACTCTAAAATGCAAACAAAATTTGAGTCTTATTATCGTAGTAGTAGTAGTAGTAGTAGTAGTAGTAGTAGTAGTAGTAATACTAGTAAACAGTCGTTCGGACACGTAGAGCTGTATTTGCTGTTATTTTATTCATATTTTATACATTGTATAGATTACGAGGATTTCTATTTCGAGCCTGCCTAGGTCAAAACGTATCTTTACCAAACTAAAGTCAAATCAAAACATAACTAAACCGAAACGTACCCAACTAAAAATGTTCATGTGAATGTCTCAAAATGCCAACAATTAAGATCGTACTCATGAAGGAAAAAATGTAAAATCAAAATTGGATATAGATGGGATTGAACCACATGCAAATCATCCAGTGTGATAAGAAATTAAAGCGTATTGCCAGAGACAAAAGTCAATAAGCTTCCCCTAATGATCTATACAGTTGATCGGTTCAGAGCATTAGCACAATATTAACTATTCTATTTTCCTAAAGTTTATTTCTCCGAAACATTTTGTATATGATCTATATTTTTGAAAAACCTTAGCCCGAAGTTCCATTGTTCAGAATAGTCTTTAGTTGGACCAATATAGGGATACCTATTAAAAAGATTTATTGATATTAGGGTTCATAACCGCTAGAAAAGACCCGCTGAAATGTTAACAAGTCCGAAGATATTTGACAAGAAGTGGTAAATTAGGTGGAAGTTTCATTCGTCCAAAACGTTTTGAAATAGGATTGACAGGTCCGGCATTTCTTTGGTTCAAAGATATTTGAAAATATATCATTGGTTCTGATTATTTAATATTTCAAATACATTGATATTGTTAGAGCGCTTTTTAGTCCGAACAAATTTGAAAGAAAATTATTGGCCCAGAAGGGTAATTAGACTCACTGTATCCGAACTAAGTTAATTTGTGAAGTACTAAAACTAAAGCGAATTCGAGCGCATTACGAAAAAGAAACAAAATTTGATTCAATGGAGAAGCTATTTGTAAACAATGAAGCTGTTTGTGTGTTAAAAAGTATCAATAATAGTAATGTTAACCTATATTTACTTTCTTATTGAAGTGAGGCTCTAAAACAACACGTGATAAATGCACCTTCATATTAAACATGTGTTATACTATTGATAAAATAATTTTACAGTTACTTGAATTATTCTCTTTTAAATCAGAATTGCGTTGTTAAAATATATCATAAAGCGGAACCACAAAATAGTAAGAAAACACAAATTTTAAAAACTGTTTTTTTGATAATTGGATTAATTTAGGATATAGGATACTGATATTTGTGTCAGCACAGCTGATTTATCTCAAGACTCTTGCAGCTAATGAGATCAAACCATATTAAAGACGCATTTGGAAATTAAAATGTAATGTGTTATTTGTTCCACCACTGCTCTCAACCCTGTTAATAATAATAGCTAATAACAGAAACGTTTTAGGAATGCAAGTATCATCTTCTAATATAAATTAAACACACTGATATGTTCCACCTGAATGAAGCCGCTTAGTATCCATAAACATTGGACTTAAATAGGTAAAGGAACCTTATAATATTGCACATATCACCATAGTCAAAACATCAAAAGGTATTGCTGTAAAAATGGCCCGTCATACAATAACCTTATAATTATCGTCATTACAAAATAAATTGCGTTATTGTCATGAACGTATTCTTAGCATTATTCAAAGAATAAAGACGAAGAGCTTTGCAATTTTGGCATTATTGATTATGCACAATCGCTCCTAGCTCCTACTGGACCCATTTACAGGCAAAAATAAATAAACGGAAAGAAATGTTAATGAAAGACACTAATGTATGGGTGATTCTATACCATTAATGTTTGATCCAATTGCTGTCCTAAAGTAAGGAATGCCATTTAATTCATTTAAAACAAAATATTTTTTTTTGTTTCACACTGTAGGTGAATTCATATTCATTTGATCAGACATATAATTGGCATCAATATAATAAAACAAACATAAAGATTACAAACGTATATTCTCGACGTACCAGCCTAATCGTCCTTAAGAAAGTGGCAATGTACGTACCTCATATATCACTAAAACATTCTGGAAACGTGAGTGTACTTTGTTATTTCAAATCTGGAGACACCATTGCAATATATTGCACTTCAAAGATGGCACATGAGTCTATCGGGCTATCAAATTTGAAGTGCAAGGTAAACACTACGCGTATCATCATTTAATGCAGCTATAACAACTGTCAAATTCCAAAGTTCTCAACAAGTATTAATTTATTTTTACACAAATAAAATTGAAACAACAAATAGGAACCATATCGTATTCATCAGGTATCAAACCATCATAAAAAGAGCAGCAGGGAGGGTGAACCCTACAAAAGTTTGCTCGAATCATAAACGAAAAAAAAAGGGTTCCTACACAGAATGAAAAAAAAATCAACCCCGTATGGTTAATAAACCACATAGGGTTGACTATGTCATCATGTTATTTTTTCCCAAATACGACTTAGATGATGTCATTCACCCTCCCTGCTGCTTCTTTGTCAGGGGGGTATCTAAATGATGGTCAAGGGGAGACTATCCAAAGATTTTATTCAGACCAGAATATATTTTGTTCTGACTTTGTAAAATTAACCAAAGATTTTATCTAGACCAATCTATGAGCGTATGTATAAATTAATATATAGAGTTTCATTTCTTAAGTCGATTATATTTCCATTCTGATTTGTGAGTTTGAAATTCATTCTTGACAATAATGGATTATGTACAGGTAAGTAGATTTGATTTATTGGCTCAGATACAATAAGCCAGCCGGGGGGGGATTGGATACTGGACGAATATAATATATATCCCTGCTGAGCCTGGTTAGACTTAGAGAGGTCAACATTATAACTGTTATCAATTATATCACAAACTAGATTCAGTGCGATGGTAGGTGTTATATTAACAATATTAGGTGAGATATGTCGTCCTGTTCCATATTGATCATTATTATATTTGAGAACTGTTGGAGGCGGGATTAATTTTTTCCATGAATCACATATTCTTTTAAAGTGTTCATCAATAAGATCACTAACTGATTTTTTTAGCTTAGATGAGTCGAATCCGGGAATGATGAATGTTGCCAATTGAGGTGCTTCTATTTTATAATATTTCATAAATAATCTTGGTGCTGTATAATTATTTAAAAAATTCATAATAGTTTTATTGATAAGATCAAGGTCTGCTGCAACGGCATTTAAATGATGTATTGTTTCGATTATTTGTCGTTTCACATCCTCAGAATAATGATGAGATATAGAAGAAAATAAATTTTTTAAATTATTATAAATATTAAAAAATTCAGTTTTTACATCAGCTGAGTATATCTTAAAGAAATTTTCATTAACTGGGTAATCTATACCCGTAAAACGTGCATGATGTTCCATATCAGGTATTGTAATATATTTTATTCTGAGACCATAATTATAATTTCGTTCGGTCTTTTGATATTCTGGTTGTTTTAAAAATATTCGTTTATCCGTTTTAAACTCTTCGATTTTGGGTTCTGGTGGAACTTGATAATCTGGCGCGACTTCAGGCCAACCTAATACTGATCTAATCGAACTCTGATGAATATCTACAGCATAATCAGGAGAATTTATTTCAATCACTGACGATAATGTTGGTTCGTAAACAGTAATAGCTATCTTGGACTCTTTTCCGGTTATGGATTTAATTCTGCGCTGGAATTCTTCATTAATTTGCTCTATTTGATAACTACCAGTTGGAACACTAACCACTTGCCAATCGGGAGTTCCATCAGATTTGTTTTTATTTGCGAATACTAATGAATTATTTGGTTGTAGTCCACCAAATGGTTTTGATCTGATATTAGGCCAGCTGTGATAAACCCGAAGCTGCGCTAAAACTATCTCTTTTACTGGGATAGCTGTTGGAAAATTAACGCTGAATTCAGGATTGGTTGAACTTATGGATATCATCGTGGTTTTCAGCGGAGTAGTATTAATAACGATCTGCTGTAACAACTCTCTTGACTCAGGCGCTGACATTATTATTATTATTATTATCGTTTAATTCTCCATTTATTTTGTTATCAAAATCACTAACGATTTTGAATGCTTCATCGTAGGTTTTAATTATCGTTGCAAACTCCTCGTCAGATATTTTACCATCATTGAGATAAGTAGAAATATATCCAGATAGTTTAGAATATGCTGTTGTTGCTGTGTGTAATTTTATCATATACTCACGCAATTTATCACTCGTGCATGTAGTTATTTTTTTAGCAATAATACTAAAAATACCTGCTATAGTCGTTGAAGTTGAAACAATAATTGTTATAATTGTTGGAGCTGTCATTGTTAGTGTCGATAATATTAATCCGGATCCAGCAACAATAGCAGAAACTGAATACACAACTATATCAATAACAGCTATACGTCTACGATATTTTTTTTACTTTCAATGTGTATTCGTCGATGGTATTTTTTAGTTTGGTCAGGCATTCACATGCTTGATTATATCTGTGACGTTGAACGTCGATAGATGACGTAGTTATCTGATCCATTATACTATACGTTAAGTTAATTGAGCTACAAATTCCAAACACCACCAGTAAGCTTGAGGTAAATTTCTACTCGATGATGCCAGCGTAAATATTCCTTCAGAATCTTTATCTAACAACACAGATATAGTTTTAAATGAATTCCCAGTCGATGGATTTGTAGTGGATATTCTAAAATCTGTAACGCTAATTACGGACATCTTATATATACCAGTAATTTCTGCGGTATGTTTAATGGTATTATTTTCTGGAGTCCACATTCCAACCCCAGATGTAACTGTATACACAATATTTCTTATCTGTTTGTGAGGAATTTTAATCAGACTAGTTTTTTGAACAATATCAGGAATTCTGCTAATAATATCATTCAATTTTGTGTTAATATTAGCGAGTGTAATATCAACATTAGATGGATTTCCAAAAAATTCATTTTTGAGTGTGTTTATGTTTCTGCGAAAACTCAAAAATATGTTCACGTGAGACATAAATTCATTTTTGAGCGCTGTGATTTCCTTATTTATTGGAACATCTTTATCATCGACGTATTTTTTATTAACCGCATCAAACTCAGATTCTGGTGTTCTAAGATTATTAATACTATTATTATTCATGTCGAGAAATGCACGCATTATAGCACCGTTGGCTAATATGTACTTAGATTCTTGATCGTCGACGTATATTTTTGTAGCTACATCACTATCTGAAGTTGGATATCCAAGATTTGTGATTTTATTTTTATGCATAATAACGTCTCCACTAAATACATCCCCTGTCTTTCTGACGTAATCGTTAACTGACTTACCGGAATCTTGTATTTTACCCTGATCAGTAAAAGTAACTATATTATCAGTAACTGCAGTAGGAATTCGTACAAGTACGTCTGGTAGTTGTATATTACTCGTCTTTAATCGTCCTTGTTTGTCTTGAAAAACAACCACTTCATTTTGGTCCACACTTGTAATATTTAATAAATCATCAATCTCACTTCGGAGCTGATCGAGGGTTGCATATTTAGATAAATCTCCTTGCTGCTGAGTTTTACCACGAGCAGATCTTCCGTAAATATCTACCATTATATTTACTGATGTCTGTTTAAATGTGAAAGCATGGTATATTCATGCACGACTTTATGGGGTGGTTTTGTTGACCTTGATATAGCATCAAGTACATTAAGTACTTCTCGACCACATATTGGTGGATCAGTTAATGTTTGTGTTGGTAGCGTTGAATACCAGATTGGTGCAGTATTATTACTGACATAATGAAGAAATTCTTTTGGTGGTGCTAATCCATACGAATCAAAATAGATAATTCCACGTGGGTCAATTGCATAAGCTACCCAATGTGTACCTGGTCCAGAATTTTGATCGAGATTTATGATACCCATCTCAATGTTATTCGGTTGTTTTGGTAATTGATCACGCATAAAAGCACCTCTAAATTGTTTTATTTTTAATTTTTTAGCAGCATCTATTAAATCAAAATTAGACATAGGCGAGATCAGTAAACTGTCCCTGGAAGTCTTAGACCTTTTCCGTACCATGAAGGCGGGGTCCCTGGTAATCTGAGACCTCTTCCTTTTTTTTGTATCTACCTCCTACAGCCTTTTTTAATGCCATACCACCCGCCGCACTAACAGCGCCTAACGCAGCTGCTTTTGCAACAGCTGGTGCGGCTGCGGCTATTAATGCTGGTATAGCTGCGAGAAGGGGAAATATACCACCCGTTTTAAAAGTATCCTTAATAGCGCCTGCAGAAAGATCAAGTCTGACACCTTTATTTGATTTTTTTGCTTCATTAAAATTTTTAAATTGACGATCGGTCAATGATAATTTATTTGAACCGCTCATCTGTTCTTTTTTTAACGATATTGTTATCCCACAATTATTATTTGATGCTGATTGCAGTCTTTTGACCTGACCAGGAGTCAGGGGAACATCAGCGTGATTATATGGCATTTATAATATTCATAAACAATCTAATTACATATTTTCTACTGGGGCATCAACGACTTTCATTCGTCCACCAGCACCTTCTATGAGCATTGATTTATCGCTAAGTATAACAGCAATTGCTCTGTAATTGTCAATAGCTCCTCTATTAACACTAGCTCGGAAATGTATATCGACTACCGATTGTCTGGCCAAATCTAAATATTCGAGTGAAAAGTAACAAATCGGATACAGTGTTGTAAAATCTAGTTGTGATATTTGTAAACCAGTATCAACATTTTGATCACGTCCCATAAAAGCCATAAGACGATGATATGCACGTGCTACATGATTATGATCAAAATTCAGTAATATATCCTCGGATGGTTCTTGATGTCCATTTATCCTTAACGAAACCTCAGAAACACCAAGATTGTCAAATATCATAATACTACGCGTTTGATCATTTACTCGTTCAGCATTTTGTAATGCAATAAATATGTGTCGCGGTGCAGAAACACCCTACTGAGAGGCTATCTGCCATGTAAATAAACCATTAATATTAGTCTGGATAGCATCTGTGGTCATTGTCAACCAAGATAGCATTGATTTACCGCCTTGCTTCATAAAAGATAATAATCGTTCTTCTTCAGATATTGAAGGAGTCATCACTGACATCCACAGTGAGAGTTTTGTAAGAATTACAATACCAGCATCACCAGGAGGTCTCCATATTGCATCATCGTCTGTAGCCTTTCGTACTAGTACAACTGTATGTTTGGCTCCGAAAATGACTTTTCTGACTTCTCTACAGAATCCAAAGATATGTGAGAGTGGAATTGCACACGAAAACACTCTTCTATTTCCTTTTAACATCGCTCGACGTACTCTAAATCCTAAGTTGAAATCTGGATCTATATTAATGATCATACTTTGTACATCTGCATCAGCATTTCTAGCAAAATTTCTTGGTCGTCCTATTTCATATTGTTGATATTCTGGAGAATTAGAAGTATCTTTTGCAAACATCATTGAGGGGCCAGCTGATCTTGAATAATCATCACTATATCTTGCAAGACCAAGTATGGTTGTAGCTACGTCAACATCTTTCTGAATTGATTCAATATTTTTTCCATCAATCATGTACGTAGCACTATCAAACAACGCCATAATACCATTATTAACAAAACCAATACTTACATTAGCGTCATATTCAATATTATCAGTTTTTAATATTTCACCTTCGACTTCAATAAATGCTTCTGAGGGTAGAAAATATCTACTTGTATCATGAACCTGAAGTTCAATTCTTCCTCGTTGATTTGGAATTCGTGCTTCATAAGAATAATACTGATAGTCATGTACAGACCCATCTTTGAGAACTGGTTCATCTATGTCAAACGCGGTGTCACTTATACGCTTGAACATCTTTATTATTATCATATTCGTCTAACACGAAAACCTCTTCGGGAAGTGAGACCACTTCCTGCTATCAGACTAGTGGTTACATTTTTCTCTTTTTCCGATATTGGGATATCAGCCAACTCCGCTAGTTTTTGATTAGCCGCTTGATTTATTATTTTACTTACACTTGCGGGCATCATTTCAGTACTAGGTAATTTCACTGGTTGAGATAGAGCTGTGGTGGCTGTTTGTGGTCTGCGTATTAATCGTGCTAGTCTATCTTTGACTGTTGTGAATGCTTTGCTAGCAATATCTCTAGCAGCGCCTATACTTTTGTCTTTTACAACATCAATAGCTTTCATTCCTAGCTGCTTTGCAATAGGTATTGCTTTTGGGGCAATCCTTCTAAAAAGACCCTTAACAATGTCACCTAACCCATTTCCATAAAATGCCCTGAAAACCGGTATTCGAGAGTTAATTACCCTAACCATAGTTGGTCTACGTTGAGTACTATGCACTATCATTTATTAAATAGTCATTCTATTTAATTACAGTGACTTAGTCACTATAATAATCATCGGTGATTTCCTCAATGAGAGACTGATACATATCAATATCCATTATACCGCCTGTAAATAATCGTTTACAAATATCAGTTGTTTCATTAATGATTTCTGGGGAATTATTTCCAGCTCGTTTTCCTCCGATGAGGATTTCTAGTCGTTCAACATCAGCAAGGACGTTGTTAGGACACTGAGTAATAAGACCACTTCCTTGTCTGGTAAGACCATTTCCGAAAGAGGTATCCGACGGCCCTTCCTCACTTTTTATTTGGGCTGGTTGTGATTTTGGAGATTGTGACAATAATTTTTGTTGTCGTGTATGACGTAATATTTCGTGTATTGATGGCGGTGATGATTGTTGTTGTTGTTGTTGTTTTATCAATTGCTGTTGTTGTTCTGGCGATAACTGTATAAAGGAAATATATTTATCTATTTCATTAATATAATTAATATATTTTGAATCACTGTTTCGAGCTTGATCAGTATCATAGTATATGCGAAATATCCATTTGTACCACAATTCACGACCAATAATGTCATTTACATGAGAGGGTTTTAAAAATTGTTGTCGATTATCATAACTCTCAACCGCACTTTTAGATAATTGACTAACATTTTTAGCTATTTTGATTTCATTAATGGCAACATCGGTGAATTTGTCAAATGCGTTAATTTTACCCCGTGCTGGTTTTGATTCTTGTTTTAGTTCTTCAGATGGCGGTAACGCAGATGCTATTTTTTGAGTTGCTTCAGCTGTTTTCTCTAACATAGGTTGAATATCTTTAGTGGTCTCATTTATCGGTCTAAATAATTCCTTTGTATCCTCTGCAAATTCAACTCGAGTTTCCTGACGTTCTTGTAACTGTTTTTTAACAGCATCACGAACTGGTAAATATATTTTAATTGCCTTTAAACGCTCGCGAGTTATTTTTGCCGAGTGCGCTTCTCCAATATTCATTTATATTATTAATTATTTTTAATTATATATATATATTTGTCTGATTTTTTGTCAAAAATAATCAGTAGCGATCCCAGCGATTACCCTTCATAGGAACCTCGATAGCCAGGTGTGTCTTTTTACAGAGTCCAACATAACATAGATTTTTCCATGACTTACTATGCGGCCCTCTATAATTCTGTTTCTTTTAGGCTATGTTTTTTGGGGGGTTCTTCTATGGGGCGGAGAGCTCAAGGCATGGTACTGATTATTTTAGGGGGCAGGGGGTTTATTTTCATAGACCTATCTCCCGGTGAATTTCTAATTGACGAAAGGCGAAACATTAGAAAATTCAGAAGACTGTCTAGGTATTTGCGGTTTCGATAAAACACCCCTATGTCACCCCACGGGTACAAAAGTGTACCTATGTGGCTACATAGAGGTATTTTATTGAAACCTGAGGCGCGCCCTGCCCCCAATTATATATAAAATATGGCATCCCCGGGACCATATCCATTTCGGCGAAATCTGGAATCGAACCACAGAAGTTAGGATCAGAGTCCAACGATCTTTTCTCTAAGCTACTGCGGCTCGATGTGAATAAGAGTTTTAATTATTACTATATGCTTTTCTTGTGCAATAGCATTAGTCTCTGGTTTTACAAATATAATTTTATTAAGACAATTAACCATTTATGTGTGTAAACCAAACTATATTTTATATAGTATAAATATATAACGATTTAAAATTATAAGCATAAAAATGGGAAATAACCCACTAGGTACACAGAGACAAACAGACAGACAGGCAATCGATTAACGCATTTGTCATTGTTTGAATACTTAGATCTGTATACAGCGAGGACGAGAGAGAGTGTAATTTCTTCTTTATTTACTTTTTATGACTATTAAATTTGGTCTGTATCAGCTTCTGAACGGTATTGAAAACAACACAGGAATGTTTTTGTTACGGTAAACACAGGAATGCTTTTGTTACGGTAAACACAGGAATGTTTTTGTTACGGTAAACACAGGTAGACTCGTTGTGAAGTCAGCTTTGTAAAGGTAACTGTTATGTTATAGGAAAACCCTATATTACGATATATGTATTAAGTTCATAGTGGAATTTAACCACTACAATTACAAAAAAAGATTCAATTACACAAACAACTTGGCGTCTGTATATACAGACATTTAGTAATTGTGGTTTCTAAACAGAGAGACGAACAGACAGACAGAGAGACGAACAGACAGACATAGAGACAAACAGATAGATAGACAGACAAACAGACAGAGATAAACAGATAGACAGACAAACAGACAGAGAGATAAACAGACAAACAGACAGACAGAGAGATAAACAGTTCAGTCCATAATATCATTATACCTCATTGAGATTAAAAATATTACTGTAGATATTAAATATGTGACCTAGTTCAATGAAGGGACGTAATCTACTCTGTGAATAAGATTATTTTCGACAGGAGTTATTATCTCAACCAGGTCTGGTTAGTTAAGTCAATTTAAAATATTTAAATATTATTTGTTTTTATTTTAAATAAATAAATATATATTATATATATAAAAAAATGAACAGTAAAAACATTAATGAAATTATTTCTGCTATTAAAAAATTAAAACGTGAAGGAATTCAGATATCTGATAATCTCGACCCTGAAAGAATCATGTATGACTTTGAATCTTTAGAGCAGAAAAAATTTCAAAATAAATTCACATTACCATCTAGTTATCGGCTTATTAGATCCATTTATAATTCTATGTTAGAATCTTTAGCTGTCGTGGATGAAAAACACATACAATTATTCGTACCTCTTGCGCGTTCAATTGAGAATATCAAAATTGCTCTGTCTAACGAATATGAAATTAAAAAACGGACAGACAGTCGTGTGATGCAATTGAAAAAGATTATGTTAATTGATTCTACGATAAATGACATTAAAACTGAGGATAGTAAAAGTGAGTCCCTGATATAGTCAGGACCCTTGGCAGGATTGATAAAATAGAACTTTAATATATAAAAATGATATGAGTAAAGAGTACACAGTTATATGTATTCAAATATAATTCTTTGGTCATATTTTATTGAATATGCAGACTTGCATATATGGTCAGCCACACGTTTTACTGAAGGTATGCAAATACCAAAATATCTGGCAGCTGCATATATAGATTTAAAAACTATTTTTTCATCAGTATCTGTGTTGGTAGAAATGACCGTCTTAGGAGTCTTAGGAGAAATACCAGTATTTCCTACCTTACAATTCTGACTTTGCGTAATTGATTCTAGGTTATTTACAGAATTATTTTGGCGATTACCATCTTTATGATTAATAACAAATCCATCTTTAACTAGGCCAAAATAACATTCAAATATGAACTTGTGCGATAGATATCTTTTATTTCTATTAATACCAAATGTAAAATAACCAGCATTATTAAGACTACCGACTGATTTATTTTAATCTACAGTTTCTAATAACACCATCTCTAGACGCTTCGTAATTGGTATATATTGGATGTCTCACGAATTTTTTTTGCTCCATTTATATAATATTTATTTGTTTAAATCATTTTTTTAAAATGTAGTCAGATAATCCGTTTCTGTTTTTATAGGGGGTTTACCTGTCGATGTATCTTTTTTCTTGTCATAATAACGCTTTAACTCTCTGAAATGTTTTCCTCCGCAATTTTTACATAAATGTGTGTTACCCCTCACACCAATTTTACACTGAATACATGGTTTTGGTCCTGTACTTCCATTTCTGATACTTTGCATATGGTAACTACAATAATTGTTTTTTTTACGCATGGTTTATCACAATAAGAAATATGTCCAATTTTCAACCAAATACACTTATTTTCTATTTGAATCATTATATATATACTAAATTTTAATTGAATATTTGTCTTAATTATAATGATGGAAGAATTATCATTAATTGAACCATCTACTACTAGACTTGACTTTGACAGACTATCAGAACATAAATTTAGTGTTTCGATGCAAGATTTAGCTTTAATGAATGTAAATATAACCAAACGTATCCGTGAAGCCAAAAAAGAATTTCGAGAAGATGGTGCTGCTCATGTGTGGTCAACTTTTAGGGTTGGAAGCATTAATAATATGATGAATGACAAACGAGCAAAGGTACTTATTAACTACCTTGATAATCAAAAATATTTTATTTTAATAAAATTTATTGTAGAGACAGACGAAGATATTTGGGTAATTCATGACAAAAGAGATCCTATTCATACACAGTTGGGAAATAATAAAACGCTTTTATTAAATAACAAATCAAAACCCGGAATTTTGACTGGTATTGATAGACCGTATTTTGAGCCAGGGTATCCGGTTACTGCTCTTGTCTATGGATTGTATTTACTAAATGATAAACCTAATATTGAAAATCTCAAACCGATGAGACTTCCAGAGTCAAGAATAAACTGCGTGGCTGAACGCATTACTGAACATTTTACAAATGCGATGCGTGGTAATGGCTTAACAGATTTAAGACGTAAAAAAATATGTGAATGGGCGGAGACTGTTAAAGATTCTGGTGCATCTATTAGGGATGTTGCTAAGCTAGAAAAGTCATTAAGATTTCCAATAACAGTAAAAACACTAACAGGAGAGATATTGTACAAACCAAAATACATAAAAAATGGAAGCCCTATAACGATCATTGATCATAATGCACATGCTTGGTCTTATGTAGTAACTATATTTCCACGAGATAGAATGATTAAATTTTATAGTGGTCATGTATTTGATTTTATTAAAAATATCAGTAAAAATGACCCTGTATCTATTTGGTTATTTCAGAGTTCGGAAAATGATCATTATGATCAATTTGTACGACCCAATGGTGATATTTATCGTACAGAATTTCTCCACGAGGAAATGAAAAACCTTGCACTAAAATATACTAATGACGATAACAAAATTAGACAACTACTGAATAATTGTTTTACCGTACCATCGGTCGCAGCCTATTTCGCTCAGGAAAAAAATTCATGGAAGCCGACAAGATCAGAGTTTATTGAGGATATAAAAACAGCTGCATAGAATATGGACACGGTGGATTATGGAACACGAAATACGATTATAATGATGTTATCTCAGTCGATATGACTGCATGTTACCCTGGGAGTTTTCTGGGATATGGAGAGTGTTCTAAATACTATGACAGATTCGGACACCCCACACATAGCATGGCTAGAGTTTCAATAAATGGACCCTTACCAGATTTTGACTTAACAGGATTTGTATATGTAGAATCATTCGAGTTCGCAAAAGATCTACATCCTATTACTTATATTTGGTTTGGTAAACACCTTTCAGAAAAATGTTGGGCTCCAATAGTATTATTAAGATATATGCTTGATGTTGGAATATTAATATCACTGAGGGTAAATGAAGCGATTATATCCTATAGTCCACAAAAACAAGTTTGGTTACCAGAACCTGATAGATTTAGTATAGAAGACACCAGAAAAGATTTTCCTGATCTTACCGAAGATGATATTATTAAAATTACTAATAATATACGTAAATGTAGAGATGAATACGATGAGAAGTGTGCTAAAGATCTTGGTAGAAAGATAATCGGTAAATTTACTCAAGGTAGTTCATACGGTCATAAACGACATTGTACAAGATTGATTATGGACGATACTGAGTTAGATTTTATAATCAATGATACAACAGAGAAAAACACATTTATAAGCAGAAGTAATGCTTATTTATCGGATGGATCCAAATTAGGTACCATTGTTAGCTATATTGAGGGAGACTCACCGCAGTTTACTCATTTAAGATCTTCAATGCTAGCTTATGTTTCTATAAATCTACTGTCAATGATAAATATATTTCCTCGTTATGTTGTTAGAGTCGCTACGGATTCATTTTATATAAACAAAAAATATAAGGATTTATTAAATCCGTTACTTGGTAACGGTGAGGAGTGGGGGGCATGGAGAATAAAGCAAGAAAATATACTTAGTTATTGTGAATCTGCTGATATTGAAATTGCGGAAATATATTACAGAAATAATAATCAAATATTAGAATCATCTGCACCATCTGTGTACGATCCTGTGGCTAGACATAAGACCGTTTATCTTAATGGATGTGGAGGGTCAGGTAAAACAACTCGTGTGATTAAATTATTTATAAACAATAATTCAGATATGATCGTTCTGACACCTACACATAAACTCGCCAGAGAAATAAAGGAACGGGGGGTAAAAGCAAGCACATATCATAGTTTCTTTAGATTTTGTGGAGACACATGGACCCCTGAACGGATGGGTGAAAAATATATACCTAAATATATTATTTAGGACGAGATATGTACGGTGTCGTTAGAAACACTAAAAACATTTCTCGAATGGTTATTAACAAAAAATACTGCTGTGATTATGTGTGGCGATCATGGTCAACCACCGCCCTTTGTTGAACAGTCTCCACATGAATAGTTAAAGAATAATGTGGATTATTATGAAGAGATACATAATGATCATAGAGCAATTGACGAACCATTGAGAGAGTTAAAAAGATTAATCAGACTACAACCAGATAAAATACAATGTGAAATAATGCGTGAAGTAATTCCAGAGACAACTTTGAATGATTTTTTGACTTTATGGAAACCCACTGATTTGATAGTCGCAAGTAGAAAGATAGTTCGTGATGAATTACAGAAGAAATTATTTATGTTACATAAAGAAAAGTTTTCAAATCTACCCGTACCATTATGTTATCGCCCAGCAGATACTCGACGACAGAATATTGATGTTGAAATTCCTGGTGAAAGTGTCCGAATACAAAATCTGGTATTGAATGATATTGTTTTGATAGATATAAATTCTGTCGAGAGCGCATTGAGTATGGATAAATCAACCTGGATCTTAGGATACACTATAACTATTCACTCGTCACAGGGATTAACTATTTCTGATACAAATATATGGATTGTTGATGATCGGATCGAGTGGTCAAACTTAGTTTATCTTGCAGTATCTCGCGTCAGACGAATAACTCAACTATATAGGGTTATTATAGATCACGTGATAACTGAAGAAATTACTAATTACGATGCTGTAATAAAGAAAAAAATAGCGTCTTATAAACAAAGTGACAAAAAAATAAGCGTGACTTTGATATTGATACTGAATTTATTATAACACTAAAACAATCACAGAATAATCACTGTGCAAGTTGTAACGCAATTATGTTATGGCAATACTCGAATAATAATCCACGACAATTTACCGTAGATAGAATTAATAGTGATCTAGGTCATACACGTGCTAATGTGATGTTGACCTGTCTTGAATGTAATCGACGTCGGGGTGCTGGACGTCCTGGTTCTAGTTTACATAAGTGAACGCGGTGGTAATTGTGTATCTGCAGGAATTACTTGCAGTTGTTCACGCACAAATCCACGTTGAGGTGCAGTAGAATCTAGTCTGTATATGGCAGGTCTTCCAGTGGATCTAACCACACTAGAAATTGTATGTGCGGTCACACTCCAAATAGGGTCAGTAGCTCGTCTTTTGCCACCCTCCAATTCCCCTGGTTCGTATAAATATCTCACGATCACATTACCTAATACTGGTTGTTGACTTCGTTGTCCGTATTCATTGCTACGTGGTATATTTTTTTGTTATTGCATTGGAAGGTTTCATGGAAGTTGCACGAGTAATTTCGTTATTTAATGCAGATATCACACTTGGTAACCTTGCAACCCATTCACGAGATCTCTCACCGGATTTAGTAGATATTTCCTTCGCGTATTGATATCCAAATAACCGCTCAGCAAGTGTTCGACTAAATCGTTCAACAATTGCTTGATCACGATGAATTTCAGTATGTCCTCGTCTAATTTTAACGCTATGTTTTTTCATCAAAAGTGATACTGCACCAAGAAATTCTTTGCCAGGATCAACTTGTAATAATTGTGGCCATCGTAGACTACTACGTTGATAAATTCGCTCAAACGCAGATGCAACTTCAGAGGCTGTCTTTGTTGATAATGGTTCCGTTTCTTTATATCTACTCGCAACATCAACAACAGTCAATGCGTATTTGTACGTGCGTAACTTTCGTCCACGTGTTTTAATAGTATCGTGTGGCAAAAACAAAATATCTGCTTGATGAACTTCGTTAGGAACACTGACATCAAAATGTGCATATTGGATTTTTTTTGGTGGTGGTAGATAAATTTGCCATATTGCCTGTCGTGCTAACCAATTTGCAGCAACATCACACGAAACTTTAGCTGCTTTAGTAAGTTTAGTGATAGCTGCTTTACCTCTCCAATACCCTCTAGGGCTATAATAAATAGATTCCATTATAATAATTATATAATTAATTACCAGCTCCTAGCATTATTTTACTTTTCATCGCTGATTTTACCAGAAAACTAGCGAGTTTTTCTCTGACAGATTTATTAGGTATAGAATTTGATGCATGAATCAATTTCACATCTGCAAGATGCCGCTGCTGCAAATCTTTACTTTTGTATGCAACGTCATGAATATGACATGCTTGATCAATTTTATTTACTGGATACTCCCCTGGTCTTGGTTGATCTTGATCATCAAGTCGGATATCAAGTCTAGTTCCAGGACCACAATAATTATATCCAGGAAGGTGTTTCTCACCAGGATACCTAGACCATGGTAATCCAGGTAATTTTCCTAATGATGCAGCAATATCTCCACCTGTCTTTGAAGTCCCTGAGATAAATTTATATTTTTTCGTGCCACATTTTTTACATTTACCTGTTAATGCACGTCGTTTATTTTTTGTTGTTATTGTTGTCAATCCAATGGTGGGTGTAGATGATCTACATCGAAAACAATATAGACTCATGTTATTAATAATATGGATTCAATAATTGATTTTTCGGCGACACGAAAACAAGAACCAGTAAAACACCATCCAGCATTACCAAATTCGATAAGGATGATTATAATAGGTCCATCTGGATCAGGTAAAACTCAATTATTGTTAAATGTAATATTGAGATGGATGAGATGGAACAAACTATATTTAATAGCACCGTCTGTAGATGATCAGCGTTGTTACGAAGTACTTAAAGATTTTAATGAGAAAGCGAAATCTGTTAATAAAGACGGTGAAGATATTATTGACTTTATCACGGATATAGATGAAGCCCCGTTTGTGGATGACTTAGATGGATTCATTAATAATCTCGTAGTGTACGATGATGTGATGTTGGACAAACAATCTAATCCAGCTAGAATATTTTCTCGAGGTAGACATAAAAATACTGACGTGATTTATGTTACTCAGAGATACACGCAGATACCCAAGGTGATCAGAGATAACTGTAATATTTTGGCTGTATTTAATGGAGTAGATAATTATACTCTACAGAATATTTACTATACTTGGTGTTCAGGGGATATGGATATGATTAAATTTAAAAATTTCTTTTCTAAAGCACAAGCTGTCCCGTTTGGATTTATAACAATAAATCTACATGATCCAAGATCAAGATATCGTGTTGGTCTAGATAAAATCTTTGGTTAATTTTACTAAGTCAGAACAAAATATATTCTGGTCTGAATAAAATCTTTGGATAGTCTCCCCTTGACCATCATTTAGATACCCCCCTGACAAAGAAGCAGCAGGGAGGGTGAATGACATCATCTAAGTCGTATTTGGGAAAAAATAACACGATGACATAGTCAACCCTATGTGGTTTATTAACCATACGGGGTTGATTTTTTTTTCATTCTGTGTAGGAACTCTTTTTTTCGTTTATGATTCGAGCAAACGTTTGTAGGGTTCACCCTCCCTGCTGCCAAAAGAAACATTGTAACCTATCCTTAATTTTAAATAATTCAGCCGCAACATAGCCATAAAGAAGACGATTTCATCCACATAATAGTGAAAATTATATCCACAATCCCTTAAGAACATTTTAGATTGGTTTACACTTTCAAAAATATGCAGTGGATATAGCATATTTCTGCTCCTATATTTAATAAACATGAGTTCTGATTGTGTCATTAAAAGATCAAAATATGCTCAAGAAGAAAAATAAATGTTAAATACCTTTCCTGTCGTCTTGAAATATAAAGCAGTAGATAAGTTTGCTAGACATTTAAAAGGGTAAATACTTTTAGCAGCAGTGAACAATAACTATCAATGATTTAAATAAAATGTGCATTTCAGAAAATGTCTATATTTAACTGTCGAAACATATTCATATGTCAATATACACTTTCAAATGAGTTTGTTTGGTGTTACACATTGATCTGAATATATTTGAATGTTTTAGCCTTTGATGCAATTGCCTGGAAACAAAAAACACGTAGATATGAAAGATATGTTTCCTGAATTTAATTATAAAACCAGTGAGGAATACACAGGTTTTATGGATAAAAACACGACCATGACAAATTCGTGGTACATAAAATCGAATGGTGTAATGCATGACCACAACAGCAAACCGCAATACACCGGTATACCGGTGTGTCGTTGTACCTTTATTACTAAATGTATAGTCAAGTGCTTATATCTATCTAGCGTCAGATAAAATACCAATCATTGAAGCCCGTAAGAGTGATCCGAGAGTACTTACATTCATCTGGTTTGGTTGTTGATTGAATCATACCTGGCATAAATATGCATGAAATGACAAGAATTTAATAATCAGCGTGCACTAACTAATAAACGAAACAAACAGATTAAGGCAACCTTCTTTATATTGTCAATCATCGATAATCAAATGGAGACAGGAAGGAAAGGTCCAAGTCCAACGGAGGTGAGTACAAGAACATATTAAAACCGTTAATTTTAGTCGACCCTTTATTCTCAGGGCGCCTATCGTCTACAACTATATCTTTATATGTTTTGCATATATGATTGTCAACCACAATCTGTCTATGAAGACTTGATATTTATTGCTTCTTTCATTCGCAGTGTAATTGACATTAATTAGTTAATGCCTTTGAAGGCTTATATTTATAATTTTCTCTATGTATCTTCTCTCATTTAATTTCTCATAAAAGGTGTAAAATAACAATGGCAGGAAGTAAAGAAAAAAGTCCTTATTTAGATCAGTTTGTCTTCAAACTCTTCGTGTCTTGCGCACGTTTCATTCTCATTTATATGGGAACTGAACAAAATATATATGCTTAGAAAGAGTATTATGATTTTGGTTTACTAATGCGGAGACTAAATATTCTTGTAATATAATTTAAAGGACGTTTTGGATATAGCGGTACAATACAAGATACAAGTTTTATAAGCACACACAATTATCATAATACAAAATGCATGTTCAGATTAATATTAAATTCTTTCTTGAAGGTTAATTTTCCACTGATACTGTTCTCTTTTTACCTATTTCTTATGTTTTGCATTTCTGCTTTCTATCATTCCAACATCGTTTCATTTAGTTGGTACTTTGCCCGTATTATACTTTAAATGCAGATGTTATTTATTGTTGACTATTTGCATTTCTGGGTTCCCATTCCCCATTCCTATTTCTCTATGATCACTTGAATAGTTTATCCCGGTGAAACTTGACAGCAATGTTATTTGGTGTCTAAAGCCCTAAACTACAGATTACACCAGTACTTCTGCTCCCGTTACTTTCTAAATATTCACGTAATATGTATCACCATTTTCTCCCCTTGTTTAAATTCAAAGACAATAGTGAAGTATATTAAAAGTGTTGAGTGGTTCATAAGAAAGAACAAAATTGTGTATTTGATCATAATTCCTTTTTCTATAGTCCTAATAATATTTACTACTATTTTTGCTGGTGCTATATCAAAATCGATCATTCATTCCTTATACCTTTTCTCCTTTGTATTTATTGTTTGTTGTTCTTTTGCATTTTACTGAAAATAACTGCATATATGAGTGTAGGCAGGCAGTGTGTTGGAGAATGACGTTGTTTGTCGAACCTAATTAATCATTGAGTTATTTCATTAGGTAATGTAATACCCACAAACAAGCACTCACTTTGCCGCCACCGTGAAACACCAGCAGACATGTTTAGACCCGTAGTACCTTAACGCGGCGTCAAAGTTCGTTAAACCGTTAACCTAGAAAACATCGAATGTCATCTAACCTTCTAGCCACAATCTAGCAGTCATGGACCTCCACTCTGCACCACCCTTGCCTGTACACAAAACAACTTTTAAATGTAAAAATCAATTATGATATATACCACACAATCTCTGTTATTTCAGAAGCCATTTTGCGCCATTCCCGATAACTTTGAAAATCATCGTGATGTCACTAAAGCCATTAAAGACGCTGGCCTGAGTGACTGTGGACTTATTTTCGGTATGGACTTCGCTCTGATTGGATGTATCTGATTTAAAAATATATTATGGTTCTAACGTTTAAGCTTATATAAATCCATATACATCCCTAAAACGCCAATGTTGGACTAAATCTGATACACAAGTAATGTATGTAATAGAGAATTGGCATCATCCAGCTGAAAACACACACATACACACATACATACATACATACATACATACATACATACATACATACATACATACATACATACATACATACATACATACATACATACATACATACATACATACATACATACATACATACATACATACATACATACATACATACATACGTACGTACGTACGTACGTACGTACGTACGTACGTACGTACATACATACATACATACATACATACATACATACATACATACATACATACATACATACATACATACATACATACATACATACATACATACATACATACATACATACATACATACACACACACATATATATATATATATATACTTTTTTAACACTTTGTTATGCAGACATGGTTTACTTCTTTTTCAAGTATGTATTCCATATAATGTCCAGCTATGTATTTACACAGCCTTTGGAGAGGCAGCACTTGACTTTAGAATATGTTCTAAATGTAAATCTACCTAATTTGAACGACATTTCCATATGGACCTCATGCAATGCTTTATTTCGAGAAGTAATACTTTTTTATACAAATAGTATGCCTTTATTATGACAACAATGAAACGTATTTGGCATATTTGTATATATATATTTGTAGCCAACTTTAACTTCCTTTTTCATAAACAAGAACAGCATAGACCAAATCCACAATTGAAACTATGTATGTATATATATATATATATATATATATATATATATATATATATATATATATATATATATATTATAATTTAGCGTGTTTGCTGTGAAAACCAAGAATTAATTAAGAAAAAAGGAACATACATTATTTCGAGTCCGATACTATGTAAATATCAATGAAATTTTCATCTCAGTTAAATCACCCTTCGTTTCAGGGTAATTTGCCAAAACACTACTACCTACTGAATAGAGGAATTTTATTATTTTTCTTAAGAGTTCATTTATTTTTCTCAAAGTCAAAAAACTTTTAGTTCTTTCAATGTTCGATTGTTTCTGAGGTATGTTGTTTGGTTTGCATCCCAAAATCCTGTTCACAAGGTACAGGTATTTATCATATAACAATTAGTAAATATATGGGAAGAAACAAAACAACAAATAAAATGAGATCTACAAAATGATTTTATAAATTCTGGAGCACTTTAATTTGCTTGGTTAGTTCAATGTTATTATTTTCCATGCAGATTTTTCCATGTTAAAAATCATATATTCCAATTAATAAGGCTTAAATAGCGAAATTGTTCAAGTATAATTCAACTGCACAACAAATTCTATCAAAGACAATATTATTTATATCTTTACCCTTTTTCTTTCTAAAATACTTTTCTATCGTCTCTTTAGAACTGTATGAAATTTACATCTAATATGTTATGTATATCTATATCATGTATTTAAGTTTTATGATTATAGACTGTTAGAGACATTTTGATAATACAACATATTAGTATCTACTATTGGTAATAATTGTGGCTTTGTACTCGAAGATAATTACATTTCTTTGATTGTAAATATGTAAGTATCTTATAGAAATTGAGATTCTGACTTCCATTTATCACTGCTTCATAAAGTGTGGTCAAAATAGCCCCTCCCTCTCTGGTCTATGTACTACTGGGGTTTGGGCTTTCGGGCTCACGTTGCCCTGGTGACTCCACCGCAGACAAAATGGATGTGTTTTAGACCTGTATGGTGGCTCAATGCGCGATGTAATGTTTTTTTTTTGTCCATATACTAGTGGTGTCTGCCTCACTTTTTATGTTGTGTTAGTGGTGTGCTTATAATATAGCGAGGATGTTTCTTCCGCGTTATCCATGTGGTGGTGTAGATCGATTGGGATTGAGTGAGGTTAGCAAAGGTAATGCACTGGAATTAGGCGAGCAAGTGTCCGGAGAGTGCTTAAAGCGTGCCAAGGAATGTTTGCAGCTCGTCTACTCCAGGACAAACATTAGGAATAAATAGTGCCGGATTTAGACTAAGCGAGGCCCTACGCTATGGGAAGCTATAGAGACCATATATGGTATAAAATAAATTCGAGGGGCTCCTTCAGACTGAGATCAGAATTTGGGCCCTAAACTGTAGCTTGTTTAGCTTATGCCTAAATCCGGTACTGGGAATAAAACTGCAACAAGTATGTGGTATTAATTGACAGCATAAAGCGGTTTGACACAGTCAGTCGTGGAGGTATTTGGAAACTCATTTCAAATTTTGATTGCTAATGCCTCATGTTTCTATCAGGTTCATTTCTTGCACTATTTACAAAATCTTTATATACAAATTTAAAAACGATTTCATTAAATTAATTTTCTTTATGTAATAGGGAACCAGGCGCACCCGATATTTAATGAAGTAATTTTGGCAAAATAAACAATCTGATTGTCAGTTATCTCCTCGTCAACAAACCGGCTCTATTTTTAGCTTAATTTAGCATATACCATAATGTTACTCGACCATATCGTCTAGATTAAAGAGATTTCTGTCCCTAAAAATCCACATGAAGACGTATACATAATGAATACCATACCTGTTTATATTTTGTCTTATGAAAAGTTGTTGCTTCCTAAATACACGGCCTCTGATTTTAATACATTCCAATGTATACTAAGGAATGAAACAAAATAGTTATGTGCTTCAATCGTCTAACTTTATTTTCTTTTGCATGCACATCATTTATTCGATGAGACTGAATTTTGCGATCTATTTTGGCTAACGTTTCTCTTCCTCCTACCTCTAGGTATTGATTATACACTGAGCAACTGCAATCAAGGACAGAAAACATTTGGTGGTCTTTCCCTACACGAAACAAAAGGACCGGAAAAGAATCCCTATCAGGAGGTACTGTTGCTAATTAGATAGATTGATGGATGGATAGATGGATAGATGATGTATTCAAATGCGTTTACCTTTGTCTTCATTTTCTCTTCAACAGATATTACTTCAACCTTTCCTAATTGAGGATAATCCATGGTCTTGATGATAAAAGAGAAACAGAATAAATTATAATGCACAAGAGAATACGCTATTTTAACTGACACATTTCTAAGATTAAATACGCAGTTAAAAACATCATATGACATTGTCCATAGAAATATAAGAACTTATATTGTTTGATGTGATATAGTACTTACAATCCTTAAGCATCAGCTATGATGATAGTAATGATACAGAGAATACAAATACACGTTATAAATATAAAATTCATGTGCACGTCAGCTGATGGCAAAAAAGAAAATTCGTATGAATAAGTATGTTAAGCAATTTTTATATTTGTTTTCTATTTTTTTCATTTACGTAGGGTATATTATCAAATGATATGTAAATTTAGAGAAAAGGTGATTATCATATTATATTGATTCTCGTCTCCATCCGGGTTGCTGAAAACAACGTGCACTGACTATCAATTTCGCAATACATTAATTTTAATTATACTATTATTTTATGCATAACACTGTGTTAGCTTTTATTAAGACATTTTTTGGACACTCTTTTCATCATCATTTTTTGACAAAGGTTAATTTCGCCTTATTTAAGTATGTTTCCTTTGAGCAATATCGGAAAGAGCTGCACGATACTTCTGTAGACGAATTCTAATGTAAACAGTGCATATATCTGCGTTACTTCGACATAACTCAAAGTTTATATCACGAGATGCGATATGGTTCGCATCTGAACAGAACTGACACATAATCGAGCATATATATATATATATATATATATATATATATATATATATATATATATATATATATATATATATATATATATATATATATATACATATCAAAGTGACAGACTTTTTCCGTTCGATCATTGTTCATTTGGTCCTAGACTCCAAGAGAAAAAGGTATTAATATGAAAACATCTTTCTTGCTAAGTTTTTAGAGAAATTATTTCGTGTACATCCAGCATGCTTGCGACTATACTGTTTTGCTCATGAATAAGGCCCTAATATATGTCTAGATGATGATTGAAACATGTTGTTTTTCTAAATCTAATGACATGTATGTTACGAAGATATATTATCGTTCATACCCCTGTCTTTTCAATGCAATGTTAGGACGTACAAATTCTCAACAACTAATTTCATGCATTTTATATGAGGAATACATTGTTTGCGACCACGAACATTAATATATCAATAATTTTACAATATTAGAGAATCTATAACATTCAAATTGCCACCTTAGCTATAGAATACAATGTAGTTATCCTATTTGCAAGCATGTGATAGAAGGTGCAGACGTCTTTGTAGACTTTGCTAATAGTGGGATGATGGGAAGAGCTAGAATCTAACCCGTTGTAAATAATTCATTTTATCCAGTGATGCGTTCTTCTATGTCGAGAACAATTTTCTGAATAATCCAAACCTCGATAAAAGGGGTTAAATATTTATATAATTTACTCTTTATTTCTACTGATTGTTTCCAGTGATGTTTTTCTCATTTACTATTTGTATCTAACGTTTTTTGTTTCGCTCCTATCAGCAAGCAGTCCTGAGAATTATAGCAACAAATAACATGCAAAGGTGATTGAACTTTTGGCAACATTTAAATATATGTATCTAGAAGACATTTGGACATATAGTAACTTTCCGCAGAAAAACGTTTTTTTTCTTCATAAAACATTATTCGTTACAAAATGAAGAGTTGCTCTAATTTTATTATCCAGACGATATGTACCCTTGGTGAAACACTCGAGATATTTGACGATGACGGGAAAATACCAGCGTTTGGCTTTGGTGACGCGACAACCAGAGATAATGCCGTTTTTGCACTGAAGAAAGAGGTAAGTGACACGTGACCGTCTTTATAGCAGTTAAATATGCTTTTGTTTCTCTTTTAATTTTTGGACTGCAGAGTTGATCTTTCTCTCTCTGGTCATGACTTTAGCTTGCTTTGGAGGTTAGTTTTGATTTGTAGTTCATTTCATTGCATCGGCATGCGTGTTTCGTTTCTGTAGTTGAATGATTCAGATCATAGTGTGGGAAAATTATGAAGCATTTCCATTGCAATTATCGAAAAGATGCTGTGGAACGTAATGTTTGTTTTTCATTTTGAGTGCAGTAAGGAGGTTGTAACTGCACTTGGAATATACTCGAAATTACAGAACAATTTCAAAATGTGTAATCAACCGTGACAGCCCATGACATGACTCACCTAATTCAAATTTACAGACCTACGAAAGTATATCTTTTGAGGAAATTCAGGATGTAAAATTATAAGTATGTTTTTTGGTCATTTTAGTAACAGCTAAAGAAGACAGTGTATAATTTGCGTTTTTTTTGTGAGGACCCTGTTTAGCGCCTATATCTAGCTAAATCTGAAACATTGTATCAAAAAAGTAAACGCTGAATGTGCCAAAACAGTTTCTATGTGTCAGTTAGTGAATCATTTGCTTGTATATGGCCGTCCATGAAATATCTGCTTTATTTCATTCATAAAAAAATGTTTACATTAGAAAATAGTTCCCTTGCGCACGGTTTCAGTTTCAAGATGTTCAATATCAGGGAATATTGAACGATTCTGACAATGTAAAGTTAACGGAGAAAAACGATAAGCATATAATAAACTTTAATACCAAACTCAACTGATTTAACGTGAAATTGTTGAGAACAAGATGCTGTCTCATAATTGCATATGCGAGTACGAAGTTTGCTAGCATTAATTTTTAAGCTTATATAGTTCAAGTGTGAGCAGACCAATAGAGGAATCTACTTTATACAATAATGCTTCGTGTGGTTACGTGATCGATTTAATTGTAATAATTTCCTAATGACAATTGTCTAGAGTGCTGGACTGATGGAAATGGAATATTCTCTCCTTCACCAATGTCGTAATTAGAATGAGACTTTGCTACCAACCTCGTTTAATCGACTCCATCATTTTCATACTTTGCTCGCTAAATATTACTACGGTCACTAATTTCATAGTCAAAATATTTTATAATCTTTCTAGATCTGTTGACAATAATCGGATCGAATTATGGGTCGTTTTTACGAGTCATTGGTAAAAATATGTTCATATACGCTTCTGTGAGGGGCCCCGAGTGGCCGAGTGGTCTAAAGCGCTGTCCGTTACGGATCACTGCCATCTCACCTCTGTCTGCGTGTGTTCGAGTCTAGGATTCGGCTAATGTAGATATGTGAGAAAGCTTGCAGTAGCTTCTCGTGGGTCGGTGGTTCTTTCCGGTGATTTCCCGGTTTCTTCCTCCACTAATAATACTGGCCGCCATGAATAGCCTATCGTGTGCTGAAAAATGGCGTTAAGCCCAACAACAAACAAACAAACAAACTTTTCTGTAATTAACTCCGTCTCTGGTGTCATAGTACGATTTTAGTTAGGGTTTCTTTGTCGTAGTAGTACATACGGATATACATAAAATATTTCGTTTTAAAAACAAACATATAACTTCTTGTTCCTTCCTATTCCTATTATCCTAGATTCCGCTCGTTTGTCGAGATCATCAAGGCTAGTGTTTACTTGTTTTTTTACATATACTCTATCATCGGAAATTCTTTATTTGATTAGGTTCGCTTTATTATCATATCTAAGGTTCCAAAGTCAAGATCAAGCAATATTTTTATTAGAATTCTAACTTGTTCGTATTCTTCAATGCAATCATCTTGATGACAGTATCTTTCTAACGTATTAGAATTATTTCTTCTTTCAGTTGTGGTCCTTGCACGAAGATATTATTTTTTTCTTTTGACAATGGAGAGTTTATGATCGAAATTGAAATTCTTTCTGGTATTTTATTACACGTGTCACTAGTTAATTGTCCAGCATTTTTTAGGGTTAAAATATTATTATAAATTTCTTCCGGAATGTTTGTGAACAATTGTCCTGGTGACATTATTTAATAGCATTAGATTAAAATTAATCATTGAATGTATACATTTGAAATGTGGTTAATCCTGGAAAGGGATGTTCAGCAACGAGAACATAAAATAGAAAATATAAGTACTTGCTAACAGTTTTTTTTTGTCGAGATTGTTAAATATTGTGTTGCTGTAATATACGTATTTTCTATGCTATACAATGTTGTCAAGTTGATACCATCGTTTGATCCATCTAACCGACAATTATATTTTCAACCATCACTAGGGATTAATCGACCCTCGCAAACGAAATTGCCAAATAGCAACCGTAGTGAGACTTTTAATTTTGATCTAAATATTTTCAAATTCCCCGTTTGTCGTCCATTCCTCTATATTAAAGAAATTATAATGAGGATAATTTTCAGGATAATACGATGATGCGCTAACCTCGAACCCAACTCGACTGTCAATTACTATAGAAATTGTTGTAATATACCCAACATTGCTTTTGGTTCGTTTTAGACAACCAGATTCACTGGAACATATGTTGTAGTTATCTTGCTGTTCCTCCTGTTTATGGAACCTATCATTATCCCTCAGGATTTCCTCAAATACGGGATCAGTGGTTCTTTTAATTAAGCATAACTAATAGCATCAGTATCATTAGCTGGTGGCGAGGTTGTTGATAATCCAGTTATTTGTTAGTTGTTGTTCAACATCACGTTACCTGTCATTGTGACACCGCCTTTGTTAATTTTATTATCGTCAACTGATTTTAGTTAATCATAAATTACTGCGTGTGTACTATCAACATACGCTACCGGATAGGTTTCCAACCCAATCATTATTTTACTCGACATGTTGATATTATCTGTAACTGTTCCACCGGTTGTATCAAGTTTGTAATTATCCATATAATTCAACCACAAATAACTTACCGCTTGGGTGTGACGCAAAGTTTGCTGGTGGATATCAGGTCTCCAAATTTATAACTGTTTCATGACATATAAAAGTTATCGATTAAAGTTCCTCCTGTAAATTATTGTTGATGGATTTAAGATGTGCATAACTACCAGTTTGTGCATTAGCAACATTTATTGGTGGATACGCCTTTCATAACCCAAGTACTCATTGATTTGATAAATACAGGCTTCCTGTCATTGTATCGCCAGATTTTTAAGCATCTTGATAAATCAATCCTGTCGTGTGTTATTGTACCTGCAATAGACGTATCTTCTAATGTTGTTCCAAAATTTGTATAATAGCTCACTATTTATCTGTTGTCGGACAATTTTGTGTCAACTTAATTTATAATATGTAGATATTAAATATTGATACAGACAGGCTGGTGCAACATAAACGTAAAAATGAACTTCAAGATTGCCACTATTTAATCGTAGGGCGTACAGGTTCTGGTGAAATAGGTCTATTAATAAATGTTTTGCTCAACCACAACTTCAACTACGATAGGGTATATATTTACACAAATAATCAGCAACAAGAAATTTATGAATTATTGAGCAAGTACAAAGATCAACTTCGCGATAAGCTTAACGCGGGTTACGAAGTGTTTATAAAAAGGCACTCAGGAATTAATTCCAAAAAATGAACTTGATTTTTCTGATTATAACATAGTTGTATCGCGTAATAAAAGATATAATTATTTCTACATTGCCAAAGGTTTTATACTATTTACCGGACTAGATGATGTTGATGTAAGAAATATTACAAGCGAGCAATGCAGTGACGTAACAAAAGATAAATTTATTGAACTATATTAACAAGGGACCAAAGACAAGTACAATATTTTTCTTATTTGACAAACATCCCAATAAATCTATGTAAGATGTTTCGTTGTTGCATTAACACATTTCTCGATAAATTGTATAGGGCGTATAGAAAATAAACAATGGAAGAGCATAAAAAGATTCAAATTAAAGAAGAAAGTGGAAGAAGCTCACCGATGACAAGTTCAAACTGAAGAAACAGCCGCTAGTTTCCTTAAACCTGTTACTAAGACATTAATTGGCAAACAACTAGAAGTTTAAACAATATCTCCAAAAGAAATAAAGAAAATACAAGAACAAGGATTGTTAGGTTTAATCGGAGAAAAATCAAAAGAGAAAACTAAATAAATTGTAGAGTAATTTGTAAGAAGTAGTGCTGATTCCTTTGAAAGGCAGAATTTGACTGATTAATAAACAATCTTATTATGCTTCAACATGCGATAACGAGATTGACGATTAATTCAGTTAAAGAGGTTAATAGAAGATGTGTTGGAGCAAACTAAGGAATTAGCAGGGGAACAAAAGAGAATAACAAAAGCTAACATATGAATAATACCTGTAAAAATCAGATACGATGTTATAGATAAAAGTAAACGGATATAATGATTTTATTGATGAATATGATATCAAAGACATTGGCGATAGTCACAAAATGGCCAGAAGAACAGTAAAATGATCTGAAAGAAAAGTTACAAAATGTTATCAGAGCTGGATTAAATCTTGACGAAGAGATAAAAAAATTAGCAAAAGCAATTGATATTATAAGAGAAGGAATTGCTGATGTTCTGGTCAAAATTATAATACAATATCGAATCAAACCAAGAGGTTATACTAAATCATGGCCCTTCAAAAGAATGTTTGGTATGTATGTAAACGAACGAGATAAAATTGTACCAGAGGAAAAATAAACCACCGGATCAGACGTTAAAAAGTTTCATATCAAACGCATAAATAGTGGACAGGCTATTGCAATTAATATAATCTAAAGACGCATTTAATGAAAGCATTTAATGTCAGTTATGCTCGGCAAATTACGATTCAATGATAGCCTACAATTTATGGCAGCTATGATTGATTCGCTTGTAAAAGGTTTAAGTAGTTCCACTAAGCTAATATATTGCTTTAGTGAACACAACTAATTCCATCAGATAAAAAAGATGTCTTTCCGTATGAGCATCTTGACATCTGGAGCAGATTTGATGCAACGTTTCTGCACGGTAAACACAAATTTTAATCGCATCTTAAAAACGAAAATATTACAAAAATGCACAAGACATTTGGAATAAAATTTAGCTGCAAAACATTTGGTGACTATCAAAATATATTTGTAAATCTATGTATCAATATTAGCAGATATTCTTGAGAGATTTTGTCGAGTCAGCCATGAAAATTATGGATAAAACACCTGCTGGTATTGTTCCGTTACAGGATTGTCTTGGGATACATTGCTCAAAAAAGATCGATTTGGATGTTGATATCTTTAATTTTGTTGAAAAATGTATCAGAGGTAGAATTAGAATTATAGTAAAAAAATTGCGATAACTAATAATACAAATCTGAAAAGCAATGACCAACATTTATAAGTCAATTATATTATTTTTCTTTATCCTTATACGTTGTATAGTTGGGCAATACTAGCCCATGCCATGCAGTGTATTTCAAAGGATAACTCCAGATCAATTTATAAAAGAAACTGAAAAATATCCAAACTATAACAGCTATTTTCTGGAAGTTGATCTCGATTATCATTGTTCATTAAATGATCTACATAACTGGTATCCGTTTTGTGCGCAGTCTATTCTAATCGATTAAATTTTATTATCACCTGAACAACGAGCAATGACAACAGCAAGTAATTCGATTATTAATAAGCTAGTTCAATATGTGTTAAACAATAGATATTAAAAAATTAAAACAAACAGTGGATGCTGGACTAGTCCTTATGAACGTTCACAGCGTGTTACAATTTAATCAATTATAGTGGCTGGCAGATTATATTGATTTAAATACTGAACGTCGTTTTATTGCTAAACTGAACTTGATAAAAATCTTTTCAAGCTAATGAAAAATTTGGTATTTGTACATGGATGGAGAATATTATAAAGCAAGTCTTTATTGACATTGTAAACGTCATATTGCGCAGAAGTAATTTAGCTAACGATAACGGTTTTGTCATTATGAAAATATTGAAAATCCTTTTGCAATACAGCGACGAAATACAAATTTAAATTTAAATAAAGCCAATTTATGTTGGTGCAGTTCTACTTGATATGTCAAAGTTTCTGATGTAAACATTTCACTATAATTTTGCCAAAATTGGGCTACTTCATTTTGTTATTTTATTTTTTGACGTTTGTGTTTTCGTTTTTTATGCGTACCCGCTTACCTGAATGGACACTCAATGTTTTTCGTCACCCTCCCTGCTGTTGTGTCTCTCAGCTAAAAGTTATCAAAACCTATACGATATCGCGATCGAGAATCATGTAAATGTATCATCATAAATCCTTGTGGAGTAGCATCCGTCCCCGAGAAAAAGTTTTTAAACTGAATCATATCAATGTCCCCTGAACATCACGTCTGATGAATGTTCCGCAGAGTATGTGGAACGACTCCATTAGACATAACTAAAATATTGCTGTAATCTTTGGTCACTTTAGGTATTTGTGTATATCGCTGAGTAAAATATATAACATCGGTTTTCTTGTGTCTGCATCGGGAAAATATCTAAGCTGGATTTGATTGCTTGTCCAGCATCACACCATCGTAAACTAGGAGATGGTTAATACTTTTGATGGGGCTTCATCAATATCGGTTTTACAATCAATGCAATAATTGCCGTCTTCATCAGACGACTTGCTTCTTCATTATAATCTTTAAGCACATCATAGCATCTCTGATCATCTACGGATGGTGTCACTAAACAAAACGTATCCCACTTAAGCCATTTTCAGATTAAGCAACAATTGCATCTTACCATACCTAGATGAACCTATTACAATTGGTAGAGCTGGATGACGCTTGATTGGCTAAAACGTTCGTGTCGTTGAGAAATCAGTGATGTCCACGTTGTAGAAATATAATATATTAAATGGATTTATATTGTGTTCGATGCAGAGCACCCATCCCCACAAGTGGGTTAACAACAATAAGAACAACAATTAAAAAAGCGTGCACGTACAGGCAAGCATGTAAAATGTGGTACAAACAAATACAAATGTACTTCATTTCGTATGAAGACAGGTATTGATATCGCTTTTTTACTGGGAAAATTACCAATGACTCCATGGGGTAAATACGCAGGAGAAAATACATCTTCCTGGATGTAAATATTGTTGTCCTGGTATCCGACTTGATATCCGATTTGACGAAAGAGATCAACCTAGACCTGAAGAGCATCCACTAAAAGCGATTGACCAAGCATACCACATTTATGATGTCGCCTATAAAAATCCAGATTTCCAAAAATGACATATTGCAGACGTGAAGATTTTACACACGTCAATTTTTCTTAAAAATTCTCAGAGAATCATTAGCTAATTGGGTGGTAAGATCTGTGATGAAAAGGACACTAGTGGTAGAGGCCTGTAATTATAAACAGATAACTATTATAATGGAATCAATTTATTACAACCCAAGAGGATATTGGAGGTATAGAGGAGCAATTAATTTAGTTAATGAATCAGCGAATATCACATGTTCTGTTGCTGAAAATTGGTTGGGATCATAGGGAACATTTCAAATTTATCTAATACCACCTAAACAGTTTTTGTATCTACATTTTGAAGTCAGAGCTCCAAATGAAGTTCATCAAGTAGATATTTTGTTTTTAGTTTGTTTTTACCACACGATATTTATAACACCTGTAGTCATTAATTACGCTCATATTAATAACCGTTTGCTCTCGTTGACGTTCCAAGTAGTTATAAGGAAGCAGAACTACTATCAACAAAACAGAAACCGAAGTTGCATCTGCTTTTGAATGAATTTAACACGATGATCTGGACCACAATATGGTCTGTGATTATCAAAACTACTACAGGTCGTTCGATGTCGTTAACGTTCCAAGTAGATATAAGGAAACATAACTACTATCAATAAAAACATAAACCGAAGTTGTTTCGGCTTTTGAATGAATTTAACAAGGATGACATGGACAGAAAGGTGGTCTACGATGGATACAAATACTACAGGTCGATCCTGGCAAGAAATGTTCTTATGCAGTAACGGTGACGATTGAACAACTGTTATATATATATATATATATATATATATATATATATATATATATATATATATATATATATATATATATATATATATATATATATATATATATTTATATATATATATATATATATATATATATATATATATATATATATATATATATATATATATATATATATATATATATATATATATATATATATATATATATATATATATATATATATATATATATATATATATATATGTAATTTAGTTCCTCGTTTGTTGGTATTAATTTTTTTTATTTTGTTCCTTTACATGTTAATATAATGACAATGTTGCTTTCTGGGTTTGATTTCATGAAAAAATTCAATTCAGTTATGTTTGCCTGATAAACAGCCAGTAGTTGAAACGTTGTATATTTGGTGATCTAGATTCAGTACCAGTGGCAGTTTTGAAGCAATAACTTTGTTCTTTTATTCATTTCCAGAGTGTGAATCATTAAATTTTAGTTAAGGCTATATTGATATACATGACGATTGTCATTTAAGATTTCTAAGTTGTTGTCTAGTGGGACGAAGTTTTGACCCCACCCTGGAATTTGTTTTACGTTTTAGTCAGGTTTGTAACTCATGTATTATAGTGAAATGGTCAGTTCAATTCTAAATCTGTAAAGCTCAAATGTGTTTTGTTGTGACCAGTTCGAGTTCAGTTTTTATTTTCTGGAATTAGTAATTTATTTTTACTGAAAAATATTAGTACTCATAAGAATTATTGGACATAGGCATTTGTCAAAATTTTTTCAGGCAGTCGAAACTGGAATAATAATCTTTGCGATTAAATAAAGGACTGTTGACAAGACAATACTTTGAAGGTTACGTTATCGCTTTATATCTTAAAATGTCAATGGGATTTGTACTATGATTAATTTAGGACTTTGCATTAATAGAACTTACATTTTTAATTCATGAATTAGTTTTGCATTTGATTCATAAACCGTAAGTCCTTTTTTTTTACTTTTTACCTTTTTCGAGGGAAATAAATTAATTAATTCAGGAATCTCAACTTCATTATTTAGTTTTTGTACATCTGCTCGGCGATAACTTACTGGCATAGGTAAATCTGAAAACTATTTTTATGTAACAGAAATAATAGCCTCTGAAGTGAATCAGGAATTATCTTCCTTCTTGCAAATATCAAATCAACAGGCCTCCATAAATAAAATAATAATTCATTGTAGTCTCTGGAATCTCTTCGGGCAATATTTCGCATTGAATCTTACCTGGAAGCAGTCTGATTACCCTTTAAAATTCTTTCAGCAGTTCATCAATAGCCCTTTGATTATCAGTTATTACCTCATAATAATCTACGATTTTTTTATCCATTCATATGATGATAATCCAACAAAAGGTGGTGGTTGAACATATGATAACAGCAGTATTTATCGTCAATAACCAATCAAGCAATATTCTTAATACATCCACAGAAACTATGCATTTCGCATCCCAGATAATAATATTATGGATATATTTCTCACCCATTTGGTCAGTAATCCATGTATCTCCCTTCCATCGGAAGATACTGTGATAAGTGTGAGTTTTCATTCTTCCTTCGTTCATTTGTCTGAGAAGCCGGTGAGTCAGAGTTAGTACAACTATATCGAAATTCCGAAAACATTCAATCGCAGGTGTTGTTTTACCACAATCTCCAATTATTTTCCTGCGAAAATCTTTAGTTTTTTTCGAGATCGATATCGTCTCGTTTTTTATCAGATGAATAATTTTTTATCTGCTGTGGTAAGTAAACCTCTTTCTCCGGACGATACGATACAATCTCTTCACTTTCAACCGACGATATCAATATATACATCAGGCATATATCGTAATAAAAGTATTAAAGCTGAACCGCAATGGCTAAGTTGTTTTGCAAACCAAAAAGCGACAGTAGGAGGAATGTGTTTAGATCAAAATCTGATAAGAGTCCATTGATCACAACTCTGGCCATCTTGTGTATTGGACCTCCAAAACATTCACCCGCTCCAAGAAAACCTCCAGATTAACATACAACCATATCAACCAAGATAACATCTTTATAATTTATTTAGTATCATACAATCCACCCTTTCCTTTTTTTATACAACTGTGTTGGATATCTTCAAGAAATTCCAACCGTGTTGGTTTCCATGCATTTCCTTCTGAGCAGCGTGGGCCGCAACTTTAGAAACGGTAAAACAATTACTGAGTAATTATTCCATAACATTAGTATCGATCATGTATATCAACGCATGATGTTTCATTTCCTCGTGGAGATATTTTATACGATAAATATCTATAATAGTCCATACAAACTGATCAGAGTTCACAGATTTTGAAACTTGAAACAGCCACATAGATGCAGGATCACACTTATTGAAAAATCGAACACATCATCACAGTTCGATTTCGTATAAATAGTGTTATGTAGGAGGTCCACGAGTGTGCGTTATGATCAATAATCTCTGTCGGATCTGCATACAAAATCTCTCCGGTTACTGTCTTCACCATTATTGGGAATCTTAATGTTAACTTTTTACAGTTTAGCATTTAGCAACGTTTTTGATAGACGTTTCGTTATCTTTAGCTTCTTCTGCCACCTCATTTACTTTTTACGTCTTTGATCCGTCAAACCATTTTCACTTTTCATGTTTGTGAAGTGTTATATATCTCGATCAGCAACAAAATTGAAGCGAGAAATTTTCATCGGCAGGAGGTCATCACGTTAGGTTTATCATCAGCGAATACATTGCTTAAACAAATGCAGTTGCAGGATATATATATATATATATATATATATATATATATATATATATATATATATATATATATATATATATATATATATATATATATATATATATATATATATATATAATTGTATTTCTGCTCATATTAAGATCGCCCTACATAGTAACTCGAACACATCTAATGCGTCCAGCATTCTCTCTCATAAATAGTAAGACTGATCCTCCGAGTTTTTAATTTTACCGTTCTCAGCAAATACCGCTAAGTTATTTTCGGTTGCATCTGAAACTCGCAGAATAATATCTGTCAACGTGATATTACTCGTCTTTAATTGTCCTTGTTGATGCTGAAAATCAAAAACGTGATTGTGGTCAACATCTCTGAGAAGCAAGAGTTGTGTATTTCGATAATTCTCCTTGAGGTTTGAGGCTTTGAGAAGATCTTCCAAAAATGTCTACCATTGTATATTCATTAAGGCCCGTTTAAAACTAAGGCGGATGATTATATCGTATGGTGGTATAAAAATGCAAGACTTTATGAGACGGCATCGTTGACAATGGCACAGCATCCAGCACAGCAAGTACTTCACTGCCACATATTGGAGGATCAGTTATTGTCTGTGTAGATAATATTCAATACCAGATTGACGTAATATGCCCGCTGCCAACATATTTTAAAAATTCATTCGGTGGTGCCAGTCCATACGAATCGAAGTAAACAGTTCAACGTCGATCAATAGCATATGCAACCCAGTGAAGATCTGAACTAAAACTTCCATCCACATAATTGATACCGAGTAAAACACTCTTTGGTTGTTTGGTAATTGATCACGCATGAAAACACTTCTGAAGGTTGTGATGTTTAATCGCTTAGCAGCATCAAGCAAATCAAAATTGGACATGGAAGGTATCAACGATGTGTCTCGGGCACTCTTAGATCTTTCACAGTGGATAGATCGTACCGTGAATAAAGGGTTTATATCAGTCTTTGACCTTTCTCTTGTTTTGGAAGTTTCTAGTCCGTGATTTGTCAGTTTCTTTAATTCAATCGAAGCGGCAGATCCAACATCAGCAAGTGCAGCTTCTTTTGAACCAGCATGGATTTCAGCGGCTATCAAGACTACTATGGCTGTGAGAAGTTTAAATATACCACCCGTCTCGACTGCATCTTTAATGGATCATTCAGAAACATTTAATCGTTCGCTGGTGACACCCCTCCCCTGCTGTGACACTAATTACCATGTGAATAACACAGCAACATTATCTTGAATACTGTTTGTGTTCACCGTCAACCATGACATTGTTGATTTGCGACCTTGATCCATAAACGAGAGTAATATTTGTTCTTCGGCAGGTGATGGAGTCATTACTACCATCCGCAATGAAAGTTTTGTTAGTATTACTTTATCTGCACTAACGGTAGCATCAAACCATATTTCATCATTGTTGGTGGCTTTTCTAACAAGTACCACTGTGTATTTAGCGCCAAATATAAATGGACTGCTTCGGTGGCCTAGTGGTTAGAGCATCCGCCTCGGATCCAGGAGGTCGTGGGATCGATTCCCGGCCGCTTTAAACCAAAGACTTAAAAATAGGTTTTAACAGCTGCCTCGCTTAGCGCTCAGCAATTAAGAGGATAATGTTAGGACTGGTAGGCATAGTTTCAGGATAATGTGGCTGTATACCATTTATCACTGCGGTAATCGTCAACTATTTTATCACTATGGACCGATAAACATTTATATCCATGATGCCCCTTATTAATAACATTTTGACAGATGCTTTATTAACGATTTCTGAGAAATTATTAACGGCTCGTTTTTCGCCAGTCAAAGCTTCTAATCGTTCAACATCGGCAAGGACGTTATTGAGGCATATAAAATATGAGGACCATTTCATGTAGTGATCCAATCGCTCAGACCACTTCAGTTGCTTCTTTTGCTTCTTTCTTACTTGGTTAATGTAACTCCTTCCTTCGTCTAATTTCTTCAGATTCCAAATTTTATTCTTGTTGTTTCCTTCCTTTTTCAGCCTCATTAAGTTTCGACTCCATTGTTTTCTTTTTGTTTCCTTGCTTGTTTGTATCTTTCAAGCTGCAACTTTATTTCTTCTTCTTTTTATTTTCATTCCTGCCTTACGTGTCTAATACACTCATCCGATCAAAACTCATTAGACTAATTAACATCTTTTTCAGATCTGATTTGTGGAGTATCAGTAGTGATGGGATATATATCCCTAAACCAATTAACAGGTCTCGTATTTTCCATATATTTTGGTTTTGTATATTTATCTCTTTCATGATATCCAAACGCGGCAATACCAATTATTTGGTCTGGGCCCTTGACAGCATCAATACCTTCAGACGTGAAGTTATCTGCAATGTTAATTGCAACTCTTGGCAGAGGCTGCGACTCATCTTCAGGTTGGTAGCCAATTTGTTTATACACGCCCAGCAATATCAAGAGACAATGTCTGAAGAGATTTTTTGTGTTGCCTCAGCTGTTGTAACAATTTTCTTTGTTGGTTCGATAACTGGTTTAAATAACTTTTTTGTACCCTCTTTAAATTCCACATGATTCTCCTGAGGAGCTTAAAGTTGATGCTTGACAGAATCGCGGACGGCAAAAAATATCTTAATTGCCTCTAGTCTCTGTCGAGTTAGTTTAGCTGTGTTAGTTTCCATTATTGATGTAATGATTTAATAACATCACACTGGAGCAGCATGGAGTGCGACGACAAACATTGAGCATTCAGGCGGGTAAAATAGTGCGCATCAAAAATGAAAACACAAGCGTCAAAAAAATAAATTAACAAAATGAGCTAATCCAATTAGAGAAGTCTTCATCGGTGAGAAGCTTCGGCTTGGCGTTATTAACATTGTATTGTATTTTCGCGAAAAATCCCTCAAATAGGTTGTAGAATTCGCCCTCCGTGTTGCTATATAAGCGCGCGCACGTGTGTGTATGTGTGTCTCAGCATTATTATTATCAGCAGCATTATCGACATCATCATATGATATTAATATATGTTATATGATGACAACAACGTCATTCATGCAGTGAGTAATATTTAAGATTTTACATATATCATGATTGTGTAAGGGCCTTACAAAATGATGACGCATGGACAGTATATACCTTTCATCTAACTACTATGAATTTCTTGTCGAGGTTTGTGTATCTTCTTATGGCTTTGTTGTGCATTCCATGATATCGCTAAATTCTAGAATAGTTCTTTAATTATTTAATATGTCTCAATGTTATATATGCTCATTCTAGGGCGAGTGCAATGGCTTTAAAGAGGTACTAGAAATCTACAATAAAATAACACCTAACGTGCAATTAAGCGGACCAACTAATTTCGCCCCACTCATTGAAAAGGTAGTACAAATCGTTCAAGAAAAGAAAAAGGTAGCTTTATACTATTTCACCTCCACTCATTCCAATTTTATTATATATTTTTACAACAGAATGATACTTCTAAACGTATCTGATCTTTATCTAATATATATATATATATATATATATATATATATATATATATATATATATATATATATATATATATATATATATATATATTTATATATATATTTATATATATAATATATATATATATATATATATATATATATATATATATATATATATATATATATATATATATATATATATATATATATATATATATATAGTATGAATATTATAATGTGTAGTATAAATTGTACCACTCTATGCCCTCTCCTCGAAATGAGTTTTAAAATCGATGTAGCTGCATCTTGTGAAAAACTGACAAATATGATAAGAATATGATAAAGTTAATACTTTTATTATCGTTGGGTTAAAATTCAATGTATAGGTTGCTGAGTATAGCCTGATATACGTGCTAGTGTATTAATTTAAATGTATATTACTTTTTTTATACGGACTGAAAGTGTTAATATTGTGTAAAGGAACACAGACCTTCATGTCAGCATCATCATTATCATCGTCGTCGTCGTTGTCGTCATCTCCAGCAATTTGGTATATTTTCACTGGATCTTCGACAATGATAATAATAATCTTGATAATAATAAAAATAATAATAATAATAATAATAATAATAATAATAATAATAATAATAATAATAAGAAGAAGAAGAAGAAGAAGAAGAAGAAGAAGAAGAAGAAGAAGAAGAAGAAGAAGAAGAAGAAGAAGAAGAAAAAGTCCCGTTTTATGAAAAGAAATTTTCTTGGTACAAAATGTAAAAACTTTATAATCAGTATTCAGTTATTCTACTAATTGATTTGCTATAATGATTGTTATTATCATTTAAATTGTATTGTTACATAGTGCGTCAATTTCCATCAATTTTTATGAAGTGCACTCGAAAAGAAATGTCATAGAGACACTAGGTTTTTGACTAATAAATTTTGTACAAATGGATTACTTAGTGTTAGGAATTATTAAGTGGTCACGTTTACGTTATAGGTGCGTCAGGATTACTATTCTTCAGCAAATAAATTATATTTAATTTTTGTCAGGAGCATTGTCAAACATACTATGTAACAAACCATATCATCTCTAACTGTAGACCATTTAGTTCTCTCCTCGACTTAAGTCAACTAACCTAATGTCAAAGGTTTGATATATGTGTTGAGACAAAATATGGAATAATAACATTTGTAAGTATATGACACAGTTCAAAGAGTATGTCGGCATGTGGTGGTTGTACCTTAACAGGTAATTCCTGATTTTCAGGACCTAATCACAGTTACATTGTCCTGTGCGGTAGGTGTTCATACGGATTATATGACTGTCTGCAAAATATTGCATTGAATTAAGTTCTCGGACATTAATGATAGCTTGTGAACTTAGAGACTAATCTTGCTACAACGTTAGATCTCCCAAACCTTAGCAACATCACATGCAGTAAATATGATCTTTTGTTTGTAGATTTCAAGATGTTTTTCTTGCTTTTTCTTATTTCAATATGTCGATTAAATGTACTGTTCAGTCCACCATTCTCCTCGCTTGTAATTTATTGTATTTGATATGTAAGAAGAGCCGAGAAACGGTAATATCTATTTATGCTATTAAATATTTTTCTTGAATACTTATAGTATCACATACTGGTTATCGTAGCTGACGGTCAGGTTACTGACGAGAAAATAAACCAAGATGCCATTGTGGAAGCTTCAAAATGGCCGCTCTCCATCATTATGATTGGCGTGGGCGATGGGCCCTGGCACGCAATGAAGACATTTGATGATGAATTACCAGATCGCAAATTCGATAACTTCCAATTCGTTGATTTTCACAAAACTGTAAGTGGTGTACGTAACCGAGAAGCTGCGCTTGCTCTTCAAGCTTTAATGGAGATCCCAGAACAATACAGTATTATAAAAAAACATAAACTCTTCATTAAGAAATGAACACCTATAACAATCATTAAACACACGATGAGCTGGTCGGTAGCATATTTCAAAATCACTTCCCATATTTGTGCTCTTATTGTAATGGTCCTGTATTGCAGATGTAATTAGATTGTTATTGAACTTAAGTTGGAACAAAATATGAAAGTTTATCAAAAGTAATTCCTTTTCAGTGAAACGTTAAAATCCAAATATTAATTTTGTTATTAATATTTCACATTTGTATGCATACAGTACGTCAGCTGCTTCACTTGATTCAGTTAAATAATAACCTTTACAATTTATGTCAACAGGCTGCGGTTCACTTCATTATATTCTTTATGAAAAAATATAATTATGACTCTAAAAATGTACTTCAATCATTATTTAACATTATCTGAATGAAACAGTCTTTCGCCAGATATTGACAAAAATGACAGAATAATGGTAATCCGAATAAATTGAATCTTCGATCAACATAGAAATAATTGGTCATTAAGGTTTTAAAAATACTTATTTGCCACTTTCGCTATTAGTTAACCGAGAGTAAATCATAAACTGTTCAGTAGTATCTTTATAAACATTCTCTTTTTATTTCTTTATAATTTTGACAAACTACTCTACCAGACCACATCTCCATACTTACTAACGCAATAAATTATTGAAACGTTTTCCACATGGTTCCATTGAATGTATCCACTTTTAATATCAGAACTCTTTATAGTTGCCAATACGGAAATATATTCCATCCAAAACGGTAACATATTCCATCCACACGTATAATAGTATGTTCAAATAACAGAAAGGAAATTATGTTATACATAATTTATATAATGTTTCTGTACATACAAGACTTAAGTAATTCTCTTTTGAAAAGTAAATGAAATTATGATCATTGACGTATGTTGTCATATAATAAACATGATATTATAGTGTTCATACAAAGATTGAAAATAGGAACATGTGCTACTGGTATAATATACGTGAATATTTCTTATTATATATTAACAAGACATGCAATCAATGAAAAAACCCAACTCAAACTCGCCATTCTTTACCTTCCGCTGGTTGACGCAGATACAGTCTCTCTCTTCTGCACAGATGACTGCTTGGGCATTTCCTCAATTGTTGTCACATCAGCCCGACCAATATTAGACTAAGACAAAATTGTTCAAGATGCTGCTACCACGCAACTAATTGTCAGCCAATTTATGTATCTGGACTACATGTAAAGGAAAACCAGTTGAAACTCCATATAATGCATGGATTAGAATCTTTCAGGACATGATGTCTGAGACTCCACTATTAGTACCTTTTCAGCTGATCCCCCCATTTAACTCAAAACCTTGTGTAACTACAAACAGGTATTCTACGTCACGGACACATTATTGGCAGAAAACAAATATTCACCACTTCCAACAACAGCAGAGCCTAACAGATCAATTTGATAATCTTTTCTTTGACAAAGTGAATACCCTCAGAATTCAAATTCGTAGCATCACTCAAGCTGAATCATCCTCACATTGTAGTTATGGTACAGAATTTCAACAAATTGCATTTGTAATATCTCTCTTTTTATCAACAGATTTTCTACGAAGAGTCATCAAGCTCTGTCTCTCCGCCCCATAAGCAATGTGCAAATTTGATTCAGTTCTAAATCATTGTTATTTATGTGTTGGGATACTATGCTACCTGTTCTGGCTGACGTCGTAAATACTTCACTTTCTCCTGGTGTCTTTCCATTGCTTTCAAAACCGCTATTGTAAAGCCCCTTTTGAAGAAGTCAGCCTTGACGTAAACAACTTGAAAAGCTATCACCCTATATTTAAGTCCATTCGTGTCAGAAACCTTAGTATCTCACAAAAAATTATATAATCGGGTCAGCTACTCCCAGTCGGAATATCGCTCCTGTCACAACACTGAAACTGCCCAAATTCAAGCTGCTAATGACTTTTCTCCGTTTTAAGTGATGGCAAGATATCAGTTCTCACACTTCTTGATTTATCAGTAGCCTTTGATAGAATCAACCATGACAGGTTGCTTCAGCGTCAGCAGCATATTTGTGGCATCCACAATACTTCTTTCTAATTTTTCAAGTCGTGCAGAACTTACGGAAATCAAACTTTTCCAGTAAAGGGAAAACATTAAAGACCATGTAACCTTTCTGTTCTGTTCTAGGATCAATTCTATGCTCACAGCCGCTATCAATTGTTATAAATCGCGATACTATGTCTCACCCGTTTTATGCTGAAGACACTCAATTGAATAAATCTGTGTCCATATGAAATTGATTTTATATCCAAATCATAAAGAAGTGTATATCCGATGTTAAGTTAAGGATTTGGTGTAATAAGTTACAACTGAACGATAAACTAATATAATACATGTAGCATCAGAAGGAATTTCTCAAGTCCAGCATTTTCCATAATCAATTAATGTCAAATTTCGACAATCACTTATAAACATGTGTTACTTTTGACAGCTCTCTCTCTCTCTCTCTCTCTCTCTCTCTCTCTCTCTCTCTCTCTCTCTCTCACTCTCTCTCTCAACGTGTCTTGAACATTTGTAACGCAGCATACATGATGAATAAACGCATCAGCACTATTCGAAGTCCCCTTGCACCTAATACCACTGTAGTAGGGACATTTTTATGATTCAACTGTTTCCAAATTTTCTGGTCTTGTAATAGATATGTTGCATAGAATCTACATTTTAATAAATGTTCTGCTTTTGCAGTCTTGAAAACAATACAAGTATAATCTTTACAGCAAGATCATCCCATGGCCAAAGAGACATTAATCTTGATTTTAACAGTCTAGCTTCAGGGTCCAGGTAGTGAGAAGGCAGGCACCTTTATTTTGTGTAAATTAATTAAATGATTATTTACAAGATTTATTAATTAGTTTTAAAGTGTGAAAATGTTGATGATATTAGAGACAAGATAGTAGATTAGGTTTCTCTAATTAGCAATAATAATTCGTATATTGTTTTGAAAGAAATATATATTTTATACTTGAATTCTGACAATCATTGCGAACCTTAACCTATAAATGTTATTTATTTAAGATTGATATTTTGAAGAAATTGAAACTGTGTGTGAGTCTGATCAGATACACTAAAATCATTTATATGTTTTTAAATCAACATCTGGACAACTCATTAGTGAGATATCAAATGTTTAGTTGAATGTAGGAAAAACAGATTCCGTGTACCAGAAACAGTCAAGACAGTTATATAAATATGATATCAGTAGTCTCCTGTGAAATCCGCTAGGGATATATATATATATATATATATATATATATATATATATATATATATATATATATATATATATATATATATATATATATATATATATATATATATAAAGAATACAAATGATATGGCGAATAACAACCCTTTCAAGCGCACTGGATCCACCAAGGGATCACGTGTGTCAGGGATTAATTAAAATAGAAGCAATAAACTGACGACGAACAGTACGAAACTAGTAACTAACTAGCTTAAGCGCTTTCGAATCTTAATGAGTCTTTTTCAAAGGCAAATACAAAACATATATACGATAAACAAATAAACACAAGAACGTTGTGTTTGTAAACCTCTACATGGCTGTCTTCACATGTGCTAAAACTATAAATACAACCAGCTTGTATAGACTAGACGCGGAAACTGAAAACGTTGTATAATTCCCTAAAAGTCTACAAGCCATATATATATATATATATATATATATATATATATATATATATATATATATATATATATATAGAGAGAGAGAGAGAGAGAGAGAGAGAGAGAGAGAGAGAGAGAGAGAGAGAGAGAGAGAGAGAGAGAGAGAGAGAGAGAGAGAGAGAGAGAGAGAGAGAGAAAGAGAGAGTGAGTTTTGAATTTTAACCAGGAGGTGAGAATTTGGAGACAGTGGACAGTAACCATTAAAGACAATATGTAATATAGACATTCTGTTTTGTTTGCTCTACCAACTAATTCCCCAGAGTATCTGCCGCCCATCCACAATAGTAACATTACTACATACAATTTCACAGCTACAGCTACTGCAGTTTAATGCAGCGTTATCACACCACACTGTGCGTTCACTGTCTAGGTCATTGCAATAGCCTTCTGTCTGCTCTGCCACTGTCATCTTGACAATCTTCAAGATGCCCAAAAGCACCGCAGCTTGGACCATTCTAATTCACCAAGAACTGATTAAACCATCACGCTTCTTCACAAAGTCCACTGATTACCTATAAACAGTAGAGATGAACACAAAATCACTTCTCTCTGTTACATATCATTGACTACTTCAGCATCGAATTCTCACATATGTATACTCTAGCTTGAACTATGCGCTTATCAACTTATACTCGTATTCTCATAATTGTTCAGGTAGAGATTGGTCATATGGGCAACATTCATGTGCAAATCAGGGCGCAGTTACTTTAAATGAACTTTCTCTGGGTCTCAGGCACAAGGAGATCATGTTTTCATGCTAGATTGATCACAATACATATCTTTCAACTAACAATAATAAATTTGACAGTGTTTCATTTGTCATTATTTCTAGATTGTAGTTTTAATGTAAAATATTTTTTTGGATTTAGGTTATTTTCTGTAAACCTATTGTTGTCTTGTTGTTAATATATGTAATAAGTCATTTGTATTTGTAGTATTTGTAGTATTTGTGAAACATTTTCATGCGTTGTATGTTTTGTTATTATTATTATTATTATTATTATTATTATTATTATTATTATTATTATTATTATTATTATTATTATTATTATTATTATTATTATTATTATTATTATTATTATTTGTAGTATTTGTAGTATTTGTAATATTTGTGAAACATTTTCATGCATTGTATGTTTTGTTATTATTATTATTATTATTATTATTATTATTATTATTATTATTATTATTATTATTATTATTATGTATGTATGTATGTATGTATGTATGTATGTATGTATGTATGTATGTATGTATGTATGTATGTATGTATGTATGTATGTATGTATGCATGTATGTAAATCAATAACAATAAATATAGTCATTATAACCACTCACTGGATACAGTGCTTCTTGTTTCATTATTAATATAGAGATTCAAAGATCCCATGGCAGTAATACCATACAGGTTCATGGCTACTTTCTAAAGCATTGGTCAATTGGCAATCATTTGTATTTTTCTAGTTTTAATTATCAAGAAAATCAGTTTACCAAAAATTATAACATGTATTGTTTAATTTATGAAAGTGTTTTTAATTCTCATTTGTCTTAAAACCTCGAATGAATTATTCCAATCGTAAGGAAACAACACTTTTCGGTACCAGCATAGCCGTCAGGTTCTATGGAATAAACTGATATTGAGAAATGTTATAATCAACATTAGTGTACGTCATAATGGATACGCAATACGTCATAGAGAGATAAAGTCCGTTGTTTGTCTGATGCAACGTTTCAGCCTTGTTTCTCTCAAAGGATTAAGCTTTGACAGCTGAACATGATAGAAGGTATGTATTCTGAGTCGTTTCTAAGTAGCACAAGTGAAAACAATGCGTTTAAAAAGGTTTGCAGCCTAATTAATTTTCAGCATTTGCCAATAACGTGGCAATTTATTACAATATATGTGTACTCACAGTAATAATTCCTACCTAACTTTCTATACAGTTGTAATTTCTTCAGAACAGATTATTTACTGTCACAAATTGTTCCCAAAAGTTATTTTCTTAATCTTTTTAATCAGTGATTTCTCACAACAAAAAGTAACAAAAGTTAGGAAATTGTTCTAGAATTCAACGGAGACTAAACTTATCAATGAACATTATATTTCATAGGTTCAGACTAACGCAACGCTACATTTACGAAATTGTCCCAGATTTGTAAGGGAGACTGAACATTTCGCAGAAGATTAAATTATAATTTTTTTAGACTAAAATTAGTAATAAGATTACCAAAATGTCCCTAAATCTAGTGGTGAGTGAGCAAAACTCCGGAAGATTGTATTCATATTGCTGTGACTTAAAACATTGCAGTAAATTGCAATAAAATTGCCTACAAATTTAGCGGATTTGAATGGAAGCTGATAACTAGCCAGATGTTTTGGTGTTTAGAAATGGCAAAGACAAAATGAAGCAATAAATTCTAAAATTGCTCCGGATTTTAGCGGAGACTGAAGATAATCCATAGATAAATTTTTAAAATATTACCAGGACTTAAAGTGGTACTGAAATTATTTAAACTCATACCAAGCTTCGTGGAAAACTGAAAAATTGTAAATAAAATATTAAAATAAGGAATACTTTACCGAAAATGGGAATTAGCATTACGTGACCCCCTGGGAATATTTACGGACAAGATTTATACGAACAATGTGAATTACCATTACGACATGCCCTGGGAACGTTTACGGACAAGATTTATACGAATAATGGGAATTAGCATTATGGGACCCTACTTTGTAATATAGCGTCAAGATTTGTAGCGTCAAATGGCACACAATGGGGTACTATAGCATTAATGGTAATTTTGTATGCGAAGAACAAGAATGGAACGGTTAGGTTCTATTTTAGCTACAACGTTTGGTAAATTCCTTTGGGAAAGCCCAATATATATTTGTAGCATCAGCTTGTGTGACGTTCCTGTTTAGAAAACCTGGTATTTATTAAAAGCTGCAACCTGAAGAAAAAACAAGGTCTACATTTATTGTCTCAAACGTTTCAGCTTCAATGACGTCACTGTACTGAACATTACGGGAATAGCAATAACATTGTTGCAAGTTGCTGACATGAATAGGTGCTACGGTAGGTAGGACGTCGACATGAATTTGATAAGGATAACTGGAGATTTAATGGGACAAACAAAGACTAATACACACACGCACGTACAAACAAACGTACTCGCACATATGCAAACACACAAACTCAAACAAATACATAGAAGGGAAGCATAACCCATACTATTCTATCCACATAAATGTTTTGGAAAACATAAAATACACTTTAATATCCACACAAACGAAGGAAGAGAAGAAATAGCAACATATTTATTATCCACACAGACGGGAACAAAGCAAAAGCACACCATATCGAGAACGTATAAAATACACCATACGTATTATCCACACAAACGTACGCGAATACATAAAACAAACGGAAACCTACTAGTCATTGACACGACTGCGAACACCATGCCTACTATCCACACAAACGGGAAGAGATGAAAGAATAAACCCTACTTACTATCCACACAAACGGGAAGAGATGAAGAAACATACCATACTTGCTATCCTCACAAACGATCGCGTATGCATAACAAACACACAAACACACTATATATATATATATATATATATATATATATATATATATATATATATATATATATATATATATATATATATATATATATATATATATATATATATATATACTACAAATGCAAACAGAAGAGAACGCATAAACATACCACATCTACTATCTACACAAACGAACGAGCATGCATAAAACACACACATACATCTTCTATCCACTGGCAGGAATGCGAACGCATAAAACCCACCATACCGTCTATCCACACAACCGGTAAAAGAAGAAAAAAACACCATATGCAGTAACCACACAAACGGGAAGAGAAGAAAAGCCACACTATTCTACTATCCACACAAACAAACGTGTATGCATAAAACATAAACACATATATACTATCAACAAAAAAGAACGAAAACGCATCAAACACAACATATCTACTCTCCACACAAACTCGTATGCATAAAACACACAAACATATATACTATATACAGAAACCAACGAGAACCACCATGTTTGCTATGAACAGAAACAGGAAGAGAAAACAGCACACTACATATTAGATCTTCTCAAACGAAGACGAAAGCATAAAACATGCCATATTTGCTATCCACGCAAACGAACGCGAACGCATAGAACATGCAATATATACTATCCTTACAAATGGAGGAATAGAAGAAATACATACCATATCTACTGTCTACCCAAACGAACGAGAACGCATAAAACACACCATACCAATTCTCCACACAAGCGAACTCGAACGAGAAACATAAACACAGATAAGTAAACGAGTGAGTTTCATAGCCACACTACACCATATTGGCTCAAATTGGCAACCTGAATAGGGATTCTTTTCTAGAGATCTGGTTAGCCCTGAGAAGTGCTATTTTATAACTTCAAATACAGCTGGCTAATAGTGACATCTCTCAGGCCTGAAATCACAAACATATCTCCTACTTCAATCAATTATCCAATTCACATTTGATTGCCATTGATCTTTTTACTTACAAACACAAACACACTTTTGACAAAAGAAGGAAATGCTGTGCTTATAGACAAACTTCTATTATTTTAAAGGCACAAACACACAATTTTGTTTTGCCAAATGAAGTAGTATATCTTTCCTAGAACATTGGAGTAGCCCTGAATGAAAGATGTTTATGTTTACAGGGAGAGAATGCAACCATTTTTACTGTCTAAAATAAACAACAACACCATCACACGTAGATTGTGCAACCGGTTTCGCTTTATTGATTCATCAGACCGAATTGAAAATGGATACCATTGTTTACGTCATAAAATATACTATGTTTCTAAAAGATAAAAGACAATATCAAAAAAGAACAAAATGACGCCATGCGTATATTTTAATGTGTCTTATTCTTAAATTTATATATATATATATATATATATATATATATATATATATATATATATATATATATATATATATATATATATATATATATATATATATATATATATACTTAGAGATTGAATTCATAAATCTACGAAACATTACCCATCATGCATGAGGCTGAAATCACGAAATTCCTACGCATTCCTATTTATCGAACATTCAGTCAATTCTCTCCATGAATTGATAATTAGAAAATCAATGAACAAAATGTCGTGACTAACATTTCACTAAAGCCCTGAAAATTTTAATCATACATACATACATCAGAACATCAATACATTTGCAAATAAATCAACGAATGAAATAGTATATTAAAAATCTTGAAACTAAGATTGCGTACCTTTGCAGTTTCTTATTCGTTTTTTCCCACGAACTTCCAAATGTATAGTCTGCCTCCTTTCTGAGACAACTATCTGGCCTTACTCAGTCACGATGGAACCCCTTAGTTCCGTCCGACTTCTCTCAAGTACGAAGCAAATTTTACAAAGTAAAACCATTAATTCCTTACAAGAGCTGCGCCCTTAAGTTTCCATTAACCAACAAGATTTGACTGTTTTCTAAATCTTCTACGTAGAATTTTGATTACGAGAATAAGCTAATCAGGTCGCAATTAACTTTCCTTTGAAGAATCAATTATTGACGTGCTTCCCTTTTTAACCGGTTGAGTTTGGAAGAGAGTTATACCAAAGCCTTTGTACCATAACAGATGACCAGGTCAAAATTTCCTGATGTGGAACTAAGTTTCCTTTGAAATGAGAATAATCATATAACTGTCTCTAGCCCTTTCTACTTTAATTAAGTTAACTTTGGTACAATTAATTTAATTAATGCTTCTAAGAGTTTCAAAATTCGACACATCACATCCTACAACTGCTAATATCACATGAAGTGTCAGTACATCAAGCATATTTTTTGCACAATTTAAAATAACCTTGAAATCGAAACAACGTTGATTGTTTTTGCTGTTTTGGATTATATTTGAATATTATGTATGTATGTATGTATGTATGTATGTATGTATGTATGTATGTATGTATGTATGTATGTATGTATGTATGTATGTATGTATGTATGTATGTATGTATGTATGTATGTATGTATGTATGTATGTATGTATGTATGTATGTATGTATGTATGTATGTATGTATGTATGCACGCACGCACGCACGCACGCACGCACGCACGCACGCACGCACGCACGCACGCACGTACGTACGTACGTACGTACGTACGTACGTATGTATGTATGTATGTATGTATGTATGCATGTATGTATGTATGTATGTATGTATGTATGTATGTATGTATGTATGTATGTATGTATGTATGTATGTATGTATGTATGTATGTATGTATGTATGTATTTTTGCCTCCTCTGGAGCGTTTGCCTTCAGTTAGTTCCCAACGAAACAGTCTCTACGGGATGCGCTCGTTAAGCATGCGTCAGACATGGCAAGCTCAATGGAGCTGTGACCTTCTGAGCATGGCATGGACGTTTGTCATCTCAGCTCTCTGGAGGACTTCTGTATCAGAAATCTTGTCTTGCAATTTTGATGTGGAGCAGTTTTCTGTGGCTGCGCATGTGGAAGGAGGTTAGCGGTCTTTCATAACGACTGTATACCGTCCGTATCTCACATGAGTACAAGAGGGAGGGCAGTGCTCAGTAAACTTTGATATTTGTTGGCAGGCTGATTACTCTGCTGTTCCACATAGAATTGTGAAGTCTGCCGAAAGCTACACTTACACGAGCAATCCTGAGGGTGACCTCTTCATCAATGGAGACTGTGCGTGACAAGGTGCTGCCAAGGTAGATGTACTTGTCAGCAACGGCGAGCTTCTGGCCATGGACAGTAACGATGTGTTCAGTGTAACGGATTGAGGATGCAAGCTGGTACATGATTACCGTCTTCGTCGTACTTATTGTTAGTCCGAAGTTTGTACAGGTTTTGGAGAACCGATCTATACTTTCTTGCATGTCAAACTGAGGACAAGCGTTTAAGGCACAATCGTCAGCAAAGCGGATGTCGCGGGTTGTGTCTTCCTAAACTTTGTTCGGAGCAGGAATGCAGCCATGTTTGACACAATTTGACACTGGGAAGGGCAGGGGCAGGGATAACTCTTCTTCATCTTCTACTCTAGCAAGCATGCCACCTTGGAATAATCTGACTATGGTGATCAACTTCTCATGGCATCCACACATTGCCCTGATGCTCCACAGACATTCACGACTCATAGTGTCAAAAGCCTTGGTGAGGTCCACAAAAGTGGTATAGAGGCTGACGTTCTCTTGTTCTCTGTAGAATCTCTTCATGTCATTGCAGTCTGCATTCCACTGTATCTCGTCAGCCTTCTTGCTCATCCTGCATCTGTCAGAGCGCTCTCTGCACTGCTATTATGATATTTACGGATGCAGATTATTTAGATGTGGAGAGCGTGTCATTTATGAGCGCCCAGTGCGTGTGCGGTATTTTTATTTGAGCAGTTCTTGAATGCGGTCCTCATTATCGTCGAACCAGTCCTGGTGATTTCGCGTGGTAGGGCCTACCACATCGGTGACAGTGGAGTAGACAATGTCACGAAGGGAATCCCGATCTGATTATCATGCGATCCTAGAGTGATGGCTTCCAGGTTTTTGTCTAGTTCGTCTGCAAACGATTGCTTCACTGAGTCTTTTTCAGCTTGGAGACGTTCAGATGTCTTGCTTCCTTGATGACGTCTAGGAAATTGTATATTGATGTTAAATTTAGAGATGATCAGCCTATGGTCAGTCCAGCAATGAGCTCCACAACAGCCTTCGCCACTCTGACGTCCTGCCTTTCTTTCTGTCATACTATGACGTAGTCGAGCAGATGTCAGTTCTTGGAGCCTGGGTGAATTCACGAGGTCTTGTTGCGATGTGGTATGTGGAAGACAGAGTTGGTGATGAGCAGTTCGTGCGCGGAAAAGTTTTCAGCAGTAGGAGGCCATTTCTGTTGCATCTGCCTATCACATTTGTCCCCAATTCTCCTTCACATGAGGTGTGATCAGGGCATCAAAGTCACAACGGATGATGAGTTTGTCTGTTCTGGGCACGGCATCAGTAGTGGATCTCAGTTCCTCGTAGAACTTGTCCTTGATCTCAATGGGGTTTGTCAGTGTTGAGACGTAAGCGCTGACTAGTGTGGCATATCGCTTTCTTGGGAACAGCAGGCGAACGGTCATCAGTCGATCATTGAATCCTTTACGTGGGCCGACTATTTTGTTGACCAGGTTATACTTGATAAAAAAAACATCTTCAGCCTCACGACGTTCCTCCTCGCTGCGTCCAATCAAAATAAACGTGTGGCATGCATTTACATCTGACAGTTGACCTATGTCGGAAAGTCGAGTCTCACTGAGTGCTGCAATGGGCACATTTTACCTGGCCAGCTCTCTGGCAATCAAAGCAGTCCGTCTTGCAGGCACTTCAGGCCCGGTACGATCCAAGAGTGTGCACACGTTCTATGCGCCTAAGGTGAGAGTTGTGACCTTAATCTGTTTCTTTGTTTTCTTACCGCTGGAGTGGGATCGCCGCCATCCGCGTTAAGCTGGTCAGGGTAAGATGAAGTAGACAAGATTTAGGACACCTTTTCTAGTCCCTTCCTCTTGCTATGGAGGCGAGAAGTGTAGTCCTAAAGAGGGCTCCTCGGACGCTCAGGTGGCTGACGAACGCCTGTGCTACTTCGGTCACAAGAAGACCACCATATAGCCTGAGCCGCCTGCGTGAAGGGTTGTTGCTACGGCTACAGGTTAATCCACACTGCCGCTTCGCTATTTCCCCGTGGCCGCAGGACTTGCAGGATGATGGAGTCGAATAATGATATGGTGAAATCATGACTTGCGCGTAAGAATTGGATTTCAATGAGGAGGAGGTGCGCACTCGTCGGCCTCACTCTCTAGTCCTCACCTATCTGGGTCTAGTGGCAAGACAGAGTCTAGATGGCTGGAGATAGGTGGGATGCAGTGGATGGCCAGCAGTGTCTCAAGTGTCTCACTGTTCCCTAGTTGTGTTCCAAAACACTTGCTGTAACCACCTTTCTGCCCGTTAATCAGATGGCGATTTCTCCGCGCAGTCCGTTGGGTCGAGTCTTCACATGCTTAGGTAGACAGACCTAGATTATCGAGTGTTTGTGACCCATCATCTACCCTCAACCTGGTTTAGCCTGCCAGTCAAAGCCGTTGCCCGTGATGAAGAAATTGATAGGAAGTAGGTGCAAGCAATACAGCAATTAATTAATTGTTAATTTATTCAAATAGATACAATTAAAGATCAAATAACACGAATGACTTCGGACCTGCCGTACGTATGTAAACAACGTATAAGTGAGTCGAATATAACTAATACATCGCTGCTTTATAAATAGCCGATTTCAAAGATATTGACAAAAGAATTACATTCAAATTTTGAGTCAGCATATCTCCAAAGTGTCAAATAATAGTCTGTTGTTTGTCATGCAAATACGTGTGCAAAGCAAGTGATAAATATGTCATATATAGTAACGAGTAAGAAGTAGGAACCAAATTGTGAATGAAATAAATATGTTTCATTCACAAATGACTAAATACAAAGGACGGTGTAGTATGCTAAGTGGATCGTACGTCTGTCCAAGATAGTAAGTACAAAACAATTATACATAATTATCATAATTATACATAGTTTTCATAAGACATAATGAGTCTATAGATCGTCTAAGTCTGCGTTAATTTACACTGTCGTTATATGTGTTAACACATTCAAAACATTTACATTCCGTCGATAGATGTGTTAACACTTTCAAATACAATCATTAAAATTAAATAATATTCAGGATACTTTACTTGTGTTTTTAATTAAAAATGTATGGCTGATTTTGACCTTCACTTCGACGGACACCATGAATCTTTGCGTGTTATAGAATTTGTGGTGAAGTACATTGTTTTAGGTAATAATCAACGACCATAATACTTCCTCAAAGAGCATAATATCGTACAGACTATTAAGCCCTAGTAGAAAGCAAAGCAATAACCAGACTTTTCAAATGATCATCTATACCAGTACTCACCGAAGTAGTGTCAAAACTATCTTAGACACTTTCAACATAGGTCTGTCATCCGATAATTTAATTGGTTATTATTTATCAACTTGTTTGCAGTTTTTAGGCATATATGCTGTCCTATATCACATTGGGATAGATGGGTCTGCTTCTTCGTAGTGTCAATCCGGGTCTTCTTCCTAATTAAGTATTGACCTGGATCTGTCTTCCAGTAATGCATTGACAGATAAATATATACATTGTTCCCTTGAAATTCAGCTTAAATAAACATTATAGAAATGTATCTATTTGCACATTAAATGATTACAGATCATTATATCAGCTGTTTGCGGTTTAATGTGAGATAGGTTATAGAAAGAAAGAGACAAATTTCTTACAATTAGAGGAAATGTATTCCTAAACTTAGTTATATACGGTAGAACAGATATTGGTATATACGGTCAAAATCTGTTGGCATATACAGTACATCCATTTTAGTAGGTAGGTAACCGATTTTAATTTTCAGGCAAATTTTTACCTCTTCAATCTAAGAATGAATTTCATTAATTTTAGGTGAGGATAAAACTGGATTTTACAGTAAGCAAGAGGAAATTACTGACATTAACCTAGTCTTCAAAGCAACAGGACCCCAATCGTTTTTTTAAAACATGAACAATTGCCAAAATTGTGCAGACATATTAAAGCATTTTATGCCACTCAGAAACAGAATATGCCCTTTGTGCCGTATATAATTTACATAATACAACACCCGATAAAGTTGTAAACAAGAAAACAAAAAGATGTTCAGTGAGAGAGGTGCTGGCGGTAACAATGGTCATTTTATTTACCGCGGTGACGCTTTGGTTAGCATGTATAATGTGCCATGGGAACATGTTCAAACCTTTGCCAAGACCATAGCGGCTCAATAGCCGTATCCTGTCTCTGTTATAAATAATAGAGCCAATCAAAAGTAAGATCTCTTATAAACACGATCACCAGGTTCGCTTTTGCCAGTGTTGTCTCCTACTAACACTGGGTAGTTTCGATAAAGAGCACGTTTACTAAGGTATGTATTAGCAAGCAATAAGAATATTGCAAGCTTCTACTTTGTATCTACTGATATGTTTTGTATAACTTTGTCAGAGTCATGGAATTAATAACGCATTTGTAGAACAAAATAATGTTTTCGAGTTAAACAAAGCTATACCATTGACTGAAACACCAATATAATCATTATAGGTTTCTCTAAGGCATGGTGTCAAAGTGAGATAGTTTGTTGTTACATCGGACAGACATATACTACAGTTACTGAATGCTTATATCACCTAGCTGTCATAGATGTCTGCCCCAAAAATCTGGATATGATTTTAATAGATGAATAGTTTCTGCTTTAGACAACATTAAAACATATTTGTTCGACAATTAAGGTTACAAAAAGTAATGGGTACTTGTCTAAGTTTTGATCATGAAAAGTACATATGCATTTAATAAATAAAAAGATACATGCATATCTATTGACAACATGTTGTTCTCATGCTGTCATTTCCCAAACTTTATGGTAGACTATGTAGTCGCTTAAGTAAAACCATTTTTACTTCATTCTACGATGTCTTTTAAAGCTATGTAAACAAAGATTTAATACCTAAAACGTGATTAAATGAACATTGTATCCAAGATTGAAACATAGGTTTTGTGATGTGAAAATTTTAATTTATTAAAGCTGCACCTAACCCCTTTGCATATATACAGTAGGTTGTAAACCGGAACTACACAGTACATACTCGATGTAGCCGACAGACAAACATCAAACAAGATTAATTCAATTTAGTAATTATGAGATTGCGGGCAATATTACAAGAACTACTTATTCAAACTAAAGAGCTTGACAACGTTATAAAATTATTCACCTGCCAAACCGAACTGTTTAACAAATAAAGTTTTCCTGTGAGCATGGGCAATATCGCGATTTAAAAAGCACATAATAGCTTAGTTTTTCGACGAATTTTACTTACTTTATACCACAATACACGCATACAGTAAAATGACATTATCAATTCGTCACAGGTAAAGAATCAAAAATGCTATTCTGTGTAACTAGCTTGTAACACTTGCTTATGAACCCAGTTGGTCAGTGTAATGATAATGTAAACAATTTTTAGTGCGTCGCCCTAATACTGAAGCGCTTAATTATTGGTGCGGGGTGATTGCAACCAAACTGTATAGTCACCATTTAGCGGCCATGGACAACCACTCTGTATAGCTGTAGAAGACGGTTTCGTTTAATTTGGTATGACACCTTTAAAAATCAAACAGCCAATCAATCACCTAGTATTTTACTATTTCAGAAAATGTCTGACCGGGGCTTGTACCGTGAGCCTTCTGAATTGCTGTGTAGTGCCAGTGCGGATGAACCTTTCTATGTCATTAGAGATACATTTACAAATATTAACGATGTCACTAAGGCCATTCAGGAAGCTGGTGTGAGTGACTGTGGACTTATATTTGGTATGGTACCTTCTGTTTTTGGAGATATGTGATTTTAAAATAAATTATTACTTTCATATTTTAGTCTTAGAATCGCCCATGATCACACCCATCTAATCCGTCCCCACCATATGCAAGCAAAAAGTCACCGGTGTTTTTATTTTATCAACAGGTGCTTCATCTGCAGGTACATTATAAAATCATTTTTGGCATTCAGATTTACTTTGAGAATGTGCTAAAATGCTTTGAGAATACCGCGCCCGAAAACTGACTTTACTCGCTTGCATGATTTGCTTACTGTTAAAATGTCAGCCATAAAAAACAGGATTCATGGATGCAAAAGTCAGATTAGATGTAGGAACATACACAGTAGTTATAATTTACTTATGCGTATTTAATTAGTGGCAGGTCAGCACAATAATGCATGTTTGGTGCCGATTTTCACACGGGAACTCTGTGAAAATAACAATGGTCTTAATACAATGTAGAATGATATGGCATTTTTTGAGTCGTTGTTTGAAATCAATCATTAATTAGAACTTGTCTTCATAACGAAACATGCTTGGTTTTAGCTGAGGGGTTCTTCTGATACTTATCTGAACACTTCATGAAAACAAATGTATGCATTCTTAGCGTATACACATTCTTTTATGTTGATTTACAGATTTGTTCCATTTTGAACTTATTTACTGTTTGACAGTATTGTTCATTTCAGGACACAATCTGTACTTTGGAACTCAGGCCAGGTGCAATGATTGTTAGAGTTAAATGTGCACATCCTAATGTAACTAATTAGTACTTAGTTTGCTGTTATTGAATTAGTACTCTGATAACCTTTAGCCTAAATTGGTATGGATCATATTTAACAACCCTTAATTGTTTTTTGATGTTTTGAGTTGAGAAAATCAGACTGGGATCCGTTTCTCTATCTTGTTTGCACAGAATGAAAACATAACTTGAATATTTTCTTGGTGAATCTTTTGTAGTATTTGCTAATGCTATGTTTGCAGCAATATTGGTAATAACCTTTCTGTCGTAACATTTTTGTTTTATACTGATAACATTAACAATTGTGAGCATACGGCTATTTACAAACAGATTAATAATGTCCAGTCATTAGGACACAATTGCTGCTTTAATCAAACTAAGATCATTATACTAAGGCTATTTTTTTAGGAAAAAGGAAACGTACTATTAGAACGGTAGGAAAGTTAAATTCTTAATATTCAAATAGGGGTTTGTTTATATTTGAGACGCGGGGTACGTAACAGATAAAAGTGTATTACTCTTCTTCTTCAGTTAGCGTAATAGTGCATATATCAAAACCGTTAAAGCAAACGACACGAATGGCAAAATCCTTTTGGTCCTTTGATAATTGAAATTACTTTTGTATCCGTCGTCTAGGTATTGATTACACAATGAGCAATCGCAGTCAAGGACAGAGAACTTTTGGCGGACGTTCTTTACACGACACCAAAGGCCCGGAAATGAATCCCTACCAAAAGGTAATATGTATGTATGTATGTATGTATGTATGTATGTATGTATGTATGTATGTATGTATGTATGTATGTATGTATGTATGTATGTATGTATGTATGTATGTATGTATGTATGTATGTATGTATGTATGTATGTATGTATGTATGTATGGATAATATGATCTCTTCTTGAACATAAATTACATTAGGTTTCTTAAATACATGATCCTCTCTCTCTCTCTCTCTCTCACACACACACACACACACACACACACACACACACACACACACACTCACACACACAACACAAATGAAATAAAAACAAGCGACATAGATGTAAATAAAGAATGAAAAAGGCACATATCAACGTTTGTGTTGCTAAACAAATTATGTTCATACATATAACAGTTTGGTGGCAGAAAGAGTTAAAAGATATTTTGCACAATGAGCAATGATCCCATTCTAAAGGTAGAAGAAAACAGGCAACCACAGAAACAATGACGTTTTAAATAAAAAGAATGAGATGACGATAAAAGGTAAATGTTACCTACGATAGACATTTATCTAGACAGAAATATGCAGAAACGGAATTTATATGAGTTCATTGGCAAAAATTAATAACTGACATTTTTAAGCCAGTCTTCTGAAATATTTCGTGACTTGGTTTAAATTATACGCTATACATATTCGTTTTCTGTGTATAATAATGTTATCCCATTAACATAGATTTTTAAACATAGACATTAAACTACCGGATCATGATTTACATTTGTATACACCCAAAACTAACCTAATTCCATGGCAGGATAAACTAAGTGTGTCTTCCTCAACGTGGATTGTATTGTATTTCGCATCCTTCGTCTTTCACGTGGATATTTATTAGGTCCCGTTCTACAATTTAAACCATTTACAATATTAATGTAAATTGATTTTGTTGTTCTGGAGACATTATCCGGTGTATATTACATAATCATGCTACAGAAAATGCCTGCCATAATACAATATTTAATTAAATTTATAAAAGAAAACACACACACACACACACATATATATATATATATATATATATATATATATATATATATATATATATATATATATATATATATTCTTATGAAATTTGAAACGACTTGTATGTATGTATGAATGTATGCAACAAATGCATCATTCCCAGGCTTTTTGAACCGGATGCAAGGACATGCTATTTGACAGCAACCAATAAAGACAGATTTATATTCAGTTATTTCGGTGAGTAAATTACAATTTTAGGTAATATATTGTAAGACGTATGCAGCCCTAACAAGACGCTCTACTTCAGCTATCCATTGTGAAAAATATACGACTTATGGTGTAGGAATCTTCACATTGAACAAGTATATGACGGAACTTGAAAGATACTATCGGCAGGATCAGAGAAAATCCATAATTAACCCATTATCAATTAGCGATTTTATCTAGAGGGCTTGGTGATCTCACTTTGATTAAAAATTTTGAAAGTTAGCCTTAATTTCATATACATACGTGTGTTATCGGGAGTTACTCATGTAATTGTTATCTCTGACGTAATTTGTTTCACTCTTATCCGTCAGCATTTCAAGAAACAGCAAACAAGTACAAGCAACTTTTTTCAAATTTCGTTTTGAAATATTGATTAAATATAATCAGAAGAAAATAATTTTCAGAACAATAATTTTACATAGATACCACATTCGTTTTACAGTTAACCCTAGATATTGCTTTTGAGTCAACCAGAGACGTAGAACTGTTATTGTTTATTCATATTTGTTTTTCAGACGATATGTATTCTTGGCGAAACACTCGAGGATTTGGACGATGACGGTAAAATACCTGCGTTTGGCTTTGGTGACGCAAGAACCAGGGATAAATCCATATTCCCTCTGAAGTCCGAGGTAGGTTTCACGCTCTCGTCGTTGTGAAAGCTCAGATGGCACATAAAGCTTAAATTTAATGATTTGTATTGGGTAGACGCTTGACACCAACCGGATACTTAAAATATTGTTGCTTGATATGAACGACATTTTCTGATCTTAATTTTCCTATACCATGGCGAGGACATGGAAGAGTGCCATTTTGCAAGGAAAGATGGTGCTATATCATCCTGACAATGCAGTACGAGACATAAGTAGCAGTATCGCCTGAATGTAGAAACAGTATCAAACATTATCATGACACCGCATTTCTCTAATCCTATTAAATCCTAGAGTTTAATCTCCAAAGATCTTGAGGTTTCTTTCACGCATTAACGCTATGTGTATGGCATGCATTAGTCATGGGACAAAAACGTATATCTGTCGAAATATTTCGGATTCTACTCAAATCCTACCTGAATGTAATTGGTAAAGCTTTGGTTAGGTTTTTCATGCCGAGATGTTTCTTCCTTTAAGGCATCCAAATTTTAAGGTTAATCGCATTTAATTTATCTCAGCAATATTGTGAGTACATAAACAATATTTTGGTTTCTAAGAGGATTTACATACATGTGTCTTTAAAGCAAAGTTCCGATTCATATCTAGATTACCGCATCACAACAATTATAAAAACATGTAATTGTTATCGACATTAAGTCCAAGTATTGCGATTAAACAACATGTCTGAATTATGTTTAGAATCATAGGCTTGGTGAGATTGTCATATAAAAATGTTCAAAAGTTAAAAATGAAATATATTCAAAATAATGAACCTCTGACATATGTATGCATTAAACTGACAACGAACAGTGCAAAACTAATATCTAGCTAGCCTGAGCACTTTCGACTCTTAATAATTCTTTCTTGAAGGCATATACAAAACAGACAACACACACAGAAAACATAGAAAAAGTTGTGTTTGTATAACTTCACATGACTGTTTAGACATGAAATAAACCTGTAGATGAATTGTCTCAACCAGCCTATATAGACGTATTGCGGATACTGAGAAATATGTATTAATACACTCTACTGCGCCTTTGTTACTGTGCTTTTACGTTGCGTATTATTCTTTATGTAAATACAGGGCATGTGCAATGGATTTAATGAGGTGTTGGACGTTTACAATCAAATAACACCTACAGTGCAACTAAGCGGACCAACTAATTTTGTCCCACTCATAGAAGAAGCAGTGAAAATCGTTCAAGAGACAAGAAAGGTAGCTGTAAACCATTTTAACTATAGTGTTACAGGTCAAAAATAATTTCGACAACGAAGTACTAATTTTACATATATTTCGTCTTTACCGACGAATGCTTAATTGTAAATTTTGACGATAAATGTAAATGTAACCTTAATTAAACTTTCTGAAATTTTATCAAACTATCTAATTCAATCTATTTAAGTGGTTTATGTCTATACACTTGAATATATATATATATATATATATATATATATATATATATATATATATATATATATATATATATATATATATATATATATATATATATATATATATATATATATATATAAATATATACCAGACAGAACAGACTGTGCTATCCCTGGATTCTGTAGTAGAATCTTGATAATAGTGGGCAGAAATAATAGTTTAATACAAACAATACTATCATACAGGTTAGAGAAATTAAATTCGTACTCTACCGAGTTTCGAACCTAGATCCGCGAGTAAATGGCACCCATCGCCTTGCCTGCTTATATAACACCGATTCAGTGCCATCATTTTTTGGTGATGCGTGCTTAGTCGTGACGGTATATGGGTTGGTGCGTGCAGGCAAGGCGATGGGTGCCATTTACTCGCGGATCTAGGTTCGAAACTCGGTAGAGTACGAATTTAATTTCTCTAACCTGTATGATAGTATTGTTTGTATTAAACTATTATTTCTGCCCACTATTATCAAGATTCTACTACAGAATCCAGGGATAGCACAGTCTGTTCTGTCTGGTATATATTTATAATTATTTGTAATACACAATTCCTATATACCTTGATTTCTTTCATAGGAATCTGGAACGACTGTGTATATTTATGAGAATTAATTACTAGGTCGTCATGCGAGTGTGTCTGCTACGCACGAGCTTATATAACACCGATTCAGTGCCATCATTTTTTGGTGATGCGTGCTTAGTCGTGACGGTATATGGGTTGGTGCGTGCAGGCAAGGCGATGGGTGCCATTTACTCGCGGATCTAGGTTCGAAACTCGGTAGAGTACGAATTTAATTTCTCTAACCTGTATGATAGTATTGTTTGTATTAAACTATTATTTCTGCCCACTATTATCAAGATTCTACTACAGAATCCAGGGATAGCACAGTCTGTTCTGTCTGGTATATATTTATAATTATTTGTAATACAAAATTCCTATATACCTTGATTTCTTTCATAGGAATCTGGAACGACTGTGTATATTTATGAGAATTAATTACTAGGTCGTCATGCGAGTGTGTCTGCTACGCACGAGCTTATATAACACCGATTCAGTGCCATCATGTTTTGGTGATGCGTGCTTAGTCGTGACGGTATATGGGTTGGTGCGTGCAGGCAAGGCGATGGGTGCCATTTACTCGCGGATCTAGGTTCGAAACTCGGTAGAGTACGAATTTAATTTCTTCTCTAACCTGTATGATAGTATTGTTTGTATTAAACTATATATATATATATATATATATATATATATATATATATATATTGCCTACAGATCTCGCTCCAACGATACCTGAGCACCGGTTGCTTAAGGAGAAGAATATTTCATCATCGATAGCAATAGTTTGAAGGGTTGAAGGAGATAATCTTGTATAAAAAAAAAAAAAACAATAGAGGCCCCAAGTGAACTAGTGGTCTAAAGCGCTGTCCGTTACGTATCCCTGCCATCTCACCTCTGACTGCGTGAGTTCTAGTCTAGGATTCGGCGAATGTGGATATGTGAGAAAGCTTGCCAGTAGCTTCTCGTGGGTCGGTGGTTCTTTCCGGTGATTTCCCGGTTTCTTCCTCCGCCATTAATACTGGCCGCCATGAATAGCCTATCGAATGCTGAAATATGGCGTTAAGCCCAACAAAAACAACAACAACAACAACAACAAAAACAATATGTTCATCATCATCATTATTATCATCATCATCATCATCTATGTACTGAATGGGAAATAATAAAATAATAATAATAATGAAAATGATTATAATGATGTTAATTAGAATGAAGCGAATAACAATTTCTTTGTTTTTCATATGCATTATTAGTAAGCTAGTTTTATATTCACCGTATATATACAGTCAACATGGAGAGATAATAATATAGTGTCATGAGACCGATGATATTCTCTTCAAAAAGACCAAGTATTGCTATTGTTCTGTTCAAAGATTGTTTTTCTAATGATTGATAGCAATGTGTAAACGTTTTTTATTTTATTTTCCAGCAAATTGCGGTAATTTAAATTAAGCATTCTCATTGAATTATATTGCGGAGCGATTCGGTATTTCACGGCATAATTTAGAAGGTATTGTTACCTCATTATACGACCTTGTACGCGTCCAATTTATAGCTAACAGGTTTACCATGATTACCACACTTAAGTACAAAGGATTATGATCATGTTTTGCCAGAAACACTCTTACACCAACAAGGTAACGACAATTTGGATGAAGTGTGCTTCTTGCAGATCTACATCTTTTTTCAATTATTCTCAAATGACCCGATTACAAAAGTAGACTTTTGTGTCTATATACAGGGGATAAGTTTAAATCCGTACTTGATGCGTTGTAAGACAACGTTAATATACACGTATTCTATAGGAAACGTATAATATCAATTACCCAGGACAAGTCGAAATAGAAGACTATTATACAAATTATTCAACTATGTCTCTAAATGATAACATTAGATAAATTAGAGTACGTGGAGTTTTTCTTTCCATCTAGCAGAATAATTTTTCGACAAATTAATTTTACCACAGCTATACATAAATCTCATGCAACATATCAGATGTTTTGTTAGTGGGGTTCAGCTATATTCTTGCTTTTTGCCAATATGTCGATCAACTGTGTAAGTTTGTTCACCGTTCACTTTGCTTACTGCTCAAATTGATATTTTAAATATACTAGATCAGTGTTTACCAAGCATTTTGACGCTGTGGACCCCCGTGTCGTGTCGTGGTCCGATGGCGGAAACCTATGATAATGGAAACTGTGCAAATGTACTATATTTATTCTTTTTTGGGACCTTCTGGCGGACCCCTTGGCAACATGCGACGGACACCAAGTGTTCCGCGGACCATAGTTTGAAAGCTATTGCATTAGACCACTCTGTACTCCACAGCCAAGATAATAAGGAAATATCAATTCATGTTACAAAATATGTTCTATCCTTGTATATTTCTAGTATCATATTCTGGTGATCGTAGCTGACGGGCAGGTCACTGACGAGAATATAAACCAACAAGCAATAGTGGCGGCTTCAAATTGGCCGCTGTCCATCATTATGATAGGGGTGGGGGATGGACCATGGAATACAATGACGGATTTTGACGATGGATTACCAGAGCGCATATTCGATAACTTCCAATTCGTTGATTTTTATGAAACTGTCACTACTGCACAGAATCAATATGCTGCACTTGCTGTGAAGGCGTTAATGGAGATTCCTGAACAATACAACATGATTAAAAACCACGAACTCTTGAGGAAGGCATGAATATGTTGTAGATCAATGAAACAAATCGAGTTAGTAGATGTACACAGATAAAGTTGAATAAAAGTTTATAATTCTGTGTGCATATTGTAATATGCACCATTTCTAATTCTATGTGCATATTGTAATAAATACCATTGTTAATTCTGTGTGCCTATTGTAATAGACACCATTTTAACCATGTGTGCATATTGTAATACACACTGTTTCTAATTATGAGTGCATATTATAAGATACAACGTTTCTAATTCTGTGTTCATATTGTAATATAAATGATATGATCATGAAATTTTTGGGCAAGCAACTTTATAGTTAAAGCATAGAATAAAACTTAAGATATTCATTTCATTAATCAAATATAACTTTGGCATTTTATAGTAGAACCTCATGCTATGAAATTATGCAGCCAAGCTAGGTTTGTTTCTGTAGAACGGTACCCGTTAATTTTATGGCATCGCAATAAATACCATATCTATTTTGTAAATAAAATACAATTGTAAATATTCAAAGGTATCTTAATCAATATTTGAATCAAAACATGAAAGGAAATTAAATTATACACATAGCATAGGATATTATTCAGTGCACAACAATATGATTAAATTGTTACATTAACACGATACATATTAAGTCAAGGATTATAGATTTATGTTATATATTTGACATAAATTTGAGGAATTATGGAATTATGATATATAATCGACATCAAGTTTGAGATTAAGAAATCATGTGTCATGCATTTGACATGACGTGAAGGATTATGTAATGTTGCCGTCATATAATCGACATGGGTTTAAGAATTATGGAAATATGCTGCAATGTACTGGACATGAAGTAAAGGATTTTTAAATTATTGTGTCATATATCGACATGCATTTAAGGAATTATGCTATTCATATAACCTAGATGAAGTTATTGTTATCATATAACATAGATGATAATATGATATTTTGCTGCCAGCATAAAGGATACCTACACACCATATTACATATTAAGAAGGCTTACAGTCAATAAATAAAACCAAACACATCACCCGTTCCCACATGCCCGCAAAAGCTGACAGTTCAGCTTCCACAGCTTTACACTGGAACGAAGACGTCTACAATACAACTCATATACATACATCTACGTATTGATCAACCATTCTTTTAGGCATAAACGCCTAGGAAGATCAGTGCAAAGACCACTTTACCTTGTAATACCTGGATTAGGATCGGTCAGTGTGCAATGGTAAAAAAATTCAAACAAAGGTATAATGCATTGGTTGTTAAACCGAAAAAAGACCTGAAATCTCGTAACGTGTGTGTGTACAGGTATATATTTAATGTCAAACAAACGCATATGTACGTATATGTGTGTTTGTGTATATGTGTGTGTGTCTGTGTGTGTGCGCGCACTGGTTACACTTAATATATTTAGCATAAAGATTGGCATTTATATACATTGCTGTGGGAACATCGACAAATTTGCCTACCGTTACTAAAGTTTAACGAATCAAAACGATTATATGTCGCCATATTGTTTTCATCGTATATAGGTAACTAATGCTGTAATATCATTTCCTAAGTGAGATGATATTACAAATAGTAAAATTCTTAATAAGTGCTAAATGCAGACATTCAGAGCTGTAATGGAAAGATAATTATTCATATTTAATTGTTTCTTATTATCCTAGTTGCTGGTCACACACCGGAATTTATTTAATGTTATTGTACAACGGATATATTGGAACCTACTATGCCTTTATTTATGTTGGAAAATCATCGTATATGATGGACACCAGATATCTACATTCTTAGATTTTTAGTAACAAAGGAGAAATTTAAATGTTCACATACCTTGAAAATTTCATTTCATTTTGTCTACTCTTAGCATAAAGCCACTTCTTGATTGTTTATGTATATTTATTGATATGAAAAGCTTTCTAATGCCAAATATTTGACATGAAATGCATTACAGAAAAATGATTTATTTATTTGACATAATAGTAGTTGGTTAACCGGACAATTCGATTGTGTGCTGTAGGTCTCTTACAGTCATTTCTTTGCCTTGGAGTCTGATAGAATTCATGCTAAAATTGTCACAAATTATATTAATTTTCTATCTTGTGGGTGGTGTCTTATTTCCTTAAGAACCTTTTTGATGTGTGTCACCTTTTGTAAACACTGTATACCATTGTGTAAGAATATATACAACGTATTGATTGCTTATGAGT
>JAEAOA010000515.1:470000-505000 GCA_016746295.1 Potamilus streckersoni | reverse complement strand
AGTATCACAAATAATTTAACCTTATCTTATTCCTTAAAGCATATTTTCAAATCTTTCATGTAACGGTCAGAACTCCAGACTCATTTGCTGCTGTATATATATATATATATATATATATATATATATATATATATATATATATATATATATATATATATATATATATATATATATATATATCATAGGTTTTATCGTTTAGGACTTCCTCAATATTTCATGGTCTTTAATAAACTGGTATTGCTCAGGGATCTCCATGAATGCACTTAAAGCAAGAGCTGCATCAGCATTCTTTGCCCCGGTGATAGTTTCGTAAAAGTTCACGAACTGAAAGTTGTCGAATCGGCGCGCTGGTAACCCGTCGACGAATTCTTTCATCTCGCCCCAAAGACCATCTCCGACTCCTATGACAACGATGGATAAAGGCCAATGTGAAGCTTCCACTATAGCGTCTAGATTGACTTTCTCGTTGGTGACTTGCCCATCAGCTACGATTACTAGGATGTGATACTAGAAAAATATAAGAAAAAGAGATATTTAACATTTTATTTTGCTTCGACAGATGAGTTTCTATTCACTAGACCCGTTAAATATCCCAACATCCAAAGGAAATAAGAAAACTGCAGACTAGATAGAAACAATTATATATATTTTGGTGGAATTGAAAAAGTATGGAGTATTGCTGATATTTTGCTTAAGATGCTATTTTGACCGTGGCGAAGAAAAGTTTAAAGCATTCATAGTGCACGTTAAGAGATAAATGATGATTGAAATTAAGTGCTTTGTTGTTGTTGTTGTTGTTGTTGTTGTGCTTAACGCCATTTTTCAGCACACGATAGGCTATATATGGCGGCCAGTATTAATGGTGGAGGAAGAAACCGGGAAATCACCGGAAAGAACCACCGACCCACGAGTAGCTTCTGGCAAGCTTTCTCATATATCCACATTCGCCGAATCTTAGACTCGAACACACGCAGACAGCGGTGAGATGGCAGTGATCCGTAACCGATAGCGCTTTAGACCACTAGGCCACTCGGGGCCCCTGAAATTAAGTGCAACGCTTTATGATATATATCCACTATAAAATCCCAGGCAAATGTAATTTTGCAACTCTGAAAATTTGGTTTAAAAGATCTTGATATGTCCGTTGCACAAGTCTCTCTGTATTCACGCATTCATTGTTAGAAACGATATATCCATTTATTCGTATTGAATTCCGAGAAGCATAAAAGTTGCAAGAAATTGACTTTTCTTTCGTGCCGATTCAGACTAAATGGATAGCCCGGTTGACATATTAAACGTTTTGTAAAATATCACAGGTAGACGCCGTAAAGGAGCATATGTTTAAAGCCTGATGGGGCAATAGCAATAACACAATATAATAAAGATATCTAGTTTGCTATATTTAAGAATTCATGAGTCAACATTACCTTTCTAGTCTTTTCAACAATTTTGATTGCCTCTTTTATGAGCGGGACGAAATTTGTAGGCCCGCTAAGTTGCACTGTCTGTGTTATTTGATTGTAGATATCCAATACTTCAATAAATCCGTCGCACATGACCTGCACAATAATAAAGATACATATATTGCTTTGATAAGGCACACTTTAAGCGGAAGGGTATTTAATGAAAAGTACACAGTCCTTCAGTACTTATACTATTATATATATATATATATATATATATATATATATATATATATATATATATATATATATATATATATATATATATATCAGTTTTTTCAATTCTTAAATTACTTATTCTCTTTAAACATTTGCGTTTTTCTTTTACTTGACAATGACTAGAAAGTATTAACGGAAGCCTTCAACATCATGGAAATTCATGAATAATTGAAAACAATAATATTTTTAATATCATTTGTGTTTTTATTTACATGGCTAAGAAAGTCTGAAGAATATATTTATTGCTAAAGGACGGTAAACGAGTTTATTCAGCTTGCAGTTTTCTCTCCATTATAAACATACGCAATTAATTAACTCTCATGCAGATAAAGACTCTGCAACAAAAAAGATCAACTCTGGTGACATACAGACATATAATGTAGTGAGAGTAATCAAGGAAACATAAGAGCGGAGATTTAATTTTTGGTGTAGCACGGTATATAAAATTATAATTGTGGGCAAAATGGAACAAATAATCATGTGGACTAGTGCTATCTAAAAGCATGTACACATCACTTACCCCTTCTTTCAACGGAAATATATCATTATCCTTGGTCCTTACGTCACCAAAACCAAACGCTGGTATTTTTCTGTCCTCGTCTAAAGCCTCAAGTGTTTGTCCAACAATGCATATAACCTGACAAATAAATATGAACAAAAGTTCGTGCAGAGATTTCCAACAAACTATAGTTTTTCCTACTACTGTAAAAATAAATGTCAATTACAAAAAACTTTTATAACTATTGAAGGTTACAGGTTTCTAATCTATCAAAACAAACTAAAAAAACATTTATAATTTAAAGTGAATAGGTAGTTGCTCAGTACAGTATGACCTACAAGAATAACTACACCTTTATAAAAAGATGACAAATAATGGAAATATTGACCCAAAATGGATTGTATTATTCGCCAACCACGACCGCACTTGGAATATGTACCTTTCCTCCCCTTTCCGATGCGTCTGCTCGCTGTCATTTATGGTTTATGAGAAAATTCATATTTAGTGAAGTTTGATATCTTCCAACTACAAATATACGGGAAGTAAATCTGTGTCGTCCTCATTTTAAGTTCTAGTTCCATTTCTTGTACAAATAAACTGAAAAACGATGATAAAATATGCCCTTAATTTGAACAAAATATAAAAGTAGTTAGATTGTTGATCTATAACTTTATTGTGCAAAAATAATCAGACTCTCCCACGCAAACATGGACGCCATGTTAGTTTATAAATTCCAGTTTGGTTTGAAAAGCAAAGATAACTGAGTTAGGAAACACCATGACGATCGAATTAGAAATTATTATTTAATAAATAAGAAGACTAAATTTAATATATGTTGTATATCTTTCTGGTTTTAGTTGTTTTTAGAATTGCAAGGGGTCAGGGGTACAAAATTATAGAACTGGTGGAGAATACTGAAGTGGTAAAGATGGTTGAGAAACTATTGTTCGAAGGATTTATGTAAATCTGGATAAAATCACCAACTTTAAGAATATCTAATAAGTCATACACGGCCTTGTTCATGTACGCTATTGTGTTGGACATTATCCTTTAGACGGATACAAGCCTAATACAAAACATGTTAAAACGATTCCCCATAACCTTCAATAAGACTAAATTTCTCAACGAGGAGTCTTCAATTAGCGTGTGTTTTTTTTAAAAATCAAATCTTCTTTTGGAAATCGACCATTTGGTTTGAATCAGCTTAGAATCTATAACAACTTAACATAACGTTTGAGTCACCATAGCGTCTGCGAATTTCAGGCAAGTGTTTCGGTCTGTACGGACTCCTACTGGAAAATCAAATAAGCCTATCTAGAATGGTATAACAAAAAAGCGAAATGTAACATTAGCAAATCTTGAAGTAAAACCACCTATGTGAATCAATCATTAGCTGCTTATGGACTTCTGCGAGACTTTTCCCGTAGTAGTTTATGTCGCTGTCGTAGGAACATGCCATTGGTGATAACGCAATGATGATATGGAAATTTAACATGACGGAACAATTTAAATTCCGGCAGGAACCAAGAAAATCACAAATGGTAAATTAACGTAAGGGGTTATTAATCGCAACTGTTATATTCCCAGAGACAGACACACCCTTCCCAAGTTAAAATGCATAATGATAAATTCTGATAGACTCCGTACCCACCCAAACCAAATGTCAAGTTCCAAACGTTCCCATAGTAGCCACAGAAGCTTCAACCTCTTGGCAGTTAGTTTTCGTAGATCTGTACTGCTTTTTTATTTATTTACATACCTGTTGATATGGATTCATTTCCGGCCCGCTTGTGTCGTGTAGAGATCGTCCACCAAATGTCTTCTGTCCCTGCATACGGTTGCTAAGTGTGTAGTCAATACCTGGAGGAGATAAACATGGAATCAAGCAAATATAGTTACTTTTTCCGATGCACAGTTTGATCCACATGCGTTTATAAAATTGTTGGGGATATTTTGAGATTGTCCGTTTATAATAATATATATGTTTGCATGTTTATCTGTCTCTCCAGTGCCTACCACCTGGTGTTGTCCTGACATCCTTAACATTTGCCTTATTTATGTACTTATATACAGAGAAAGTGATGTTTTCTTCATAGCAATAATCAGATACGCATACGGCTACACCCAATATATAATTATTTATCACAAGTCAGTCATAATAGGCACATGGTCCTAATAAAGAGGTTGCAGAGGTAATAAACATGTCGGCGGATTCTCAATAAATATTGAATAACAGAAAGATACACAAAATAATACGTAGTCAAATGGCAACGTGGAATAATTCTTCAATTTACTATACAGGTGAGATAACGTATTCTACAGCACGTGTTAAATTTAGATAAGGGATAATAAACAAAAATAAATTTGCTCCTTCTTGTCACTGGTTGCTATGTGCAGTATTGTACAGCTTGTAGAGCTAAACAAAATGGTACCTCTTCACGGACAGATCACAATATAGACGCTTTGTTAACAGCTAAACCTAATAGGAAAATTCTACGAAACTAACAGATGATATACGATATGGATAGGTGGTCACCTTAGACAAATAGATAAGAACACATTTATCTCTGGACTGATATCCCATCTTACATTATATGCTGGGAATATATACATATATAACATTTAAAACTGGGTGCTGAGCGAGAAATGGAAATCCCAAGTATAGTTCATGAAAATAAGTTTCATTTAGACGACTCGGCTACACAGGGACAGTGTGGGTATATAAGCAAGCTTGTCAGTAGATTCCTTTGGGTGGGTCGTTTTTTTCAATATCTTTCCGGGTTCTTCCGCCACCAGATATACTCCACAAAACAAAATGCAAAATTATTCTTTACACAATCAGTTACTTTAGATGAAAAGACTGTTGTAACCATAAAGGGACAAATATAAGCATTTGGGTTTTAAATAATATTAGGACTAGTCTCACTCAAATGTAAGTGTACAAACAGGATAACTTCCGACATTGATACCTCTCTCTCTGTCTCTCTCTGTCTCTCTCTGTCTCTGTCTCTGTCTGTCTGTCTCTCTGTCTCTCTCTCTCTCTCTCTGCAAAAGCTGTATTTTGCATACAAATTAAAAAATAAACAATATATATGTTAAATGAATCATTTTACTTAACAACTTTTGATTGTATTCGTTAATCATTTCAGATTCAAGTAAGAGCACCGTAAAAGTACATTTGGTAAAAGCGATGCCATTCAGATTTAAAAAGACAACAATGGATCATTTTGTTTCTGTGGACACTTATGCCCTCACTTCAACTACATCCCTATTTTATTTTTGAGAATACAGTGCTTTTTTAGATGGATAGGTTGAACTTTATTTTAAAAGAAACATTTTTTTTAGTATGTACATCCGCAACCATATTATCATTAATTGTAAGGTGTCTCTGAACAGAGATCTTAAACGATCACTGTGATTGAACATTATCTGCCTATTTACTAATGATTATTAAATACTCCAATCAAATTAAATCTTTTCACGTCTAATTCTCATACTTAAAAAAACTATTTTATGTGCCTCTTCGCACAATCCAAAATCAATTCATTTCAATGTGGCAAAATCCAAAATCAAATCAGTTTAAAGTTGAGTTGAAAAACTGAGTATTAGCTGTTTTCAAAATTACAAACGTCGATATGAAGGCAATTAAAAAATGCCAATAACTCGAGCAATACTAAATAAATATCTTACATGTCTGTAAGAAATGAATTAAAAACTCATATATATATATATATATATATATATATATATATATATATATATATATATATATATATATATTAGGTGTTTTCAGATTCGACAAATAAGACATGTTTTTAGATAGATAGATAGATAGATAGATAGATAGATAGATAGATAGATAGATAGATAGATAGATAGATAGATAGATAGATAGATAGATAGTTAGTTAGATAGATAGATAGATAGATAGATAGATAGATAGATAGATAGATAGTGACAGACAGACAATGTTAAAGAGATAATCTAATTATATCATTTTTTCTAGTGTATCGAATCTGTTCAGTAAGCACAACAATTTACCGAATATGAGTCCGCAGTTTTTAACTCCGGAGTCTTTAATGGCTTTAGTGACGTCATTAAGATTTTCGAAATTATCCGTAATTGCTTGAAAATCTTTAGTTGTTGTAACCGTCGTTTCAACCTCCTTCCCATGAAAGAGGTCAGAAGGATCTCTGCGCAAGCTCATATTTCTGAAATAGCAAATAAACAAAATGTCCACTTGCTTGCACTAACCGATCGTCCATCTGCAATTTTGCTACTTTCTCCTGTTGATAGCAAATCTAAATATAGTACATTAGTCTGTAAATCGTGTACACTGGGAAAACCAGCATATAATATTTAATAACTTTAACACCTGTTGCATTAAGAGTTGCCATTTCAAGAAAAGCAACATGCAGTAAATGTTCATGGAAAAGTATTTATCTGGTGTAGTTGCAATCACTGATTTAGAAGTCTAAGATTGCCCTGATTAACTTGTCCGTTTAACGACATATTATGGTATGCAATGTTGCGGCAAAACGCGCATTACACAAGGGTGAAAGTCGTTTAATGTGAAATCTATGATATCTTTAATTTTTTTATCCTCTCTGATTATGTGCTATATTTTATATCCACATTACACGGTGCAAAATATATCTGCCACATGGACGCCAAATTCAGTATATGAATTGCATCAGATACATTTAACAATTCTGATTTATATAACTTTCAATTTATTTAAGCCTTAATTATAGAAATTAACAAACTTACAGTCGTTAAAGGTAAGCTTCGTCCTCGAACAAGTGTCATAAAAATATAGTAAAATAAATTCCTACATGCATATTTATGAAACTTTCAAATGTCTGCTAATAAATTTATCCCTTTGTTAAATAGTGTTTGCGAGATCAAATCTTTGTCAGAAGCTTAAGTGGCTCATCTTAGCTAGTATAGACTCTAGATTTTCTTTACAGTAAACGAACAGTAGAAAATAATGTTATATTATATTAGGCAAAATTTTTTTAAATGAATCATATTTATATAAGAAAATGAGCTGATGTTAAGAAGCAATCAATAATTTCTTTTTTTCTATCTAAACTGAATATAATTTTCACAACTGTATGTTAGAGTGATCTTTGTTTCTTCTCTATTTCACGTACAATATATATCTTACATTTGATGTGATATTGCACAACTTCTTTTCGATATATGTCTTGTTGAAAATTGCCGTGTAGACCAGAATGTTTCGTAAATATTTTTAAGTGTTTATAGTCCATATACAAGGTGTTTTTACCCTCCCTGACGAAGAGTTTCTTGTTTAGCTCGAAACATTGGGAATCCGTTCTGGAATTTCGTTATGAATTGATTAATTTTGTCACGTATATATATATATATATATATATATATATATATATATATATATAAAAACATATATAAAAAAAAATATATATATATATATATATATATATATATATATATATCTATATATATATATATATATATATATATATATATATATATATGTATGTATATATATATATATATATATATATATATCTTTGTGTGTTTAACACATATTTACACTAGTAACTGCCTAATAAGGAAATCTTGTTTTGAGCATGTGTCACATACACATTGCTATTTCAGGCTATATTAGTATTATAAAAATGTCCTTATCATTTCACATGTATTTTTATACATGCAATCAATATTATCGTCATTCTGATATAAAATATATTAAATTAATTAGTATTTCATATATGTATCACATATGAAATTATATTGCTCTAAATACACATTAAAATCCATATTAATTCTGCATATCAACATAATTATAATGCTACATATGATATAGTCACTCTTTACACGTATATCTCAGAACGATTGATTTTAATCATGCGCATTTCAATAGCATGCATGTTACAAGTGGGAAAATTCTTCAAATCAAAACAAGTTTCCATCTTTAATATCTTAATTTATGACTGCTGACAATGGAAAAAAATCAGAACGGATTTTTTGTAATTATTTCTATTTTATGTCTTGTATGGTTAAATATATAATGATCACTTTTATTTCTATCAAGAAATTATTTTATGAAGAAAAGTAAACTAACTGACTGTCTTTACAAATATAATCCTGTATCCCAAAATCTCCACAATACCCTATAGAAACAACGTCTTGATTAATCGTTTTCGTAACAACTACAAACTACCTGTTCTTTTAAACCTGTACGTTTTGTTTTCACGCTCTCAGACTTTCGCTCAGAAATAAGACCACGTCTGCGAATTTATCAGTACAGTCGAGTACCTATATTCAATTTTCATAGCTATTATTGTTTATACCGTGTTACGAATAGTGAACCCTTAACACAATTTTGTATTGCTATGTACTGTATAATATGGCATACCAGGAAGATAAATTGCCTAAATAGACTTTTCTCCACAAACACCAACGTAAATATCTTAACTAGTTTATGTATCTTCTCAAACATCAATTTAAATATGTTTACCAATTTATGAGACGATCATCATATCATAGTCTTCAAGAATCATGGTCATTCTTTACGTTTCCTTTGCCGCAAACATTTTCTTCAAATTTTTACTAAGGCTTAAACTGCACTCACCACTACCACGTCGGTTCAAACTACAAGTCTTATCAGTTTTTTTTCTTATATTAAACATGTTAGGCATTTAGAATATATCACCTTAAAATCTCCCATGGCAAAGCAAACACCTATGCGTTGTTCACGTGATCTCGGGTACTACCATATGCATGTGCATTTAAACATGTAAAATTTGTTTTTATTAAACCTGGACAAAACGAAAATTAGGAATGACACGTTATATGTCATACACATTCTCTTTTTGCCTAGATTAGTGCATGCACTAATTTTCCCACATGAATTAAAAATAATGACAAGAGAAATGGAAGGGTGTAGGAGAAATAAATGATGAATACCTGCGTACAGTTACAGTGCAAACGTGTATACTAAGTTCCAGCACATATACAATTTAAAGATCATAAAATAGGATTGTACGAAAACAGTAAATAAGGAATTTATCACATTAGTACAATAGGAATGTATGAAAACATTTTTTACAGCAATACATTATGAATGTCGTTTTGAAATACACGATATATGATTAAGACTATAGTCAAAGCTATTAAGCTGTTATACCATGATATTTTAAAAACCATTAATTCCCTATCTAAGAATGCTTTGGACGGTTTCGATCCAGGCCTCTATAATATGAGGACAGAAAAGGATAAACCGATTGGGGGACTTTGCTGACATAAAATATTATATGTACCTTACGCGAATTAAATACAGAAAGCCATAAACACGGTCATTGTAGAGGCCATAATATTTCAATTAAGGATGGATAATTGATTATTAAAATTTAATTAAAATTAAAGAAAATGATAAAGTGATTGCAAAGAGATATTAACAAATCAAATAACGAGCGTCCTCACTAGATATCAACACCATTTTAAATGGTATCAAGATACACTACATTCTAAATGTGTATAAAATCCACCCAAAGAGTTATTCCGAAGTGAATCGTTCGCATATGTAGGTACCGTAAATGCCATAACCAACCCAAAAATCCTAACATTTTTGAGTTCCTTTACAAACTCCGCTTCTTATATCTGGCTGAAAATTTCAGTAAAGTTAGTATATTAAAAAGACACATAAACAATAACCCGTCAACTCGTACTTTATATTTAACATAAACCGATCTCGTCATTGTTTCACGCTGACTCTTTTGTCAACTTTCTTTTAAATTAATTATGACTAATCAAAAAATATTTATTTGTATGTGAAAGACATAAATATGTGTATAAAAATAATCATTTTGTATGCATTTATTAAAACGCATAAGCTGGAATATCGAAGACAAATACAGCGTTTATCCGTTTTTGGTATACCAAGTGAATGTTGATTATATTTTATTTGCAACAAAATATAATACATTGCATGGAAAACAAAAGCTTTCATAATAGCAACTGTGGTAAAATCAGCAAGGCACATCACAATTTGCCTATTGTAAAGAACAAATAAAATACCATATCACATTAAATGATGCCTGTTCAATCGTTCAAATTCCGGTTAAATCAAAGATAGATTTCAACAAGGAATAGCACACTGAGCCTCCATAGTAAGCTGACAAAAGTCATTTTTAAAATTATATTTAATAGCTGCATAATTACAACGCGTTTCTCTTTGTAATTAATCCAATATGTATGAGTTTTCTTCATATATATTGTCAAACATATGCTTAGAATTTATTTGCAATATTTTCTACGTAGAGTTCCAATGGTTATGAACTGAAATAAGTGTTAAAGTATGAATGCTTCAATAATGCAGTCCTTGAAATTATCCTCGTTGAACTTATTGTGATGAAATATTTATTCCCTTTCCTTATATTGATTTCGTGCTTCTAGATCAACTCGAAATATCTAGCTTCACTCTTCAAAATACAAGTGCTTTTAAGATAGAGACAGCATAAATGGACTAAAATCAAGGTCTTCTAAAAATACTTACAATCACAGAACATCTGACTTCGCCTATTCCTCTTCCATTCATACCCAGGATGTGTTGCCAATTACTAAATTGCCGCCCATTACTATATAGCCCATTACTAATTTTCCCATTACTAATTTACATATTAATATATAGCCCATTACTAAATTGCCAATTACTATATAGCCCTTGACTAAATTCACCATTACTATATAGCCCATTTCTAAATTGCCTATTATTTAGTTACCCATTACTATACTGCCCATTAATATATAGCCATTATTAAATTACCCATTACTATATAGCCCATAACTAAATTGCCCATTAATAAATTGCCCATTACTATATAGCCAATTCCTAAATTGACCATTACTATATTGCCCATTACTATATTACCCATTACGAACATACCTATGATTATATATCCAAATACTATACTGACCATTACTAATTTACCCATTACTATATTACCCATTAATATATAGCCCTTTACTAAATTACCCAATGCTACACAGCCCATTCCTATATTGCCAATTACTAAATTACCCATTACTAAATTAGCCATTGCTATATTGCCCATTACTAAATTACACATTGCTATATAGCCCATTACTAGATTGCCCTTAACTGTATAACCCATTACTAAATTACCCATTGCTATATAGCCTAATACAACACTGCCCAATACTATATAGTCATTTAATAAATTTACCATTACTAATTTGCCCATTACTACATTGCCCATTTCTATATAGGCTATTAATAAATTACCCATTACTATATGGCCCGTTACCAAATTGCCCATTACTAAATTATCCATTGATAAGTTGCTAATTACTAAACTGGCCATTACAATTTTGACCATTACTAAAATCCCAATACTATATAGCCAATTATTATAAAGCAAATTACTAAATTACTCATTACTAAATTGCGGGTTACTAAATTGCCCATTACTAGATTGCACTTTACTATAGTGCCCATTACTAAATTGCCCATTAATAAGTTACTCATTACTAAATCTCCCATTACTATATAGCCCGTTACTAAATTGCCGATTACTAAAATGCCCATTACTATATTGCTTATTACCATATTACCCATTACTAACTTGCCCATCTCTAAATTACCCATTACTAAATTGCTTAATACTAACTTGCCCACTACTAAATTACCCATTACTCAATTGCCCATTACTAAATTACCCGTTACTAAATTGTCCATTACAATATTGCCCATTACTAAATTACACATTACGATATAGCCAATTGATAAATTGCCCATTACAAAATTACCCATTACAATATTGCCCATTCCTATATAGCCCATTACTAAATTACCAATTGCTTTATAGCCCATTACTATTTTGCCCATTACTATATAGTCCATTACTATATTACCCATTACTATAGCCCATTACTAAATTACCCATTGCTATATAACACATTACTAAATTGCCTATTAATATATAGCTCATTTCTAAATTGCCCATTACTAAATTGCTCATTACTATATTGCCCATAACTATATAACCCATTACAAAATTACCCTTTACTATATCGCTCATTGCTAAATTGCCTATTACTAAATTATCCATTACTAAGTTGCCCATTGCAAATTGCCCATTACTATTTTGACTATTACTAAATTGCCAATAACTCTATAGCCCATTATTATAATGCCAATCACTAAATTACCCATTACTAAATTGCCCATTAATATATAGCCGTTCACTAAATTGCCCATTATTATAATGCCAATCACTAAATTGCTCATTAATAAATTGCCCATTACTAATTGCCTATTAGGAAATTGCCCATTTAAAAATTACCCATTACTAAATTGCCCATTAATATTTAGCCGTTTACTAAATTGCCCATTACTAAATTTCCTATTACTAAATTCCCCAGTACTAAATTACTCATTAATTAATTGCCCATTACTAAATTACCCATTACTACATTGCCCATTATTAAATTGCCCTTTACTATATATCCCATTACTAAATTATCCATTACTATATTGCCCATTACTAAATTGCCCGTTACTATATATCCCATTACTAAATTACCCATTACTACATTACCCATTAGTAAATAGCTCATTACTATATTGCCCATTACTAAATTACGCATTAATAAATTATCCATTACTAAATTGCCCAATACTAAATTGCCCATTACTTTATTTATCCAGTACTAAATTACCCATTAATAAATTACCCATTACTAAATTGCCCATTACTATATTGCCCATTACTATATTGCCCATTACTATATAGCCCATTACTAAATTACCCATTACTATATAGCTCATTATTAAATTACCCATTACTATATAGCCGATTAGTAAATTGACCAATACTATATAGCCCGTTCCCATTTCGCCCTAATCTGCGAATAGCACAACTCGTCTACCGTAGATAAATGACGTATTTTGAGTAATTCACCTTCTCCTCAACTCACCTACTTTATAAAAAAAAATTACCAAATCGCAAGGCGTAATGTTTTATCAATGTTATACCAGAAGAAATTTCTTGGACAAGTTGCATCCTTGAGTGCAGATATTATTCGTCATAATGAATGTGTGCATCATTAGGCGCGTGGTTGTCGTCTGTAGCTAGGAGCACATCATTTCCATTTAGGACAGTACTTCCACTGCATTGTCCTTAAGTGACACCAGCAAAATTCTCTCCAGTCTCTATCATGGCTGTGCACAAGTATAAGTAAATTCCCCTGACCAAATACACCACTGTTTGTTCTTATCTCACTAGGTCAGTTATACAATCGGTAAACATTATTCGTAATAGGCGGGAATTCAAGATTAGTCGTGAACATTAGTTAGATATTGCGCAGACAATTGCAATAGAGGACATATAAAGATATGGTTTCCTGTAACTTAAAGCAATTCCTGTCATTTACCTTGCACTAAAATTGTTTCCAATTATTTTCTTCTTTATTAAATATTCAGTAGGTCGGAAGAGAACTACTTTGGAATATTGAAGATAGGTAAAAGGGGAACGTGCAAGGTGGGAAATAGGCAAATGCGGATAAACATGAAAGGCGGCTACATATGATTTACATAATATCGGGAGAGTCAATATGCATATAGGGAACGAGGAAGAAATACAAAATGTAAATTTGCAACTCATGAACAGAATGCCTTAATAGCCAATATAGGAACAGCCAGCATCGCATGTAGGAGAAATGGGAAGTAGTTGAAATATTAATAGATGAAGTAAACTAAAGGATAAGTTAAGGTATCTCGCTGTTTTTGTTTCTTATGCTTCTAGCTTTTAATAACAGCGCTAATTCGTATTAGCTATTTAACTAGTTTTGTCTTTGCAATAAGTATTATGCATTATGTTAGGTAACACCGTCCAAACTGACAATGAAACGTGAAAAAAATTCTTATCTCATGACACAAACGACAAAAAGTGCTTTAAAAGTTATTTTCCCTTTACTCTGAGTTCACATTTTCGTATTAGACGTCCTGGCACAACGAAAAATGAAAAGAAAACATGAGAAACAAAATAAGAAACACACACACACACACACACATACACACACACACACACACACATATATATATATATATATATATATATATATATATATATATATATATATATATATATATATATATATATATATATTAGAACGATTACAAAGAAAACAAAAGAAAAATTCTGACTATCAGACAAAAATACTGAAACAGTCAGAATGAGAACTATATTTGCGAACGAGAAATGAAGGTTGTTTAAAAGAAATGCGAGTTGTCGAAACAAATCTATCTAGCAGTGTCAACTGAGCGCTGTCTAAAGATGTATTTCTTCAGAAGATATATCTCTTTCGCAAAATTTCAATATCAAAGATTATAATAAATTAATTTAAATATAAAACTATGTGATATATAGCAACTCTATCTCTTCATATTGATACTTCTGACTCCATTGTTTTTTTTTTGTTGTTGTTTTGTATTTTTTTTTTGTTTTTTGCTGGGGGATTTTTTGGTTGGGTTTTCGGTTGGCCGGGGAATTATCTGCAGATTGCATATCGTGCAAAAAACCCCAATATGTTACGCCACATATTATATTGGAATATGTTTCCTTTCTCTTATACATTTTCTAATACTCAAACTTGATTGGACAGTTTTTTTACGAATAGAAATCTGCATGATATGATAATCCTTTCATGTATAAATGACTCATTCTCTTTTCATTATTTCTCTCTCTCTCTCTCTCTCTCTCTCTCTCTCTCTCTCTCTCTCTCTCTCTCTCTCTCTCTCTCTCTCTCTCTCTCACGTTATCCTGACACTAGGCCAACCATTCCTAGAACTAACCACTTAATGCTAAGTGAACCATATCAACTGTCATATTGGATATCAAAATCGTATGTAACATGGAAAGATCTTTGTTTGAAATATAAAGAATAATATAAATTATGAAATTAAGTGATTTACAACTTTAGAATGTGTCATATAATACTTACAGTTGTTTCATCTCATCACGTTCTTCAGCGCAATGCACCGTCTTCCATTGATTTTAAATCAAATGCAATAAAAACATTAGCCATGATTAGATTGTGTTACTTGTTATTTACTTTATTATGGTCCTAATATTTAATCACCTGGGTTGTAAATAGATAATTGTGGCATGTACCACTTCATTTGTTCCTAAACCTGCACAAGTGGACACACATACTTTCTTTTATGCAGCACAACACCTCTACTGATGTTAATGTATTTGTACAAAATGCCTGTCAAATCAAACGTTCTTCAAGTGTCCTCAAATTTCTCTCTAAGGTTTGTACAAACTAGTATTTTCTTACACAAGGTAAGTAACAACATGCGATTTACACAAGTCAATGTTTGAAATTTAGGACAACGCCAATATCAAATGAAAAGAAGTCAAAACACGTGTATTCTTTTTTACTTGACACCAGAAAAAAAAAACGATTGACACATTGACACATGTATTGATTATTGTGCTATAGTTTTCATATTTAAAAGATATAAGTTGCATTTATTTAGAATACATATGGTAAATCTATACCATACCTTCTCTATGTGTAAATCACTAAGCAAACAATATCGTTCCAAGTATGTTCTTCAGGTGTAAGATTATGTCAGTAAATATGAGTTTAATAACGTATTCGTGTGCGTGATGCAAATCTATACTAGATATTGTTGGTGTGTAACTCACAAGATGCAATTCAAATTGTACGCATGTCATAACGATACTTTTATATCAGTAGTTAGTCATAGCATCAATATGAATATTACGATATGTGTTAGGTTATGCTACACTAGCGGAAGCTTTTGAATAACATAGTCACTGTAATCCCTTATATAACCCATTCATAATCTATACCAAAACTATCCAGATACTAAAAGGAAAGTCATCTATCAGTCTTATCAATCTGACATCATCATCCAGAGTTTTGGGAGAATAGACAGCTTTCACTCAAGTTAGGTGTCATTTCGGAGAGTAGTCTCCTTCAGATTCGAATCAGATTTCACTATCCATATTTTTGTAAATAATATTCCTTTATTCTAACCAATCAGACGTCACAATCCATTGTTTTAGGAGAATAGTCTTCTTTCACTCTAACCAATCAGATGCCATTATCAATAGTGTTATGACAACAGTCTTCCATCACTCTAACAAATAGTCATTTTTCACTATAACCAATCAGGTGTCGTTATCCATATTTTATCAGAATAGCCACCGTTCACTCTGTTCAGTCAGATGTTACTATCCATAGTGTTAGAAGAATAGTTTACCTTCACTCTAACCAATAAGATATCAGTATACATAGGTTTAGGAGAATAGTTGACCTTCACTCTAACCAATTAGATGTCATTATTCATAGGCTTAGGAAAATAGTTTACTTTCACTCAAACCAATCAAATGTCACTATACATAGTTTTAGGACAATAGGCTTCATGGCCTTCCTTCACAATAACCATGCAGATGACATTATCCATAGCTTTTGGAGAATAGCCATCCTTGCCTTAAGCCATTCAGAAGCCGACACCTGTTTATTTAGGTAAGTTAGTTATCCCAAGATTTACTGAAGTTATGAATCCAGTCAAAAAAGTAGAAATAAAAACGTGCTAATTTTGAATTACCAAATTAAAATGGCAATAAATATACAATAGTATTGATTTCCTCAAATATTGTTTGGCTTTTCTTCATTTAATTCAGAAATTACTTATATACTTAAGATAGTCACGTGAATTTACACTAAGTAATCCAAATATTTACTCGTGTTAGAAGAGTAAATTAAATTATTATAACACTTTGTATTTTTTATAGAGTTCTGACATGGCCAATGCAAAATCATGTGAAGACAAAAGGTGTGTTTTCCTTCTTTGTCAGTCACCATAGATACGTTTTTAGACATTTGAATTGAATATTTGTCTTTGTTATCAATTTCATGTCAGTAATACATGGGAGGTATATGCGATTTACATCAGATATTTGCATATGCATTTCATGACATTCACATTACAAATTGTGAACTATATCTCTGTATTATATTACAATGCTACAATTTTAGAATTCTGTCCTTATACTATATTACAATATTACAGTTGTATTACACTATTACAATTTTACTTTGTGACTGCCTCATAGAGATAAATAACAAAGCAAAGATTCACTTTTCGTGAGATTATTGTATATAAATATATATGTATGTTGTATATAAATATGTCTTTAAGAAGCCACTTGATAACGTGAATGCATACATAAACTACATAAATAAATGTCTAATAACGCACTACAAACCTTTACGAGTACACACACTCATACATACATACATACATACATACATACATGCATGCATGCATACATACATACATACATACATACATACATACATACATACATACATACATACATACATACATACATACATACATACATACATACATACATACATACATACGTACGTACGTACGTACGTACGTACGTACGTACGTACGTACGTACGTACGTGCGTGCGTGCGTAAAATACATACATACATACATACATACATACATACATACATACATACATACATACATACATACATGCATGCATGCATGCATGCATGCATGCATGCATGCGTGCGTGCGTGCGTGCGTGCGTGCGTGCATGCATACATACATACATACATACATACATACATACATACATACATACATACATACATACATACATACATACATACATACATACATACATGCGAGCATGAGTGCGTTGAGTCCATTAGTTATCTTTCTTGCGTACTGAATATTTTCCCCTCGGAATCTATAAGTAAATGTAGCATAATTAGGTTGCATTGAAAAATAGGTTATATCCCAACCCTGCTGCGTCTGATCTTATTTTCCTTTAGAACAACATAACGAGACGATCGAAAACACTAATTAAAAAAATAATCGCTTTGCTTATATAATTACTTGGTAGAGTTTTCCGGTATAGAATTTTGAAAGCTATTATACGGAGCGGTGTTTGCAAACTGGAGCGACTAGAAGGGCATGAAGCACTGCCATAATGTAATCGGCCAGACCAGGAAGTAAACTTGCCTACAAAACATTTAAGGACTCAAACGTCATACATTTACTACAAAGTTTTGTGTGTTTACACAACATACTACTGAGACATATTGTTAGTGTTGTCGGTTTAACGCCATTGTAAAGACACAATACGCTATACATAGCGGGCAGTATATATATGAGGGAAGAAGCACCCTGGAAAACTCTGGTAAGAACTAACGACCCACGAAATGCTACTGGAAAACTTTCTCACATATCCCCGGATACTGAAACCTATGAGATGGCACATGAATCCGCTTTAGACTACTTTTCCTCCATGATCCACGATCGAGGATGCATTGCAAATCAATTAAGTCTTTCAGAGCAATCGTTTTCATATTTTTCCTCTGGAAAATGTTGCTCAATTTACCATCCTATTTTTTCACTGGGTGAATGCTATGCGCTGCTGATGTGACAGCATTAGCTGCACAATGTTAGTACATTGTATACATGTCGTGTTTGCTTTTCTAAATCGTGAAAAATATGTAATACAGATTAGGTACAACAGGTTAAATGTTTTTGTCTCAAACAAACATGATATGACAATAATTAATACATGCTTAAATCGTTTCTGTATAGACTAAGAAAAAACGACAACTCATGTTTTGACTTCTTATCATTTGTTATTGGCGTTGTCCTAAATTTCAAACATTAACTTGTGTAAATCGCATGTTGTTACTTACCTGGTGTAAAACAATACTAGTCTGTACAAGCCCTAGAGAGAAATATTTTGACACTTGAGTTCAACAGCGCTTTCATTTGACCGGCATTTTGTATAAATACATGAGCACCAGTAGAGGTTTTGTGCTGCATAAAAAGTTTATCTGTGTCCACTGGTGCAGGTTTAATAACAAGTGAAGTGGTGCATGCCACAATTATCTGATAAAATATTAGGTACATTGTACAGCAAATCATAAGCAACACGATCTAATCCTGGCAAATGTTTGTGTCGCATTTGATTTAAAATCAATGGAAGACGGTGCATTGCTCTGAAGAACGTGATGAGATGTCACAAATGTAAGTATCATATGACACATTCTTAAGATGTAAATCACTTTAATTTTATAATTTATATAATTCTTTATATTTTAAACAAAGACCTTTGTATGTTACATACGATTTTGATGTTCACTTTGACAGATGATATGGTATGCTCAGCATTAGGAGGTTAGTGCTAGGACTGATTGGCCTGGTTGTCTGGATAATGTGACTGGGTGTGACATGACGTAATATGTCTGCGGCATGTATCCCCAGTGCTTGATATCACTATAATCTGCCACACTGCAGACATCGTAGCGATATGACTGAAAAATTGTTAAAAGTTACGTTAAAAATCATAATCACATCACATCACATCAAACACATACACACACACACACAAACTCACACATCTCTCTCTCTCCATACAAGAACTATATATAAAGAGAGAGTGAGAAAGATAGAGGAAAGGAAGAATGAAAAGAGAATGAGTCATTCATACATAAAAGGATTATCATATCATGCAGTTTTCTACTCGTAAAAAACTGTCCAATCAAGTTTGAGTTCTTGAAAATGTATAAGAGAAAGGAAACATATTCCTATATATTATGTGGCGTAACATAGTGGGTTTCTTTGGACAATATGCAATCTGCCGATAATTACCCCGCCAAAACCAAACCCCACCGAAAAAGCTCCCAGTACCCCCCCCACCCCCCCCAAAAAAAACAAAAAAACAATGGAGTCAGAAGTATCAATATGAAGAGATAGAGTTGTTATATATCACATATGTTTATATCTGGATTAAGTTATTATAATCTTTGATATTTTAATTTTGGGCAAGAGATATATCTTCCGAAAAAATACATCTTTAGACAGCGCTCAGTTCACATTGATAGATAGATTTGTTTCGAAAACTGGCATTTCTTTTAAATAACATTGATTTCTTGTTCGCAAATATAGTTCTCATTCTGACTGTCTCAGTATTTTTGTCTGACTGTCTGGATCTCGTTTTTGTCTTCTTTGTAATTCTTCTCGTGTCTATCTATATATGGGCCTCGAGTGGCCGAGTGGTCTAAAGCTCTGTCCGTTACGGATCACTGCCATCTCACCTCTGTATGCGTGGGTTCAAGTCTAGGATTCGGCGAATGTTGATATGTGAGAAACTTTGCCAGCTTCACGTGGGTTGGTGGTTCTTTCCGGGGATTTCCAGGTTTCTTCCTCCACCATTAATACTGGCCGCCATGAATAGCCTATCGTGTGCTCAAAAATGGCGTTAAGCCCAACAACAACAACAACTATATATACGTCTTTTTTAATTTTTCCTCGTGACAGGATGTCTTAATACGGAATAGTGGACTCAGGGTGAAAAGAAGAGGACTTTTAAAGTACTTTTTTTCGTTTGTCTCTTGAGAAATGAATTTGTTCACGTTTCATTGTTAGTTTGGACGGTGTTACCTAACATAATGCATAATGCTTATTTTGAAAAGACAAAACTAGTTAGATAGCTAATACAAATTAGCGCTGTTATTAAAAGCTAGAAGCAAAGGAAACAAAAACAGCGAGATACCATAACTTTTCCTTTAGTTTACTTCATCTAATATTATTTCAACTACTTCCCATTTCTCCTACATGCGAAGCTGGCTCTACCTATATTGCCTATTATGGCATTCCCACGTCTTTTCATGAGTTGCAAATTTACTTTTTGTATATCTTCCTTGTTCCCTATATGCATATTGCCTATCCCAATATTATGTAAATCATATGTAGCCGCCTATCATGTTTATCCGCATTTGCCTACTCCCCCCTTGCACGTCCCCCTTTTACTTATCTTCAATATTTCAAAGTAGTTCTCATCCGACCTACTGAATATTTAATAAAGAAGAAAATACTTGGAAACAATTTTAGTGCAAGATAAATGACAGGAATTGCTTCAAGTTACAGGAAACCATATCTTTATATGTCCTCTATTGCAGTTGGCGCAATATCTAACTAATGTTCACGACTAATCTTGAATTCCCGCCCATTACGAATAATGTTTACCGATTGTATAACTGACCTAGTGAGATAAGAACAAACAGTGGTGTATTTGGTCAGGGGAATTTACTTATACTTGTGCACAGCCATGATAGAGACTGGAGAGAATTTTGCTGGTGCCACTTAGCGACAATGCAGTGGAAGTACTCTTCTAAATGGAAATGATGTGCTCCTAGCTACAGACGACAACCATCCGCCTGATGATGCACACATTCATTATGGCGAATAATATCTGCACTCAAAGATGCGATTTGTCCAAGAAATTTCTCCTGGTATAACATTGATAAAACATTACGCCTTGCCATTTGGTAATTTTTTTTATAAAGTAGGTGATCTGACAAGAAGGTGAATTACTCAAAACACGTAATTTATCTACAGTAGGCGAGTTGTATAATTCGTAGATTAGGGCCAAATGGGAACAGGCTATATAATATTGGGCAATTTAGTAGAGGGCTATATAGTAATGGGTATTGTAGTAATGGGTAATTTAGTTTATGTGCTGTATAGTAATGGGCAATTTAGAAATGGGCAATATAGTAATAGGCAATTTAGTAATGGCTAATTTATTAATGGGTCATTTAGTAATGGGCAATATAGTAAAGGGCAATTTAGTAATGGGTAATTTTGTAATGGGTAATTTAGTAATGGGCGTTTTAGTAATGGGAAATTTAGTAATGGGCTATATAGTAATGAGTAATTTAGTAATGGGCAATTTAATAATGGGCAACTTAGTAATGGGTAATTTAGTAATGGGCAATTTAGTAATGGGTAATTTAGTAGTGGGCAATTTAGTAATGGGAAATTTAGTAATGGGTAATTCAGAAATGGGCAATTTAGTAATGGGCAATTCAGTAATGGGTAATTTAGTAATGGGCAATATAGCAATGGGCAATTTAGTAATGGGTAATTTAGTAAACGGCTATATAATAATGGGCAATTTAGTAATGTGTAATTTTTTAATGGCCAATTTACTAATTGGCAGTATAGTAATGGGCAATGTAGCAATGGTCAAAATAGTAATGGGCAAATTGGTAATTTGCAACTTAGTATTGGGTAATTTAATAATGGGCAATTTAGTAATGAGCTTTATAGTAATTTTGTAATGGGATATATAGTAATGGGCAATTAAGTAATGGGCTATATTTCAATGGGTAATTAAGGAATGGGCTATATAGTAATGGGCAATATAGTAATGGGCGATATAGTAATGGGTAATTAAGTAATGGGCTTAATAGTAATGTGCAATATAGTAATGGGCTATATAGTAATGAGTAATTTATTAATGGGCTATATAGTAATCGGCAATATAGTAGCGGGTAATTTAGTAATGTGCAATTTAGTAATTGGCTATATAGTAATGTGTTATTTAGTAATGGGCAATTTAATAATAGGCAATATACTAATGGACAATTTAGTAATGCAAATTAGTAATGGGTAATTTAGTAATGGGCAAAATGGTAATGGGCAATTTAGTAATGGGCAATATAGTAATGGACTATTTAGTAATGTGTAATTTAGTAATAGGCAATATAGTAATGGGCAATTTAGTAATGGTTAATTTAGTAATCCTGGTTATGAATAGAATAGGAATAGGGGAAGTCAGATGTTCTGTGATTGTAATTAATTTTAGATGACCCACCTTGACATTAGTCCTCTTTCTCTGTCTCTGTCTTAAAAGCACTTGTATTTTGAAGAGTGAAACTAGATATTTCGCGTTGATCTAGAAGCACGAAATCAATATAAAGAAAGGGAATAACTATTTCATCAGAATAAGTTGAACGAGGATAATTTCAAGGACTGCATTCCTGAAGCATACATACTTTAACACTTGCTTCAGTTCATAAACCATTGGAATTCTACGTAGAATATATTACAAATAAATTCTGAACATAGGTTTGACAATATATATGAAGAAAACTGACACATATTGGATTGATTACAAAGAGAAACGAATCTATTAAAAATAATTTAAAAAATGACTTTCATCAGCTTAATATGGAGGCTCGGTGTGCTATTCCTTGTTGAAATCTATCCTTGATTTAACCAGAATTTTAACGATTGAACCGTCATCATTTAATGTAATAGGGGGTTTCATTTTGTTCTTTACAATAGGCAAATTGTGATGTGCCTTGCTTATTTTGCTACAGTTGCTATTATGAAAGCTTTTGTTGCGATCAGTTTTCCATGCAATGTATTATATTTTGCTGCAAATAAAATATGATCAACAGTCACTTGGTATACCAGGAACTGATAAACTCTTTATGTGTCTTCGATATTCCAGCTTATGCGTTTTAATAAATGCATACAAAATTATTATTTTTATACACATATTTATGTCTTTCACATGCAAATAAATAATTTTGATTAGTCATAATTATTTTAAAAGTAAGTTGACAAAAATTGTCAGCGTTAAACAATGACGAGATCGGTTTTTGTTAAATTGAAGCTACGAGTTGACGGGTCATTCTTTTATGTGTCTTATTAATATACTAACTTTAATGAAACTTTCAGCCAGATATAAGAAGCAGAGTTTGTAGAGGAACTCAAAAACGTTCGGGTTTTAGCAGAGTTACGGTACCTACATATGCGAACGATTCTCTTCGGAATAACGCTTTGGGTGAGTTTGTATACACATTAGGATGTAGTTGATATTGATAGTATTTAAAATGGTGTTGATTTCTAGTGAAGTCTCTCATTATTTGATTTGTTAATATCTCTTTGCAATCACTGTATCAGTTCCTTTAGTTTTAATTACGTTTTAATAATTAATTATCCATCCTTACAGGAAACATTATGGCCTCTACAATGACCGTGTTTTTGACTTTCTGTATTTAATTCACGTAAGGTATATATAATATTTATGTCCGTAAAGTCTCCAATTAGTTTTATCCTTTTGTGTCCTCATCTTATAGAGGCCTGGATCCAAACTGTCCAAAGCATTCTTAGATAGGGAACGACTGGTTTTTAAAATAGCATGGTATAACAGCTTCACAGCTTTGACTATAGTCTTTTATCATATATCGTGTATTTTAAAACGACGTTCATAATGTATGGCCGTAAAAAATGTTTTCTTACATTCCTACTATACTAATGTCATAAATTCCTTCTGTACTGTTTTCGTACATTCCTATTTTACGATCATTAAATTGTATATGTGCTGGAACTTAGTTTACACATTTACACTGTAACTGTATGTAGGTATTCATCATTTATTTCTCCTACACCCTTCCATTTCCCCTGTCATTATTTTAAATTCAAGTGGGAAAATATGTGCATACACTAATCTAGGCAAAAAGAGAATGTGTATGGCATAAAACGTGTCATTCCTAATTTTCGTTTTGTCCAGGTTTAATAAAAAAAATATCACATGTTTAAATGCACATGCACATGGTATTACCCGAGATCACGTGAACAATGCAGAGGTGTTTGCTTTGCCATGGGAGATTTTAAGGTGATATATTCTAAATGCCTAACATGTTTAATATAAGAAAAAAAACCTGATAAGACTTGTAGTTTGAACCGACGTGGTAGTGGTGAGTGCAGTTTAAGCCTTAGTGAAAATTTGAGGAAACTGTTTACGGGAAAGGAAACGAAAATAATGAATATGATTCTTGAAGACTTTGTTAGGATATGATGTTTGTCTCATAAACTGGTAAACATGTTTAAATTGATGTTCGAGAAGACACATAAACTAGTTAAGATATTTACGTTGGTGTTTGTGGAGAAAAGTCTATTTAGGCAATTTATCTTCCTGGTATGCCATATTATAATGTACATAGCAATACAAAATTGTGTTAAGGGTTCACTATTCGTAACATTGTATGAACAATAATAGCTCTGAAAATTGAATATAGGTATTCGACTGTACTGATAAATTCGCAGAGGTGGTGTTATTTCTGAGCGAAAGTCTGAGAGCGTGAAAACAAACCTTACAGGTTTAAAAGAACAGGTAGTTTGTAGTTGTTACGAAAACGATTAATCAAGACGTTGTTTCTATAGGGTTTTGTGGAGATTTTGGGATACATGATTATATTAGTAAAGACAGTAAGTTAGTTTACTTTTCTTCATAAAATAATTTCTTGATAGAAATAAAACTGATCATTATATATTTAACCATACAAGACATAAAATAGAAATAGTTACAAAAACCGTTCTGATTTTCCATTGTTAGCACTCATAAAGTAAGATATTAAAAATGGAAACTTGTGTTGATTTGAAGCAATTACCCACTTATAACATGCATGCTATAGAAATACGCATGATCAAAATGAATCGTTCTGAGATATACGTGTAAAGAGTGACTATATCATATGTAGCATTATAATTATGTTGATATGCAGAATTAATATGGATTTTAATGTGCATTTAGAGCAATATAACTTCATATGTGATACATATATGAATATTAATTAATTTAATATATTTTATGTAAGCATGGCGATCATATTGATTGCATGTATAAAAATACATGTGAAATGATAAGGACATTTTTATAACACTAATATAGACTGAAGTAACAATTAAGCATGTGACACATGCTCGAAACACGATTTCTTTATTAGGCAGCTAATGTATATATGTGTTAAGTACACACACACACACACACACATATATATATATATATATATATATATATATATATAGATATATATATATATATATATATATATATATATATATATATATATATATATAAAGAATACAAATCATATGGCGAATAACAACCCTTTCAAGCGTACTGGATCCACCAAGGGATCATGTGTGTCAGGGATTAATTAAAATAGATGCAATAAACTGACGACGAACAGTACGAAACTAGTAGCTAACTAGCCTAAGCGCTTTCGACTCTTAATGAGTCTTTTTCAGTTGCGTTTTCAGCTACTCTATACAAGCTGGTTGTATTTATAGTTTTTGCACATGTGAAGACAGCCATGTAGAGGGTTACAAACACAACGTTTTCGTGTTTATTTGTTATCGTATATATGTTTTGTATTTGCCTTTGAAAAGGACTCATTAAGAGTCGAAAGCGCTTAGGCTAGTTAGTTACTAGTTTCGTACTGTTCGTCGTCAGTTTATTGCATATATATATATATATATATATATATATATATATATATATATATATATATATATATATATATATATATATATATATATATATATATACGTGACACAATAAATCATTTCATAACGAAATTTCAAAATTTCAAAACGGTTCTCCAATGTTTCGAGCTAAGCAAGAAACTCTTCGTCAGAGAGGTTAAAAATACCTTGCGTATGGACTATAAACACTTTAAAAAAAATTTACGAAACTATTTTGGTCTACAACGGCAATTTTCAACAAGGCATATCTGAAACGGAAGTTGTGCAATATCGCATCACAGGTAAGATATAACTTGTACGTAATATGAAATTCAGTCAAGTGGAAAGAGATTCATGCGAGGGTGTGCTTACATTAAATGAATGTGGTTTGTCTCAAAAAAATATGGGAAACGGAAAAAGTCCTGGCTCAGTTGGATTCACTGTAGAGTTCTATAAATTCTTCTGGAAGTTTCTTGGGGGATTCCTTTGCAGATCGATAAATTATGGATACTCTGTAGGAAAACTTTCAGATTTTCAGACTCAAGGAGTCATACCATGTTGACTAAAGGAAGCAAAAGATAGAAGATTTTTCCAAAATTGGAGACCTATATCACTTTTAAATATTGACTATAAGATCGCTTAGGGGGGCCATTGCAGCCAGGATCAAAAAGGTTCTTCACTAAGTAATCAGTGATACCCAAAAAGGATTTATGAAGGGAAGATTTATTGGAGAAAATACCAGGCTACTATACGATATCATGAATCACCTTGAAAATGAAAATATATATGGTTTATTATTACTAATAGACTTTGAAAAAGCCTTTGATTCAATTGAATGGACCTTTGTAGAAAAAGCTTTACAATCTTTCAATTCTATTTGTAAGTGGTTTAGGCTGTTTTGTAATGAATCTAAAAGTTGTGTTATAAATAATGGGCATATGTCATCTTTTTTAGACTAGAAAGAGGATGTCGTCAAGGAGATCCCCTTGCACCTTACTTGTTTATTATTGGACTTAAGATTTTAGCTATAACTTTAAAGCAAAATGTGGATGTATGGGAACTGATCTTTGATGTCAATGAATATAAATTGGGTCAGTATGCCGACGACGCTTTTATTCTTCCTGATGGATCTCAACTTTCTCTTAAAGCAGCTATGAATATCTTGCAAAGTTGTTTTTCTATTTTCGGGACTTAAATGTAGCATAACAAAAACAAACTCCTTTTGAATTGGAAACAAGAAATTTTCTAATGAAAGAATATGTCCCGATATGGGCCTAATTTGGTCCTCCTCAAACTTTACACTCCTTGGCATAGATTTTTCACCAGATCTACAAAAATGGTGGAAGTTAATTATATATGAAGAAACTAACAAAGGCAAAACGAATATTGCCAAGCTGGAGTCAAAGACATCTGTCAGTTGTTGGTAAGGTAAATGTTGTAAAAACCCTTGTTCTGCCCATATTTATACATCTTTTCTCAGCACTTCCAAATCATTCAGCCAAAGTTGAAGCAGAACTAAATCGTACATTATTTAAATTTATATGGAGTGGAAAGGCAGAGAGAATTAAACGCGATATATTAGTAGCCCCAGAGAACGAGGGAGGACTCAATATGATACATATATTCTCATTTATTAGGTATATTAAGATAAGATAGGTAAAAAGATTGTTGGAAAATGAAAATGGAGCTTCGCAGAACTTAGTCAATACAATATACTCAGAAATAAAAGGATATTTGGAACTTAAGGAGAAGGAAATTAGAAGAATTTAGTAAGCTTATTAAAAACAGTTTTTGGAAAGATGTCATTTTGGCAGTATCTTATTGGAAAGAGGAACCACAAAGTGCAAATGAGTTCTCATCCATGAGCATTTTTAATTTTATCCCCCCCCGTCGAGAATGTTCTATCAATACAAATCCTGGACAGAAGCCGGCTTTGAAATTTTGAATGATCTAGTAGATGATCATGGCAATTTATTACCTTTTGAAATGATAAAACAAAAAACTAGTAGAGGTGACTTCTTGAAATAATTCTCCTTAATATCCAAAATTCCAAAAGCATGGAAAGAAGCCATAAAAAAATTTAGTACATAATAATTTTGAAAGGCAGGAGGATAAATAACGGATCTGAAAAAAATATAATTCTCTAAAGTTTTTGTTTACAAAGATCTTTTAAAAAGGGCAAAAATGCAACATACTGATAAGCAAGAATATTGGATGCAATTATTAAATACAATTATAAGTAGTGAGGAGAGGTCTGAGATTTTATAGCAGGGCGAAATATTGTACCGAGGATACCAAATTGATCTCTTTTAACTTTAGATTAATCCACAGAATAATCGCTACTAATGATTTTTTGAAAAGAATAAACATATTGGATGACAACAAATGTACGATTTGCAAGAGAGAGAATGAAAGTATTGACCATCTCTTTTATGAATGCAATATTATTTCACAGTTCTGGTACAGTTTTTTTTTATCATTTTGCACCATCATGCCTAAATATTGTATATTTGTAAAAAAAAATACTTTTAGGAAGTGAACAACTGGACAGTTTGTGTAATTTCTTGCTTTTTTGGGGTGAAAATAATACATTTATACTTGCAGATTCAATATGCAAACTCGTTCCATCTATGCTTTTAAGCAGAGTTGTAATGTATAAGAACGTTGAAAAAAATGCTGCTAAGATAAACAAAAAAGATGACCAATTTCTTAAGAAATGGACCTCAATAGATCAATAGGTAACTTGTAACTGATCGGATGGTAAACAGGAACAAAACACTATTTTCTAAAGCTTGTGTCACCTACATTGTGCCATATGCATGTGTGCATGAGTGTGTGCATGTTTGTGTTGTCTTTTTTTTCCTTTCTTTTAATATAGATTATATTTACTATCTTTACTATCCCTAGTTTATCTTGAAACAATAAATTTTTATTGCAAGGTGACCTAGGGATGGTCCTCTGACCCAATGGTCAACCTATTACGAGGATAATAAAATTTTAAATTTAAAAAATAAATATATAACTTTTACGTAAAATAGAGAAGAAACGAATATCAGTCTAATATACAGATGTGAAAATTATATTCGGTTTAGAAAGAAAAATAAGAATAATTTGATTGCTTCTTAACATTAGCTCATTTGCTTATATAAATGTGATCATTAAAAACACGTTTGTCTAATATAATATAACATTATTTTGTACTGTTCATTTACTTTAAAGATAATCTCGAGTCTATACAAGCCCAGATGAGCCACTTAAGCTTCTGACAAAGATTTGATCTCGCAAACACTATTCAACAAAGGGATAAATTTATTAGCAGACATTTGAAAGTTTCATAAATATGCATGTAGGAATTTATTTTACTATATTTTTATGAACAGTAGAGACCGAAAGTCGAAAAGCATCTCTCAAAGGACACTTGTTCGAGGATTTTGCTAGGCACTGAGGAAAGTGCTTACCTTTAACGACTGTAAGTTTGTTAATTTCTATAATTAAGGCTTAAATAAATTGAAAGTTATATAAATCAGAATTGTTCAATGTATCTGATGCAATTCATATACTGAATTTGGCGTCCATGCGGCAGATATATTTTGCACCGTGTAATGTGGATATAAAATATAGCACATAATCAGAGAGGATAAAATAAATTAAAGATATCATAGATGTCACATAAACGACTTTAACCCTTGTGTAACGCACAGTTTGCCGCAACATTGCATACCATAATATGTCGTCAAACGGACAAGTTAATCGGCGCAATCTGGGGCTTCTTAATCAATGATTGAAACTATACCAGAAAAATACTTTTCCATGAACATTTACTGCATGTTGCTTTTTTTGAAATGGCAACTCTTAATGCAACGGGTGTTAAAGTTACTAAATATTATATGCTGGTTTTCCCAGTGTACACGATTTACAAACTGTAATGTACTATATTTAGATTTGCTTTCAACAGGAGAAAGTAGCAAAATTGCAGATGGACGATCGGTTAGTGCAAGTAAGTGGACATTATGTTTATTTGCTATTTCAGAAATATGAGCTTGTACAGAAATCCTTCTGACCTCTTTCATGGGAAGGAGGTTGAAACGACGGTTACAACAACTAAAGATTTTAAAGCAATTACGGATAATTTCGGAAATCTTAATGACGTCAGTAAAGCCATTCAAAACGCCGGTGTTAAAAACTGCGGGCTCATATTCGGTAAATTGATGTGCTTAATGAACAGATTTGATTAACTAGAAAATAATGATATAATTAGAGTTTCTCTCTAACATTGTCTGTCTGTCTGTCTGTCTATCTATCTATCTATCTATCTATCTATCTATCTATCTATCTATCTATCTATCTATCTATCTATCTATCTATCTATCTATCTATCTATCTATCTATCTATCTATCTAAAAACATGTCTTATTTGTTGAAATCTGAAAACGCCTTTATATATATATACATGTGTATATATACATGTATATGTATATATATATGTATATATATATATGTATATATATATATATATATATATATATATATATATATATATATATATATTTATATATATATATATATATATATATATATATATATATATATAAGTTTTTTCTCAGAAGTATATACGTTCCTTTATTCTCACAGACATGGTAGTGCTCAAGTTATTGGCATTGTTAAATTGTTTTCATATTGACTTTTGTAATTTTGAAGTCATCTAATACTGAATATTCAAACTTTGAATTGATTAGATTTTGGATTCTTCCACATTGAAATGAATTGATTTTGGATTGTGCGAAGAGGCACATAAAATAGTTTCCTTAAATATGAGAATTATACGTGAAAAGAGTTATTTTGATTGGAGTATTTAATAATCATTAGTAATAAGGCAGATAATGTTCAATTACAGTGATCGTTTAAGATCTCTGTTTAAGAGACACCTTACACTTAATGAAAATATGGTTGCGGATGTACATACTAAATAAATATGTTTATTTTAAAATAAAATTCAACCTATCCATCTCCAACAGCACTATATTCTTAAAAATGAAATTTGGATGTAGTTGAAGTGAGGGCATAGGTATTCACAGAAACAAAATGATTCATTGTTGTCTTTTAAATCTGAAGTGCATCGCTTTTACCAATGTACTTTTACGGTGCTCTTACTTGTTTCTGAAATGATTAACGAACACAATCCAAAGTTGTGAAGTAAAATGATTCATTTAACATATATATTGTATATTTTTTTAATTTGTATGCAAAATATAGATTTTGGAGAGAGAGAGAGAGAGAGAGAGAGAGAGAGAGAGAGAGAGAGAGAGAGAGAGAGAGAGAGAGAGAGAGAGAGAGAGAGAGAGAGAGAGAGAGAGAGAGAGAGAGAGATATCAATGTCGGAAGTTATCCTATTTGTACACTCTTACATTTGAGTCAGACGAGTCCAAATATTATTTAAAACCTAAATGCTTATATTTTTCCCTTTATGGTTACAACAGTCTCTTCATCTAAAGTAACTGATTGTGTAAAGAAAAAAATTGCGTTTGTTTGTGGAGTATATCTGGTGGCGGAAGAACCCGGAAAGATATTGCAAAAAACGACCCACCCAAGGGAATCTACTGGCAAGCTTGCTCATATACCCACACAGTCCCTGTGTAGCCGAGTCGCCTAAATGAAACTTATTTTCTTGAAATATACTTGGGATTTCCATTTCTCGCTCAGCACCCAGTTTTAAATGTTATATATGTGTATATTCCAAGCTTATAATGTAAGATGGGGCATCAGTCCAGAGATAAATGTGTTCTTATCTATTTGGTCTAAGTTGACCACCTATCCATATCGTATATCATCTGTTAGTTTCGTAGAATTTTCCTATTAGGTATACCTGTTAACAAAGCGGCTATATTGTGATCCGTCCGTGAAGAGGAACCATTTTGTTCAGCTCTACAAGCCATACAATACTGCACATAACAACCAGTAACAAGAAGGAGCAAATTTATTTTTGTTTATTATCCCTTATCTAAATTTAACGCGTGCTGTAGTATACGTTATCTCACCTGTATAATAATTTGAAGAATTATTCCACATTGCCATTTGACTGCGTATCATTTTGTGTCGCTTTCTGCTCTTTGATATTTATTGAGAATCCTCCGACATGTGTATTACCTATTACCTCTGCAACCTCTTTATTAGGACCATGTGCATATTATGACCGCCTTGGTGTGGTGTATAAGTACATAGTGTGTGTAGCCGTATGCGTGTGTGCATTATCATTATGAAGAAAATATCACTTTCTCTGTATACATGTGTATAAACCAGGCAAATATTAAGGGTGTCGAGACAAAACCAGGTGGTAGGCACTGGAGAGACAAATAAAAATGCAAACCGATATATTTACAAACGGACAATCTCAAAATATCCCCAACAATTGTATAAACCCATGGGGATCAAAATGTGCATCGGAAAAAGTAATTATATTTGCTTGAGTCCATGTTTATCTCCTCTAGGTATTGACTACACAATTAGCAACCGCATGCAGGGACAGAAGACATTTGGTGGACGATCTCTACACGACACTAGCGGGCCGGAAATGAATCCATATCAGCAGGTATGTAAATCAATAATGTGGTAGGATAGACCTACAACAACTAACGGACAAGAGGTTGAATCTTCTGTGGCTACTATGGGAACGTTTGGAACTTAACATTTGGTTTGGGTGGGTAGGGAGTCTATCGGAGTTCAGCATTATGCATTGCAGCTTGGGAAGGTATTTCTGCCTCTGGGAATATAACAGTTGCGGTTAATAACCCCTTAAGGTAATTTACCATTAGTGGTTTCGTCGGTTCCTGCCTGAATTTAAAATGTACCGTCATGTTTAATTTCCATATCGCCATTTCGTTATAACCAATGGTATGTTCCTACGACAACGACATAAACTACTAATGCAAAAGTCTCTCAGAAGTCCAAAAGCAGCTATTGATGAATTCACATAGATGGTTTTACTCCAAAATTTGCTAATGATAAATTCCGCTTCGGGATTTTGTACCATTCTAGATAGGTTTATTTTATTTTCCAGTATGAGTCTATACAGATCGAAACACTTGCTTGAAATTTGCAGATTCTATAGGGACACAAACGTAATGTTAAGTTATTATAGATTCTAAGATGATTCACAATAAATGGTAGATTTCCAAAAGAAGATTTGACTTTAAAAAATCACACGCTAATTGAAGACTCCTCGTTGAGAAATTTAGTCTTATTGAAGATTATGGGGAATCGTTTTAACATGTTTGGTATTAGGCTTGTATCCCTCTAAAGGATAATGTTTAACACAATTGCGTTAAATGGACAAGGCTGTGTATGACTTATTAGATATTCATAAAGTTGGTGATTTTATCCAGATTTACATAAATCCTTCGAACAATAGTTTCTCAACCATCTTTACCACTTCAGTATTCTCCACCAGTTCAAAAAGTTTGTAGCCCTCACCCCTTGCTATTCTAAAACAACTAAAGCCAGAAAAATATACAACATATATTAAATTTAGTCTTTTGATTCACTAATTAAAAATTTCTAATTCGATCGTCATGGGGTGTCCCTAACACATTTATCTTTGCGTTTCAAACCAAACGGGAATTTATAAACTAACATGGCGTCCATGTTTGCGTGGGAGAGTTTTTTTTTGATCATTTTTGCACAATAAAGTTATAGATCAACAATCTAACTACTTTTACATTTCTGTTCAAATTAAGGGCATATTTTATCATCGATTTTCAGTTTATGTTTACAAGAAATATTAGAACCACACCTTAAAATGATGACGACACAGATTTACTTCCCGTATATTTGTAGTTCGAAGATAGCACACTTCACTACAAATGGATTTTCTCAGGATCCGTAAAATGTCAGCGAGGAGACGTATCAAAAAGGAGAGGAAAGGAATATATTCCCAGAGCGGTTGTAGTTGGCGTAAAATACAATACGTTTTGGGTCAATAGTGTCATGATTTGTCATCTTTTTTTTATAAAGGTGTAGTTATTCTTGTAGGTCATGCTGTACTCAGCAACTACCTATTCACTTTAAATTATAAATGTTATTAAGTTTACTTGGATAGGTTAGAAACCAGTAACCTTCAACAGTTTTTAACGTTCATTAAAATTGACATTTATTGTTACAGGAGTAGGAAAACCTATAGCTTGTTGGAAATCTCTGCACGAACTTCTGTTCATATTTTACTTTTTTGCCAGGTGATATGTATTCTTGGAGAAACACTTGAGGCGCTAGATGAGGACAGAAAAATACCAGCGTTTGGTTTTGGTGACGTAAGGACCAAGGATAATGCTATATTTCCGTTGAAAGACGAGGTAAGTGATGTGTACATGCTTTTAGATAGCAATATTCCACATGATTATTCGTTCCATTTTGACCACAATTATAATTTTATATACCGTGCTACACCAAAAATTAAGTCTCCGCTCTTATGCTTTGCTGATTACTCACACTACATTATATGTCTGTATGTCACCTAAATTGATCTCTTTTGCTGCAGAACCTTTGACTGCATGCGAGTTAATTAATTACGTATGTTTATAATGAATAAACTCGTTTACAGTCCTTTAGTAATGCACACATTCTTCAGACTTT
>JAEAOA010000515.1:175000-465000 GCA_016746295.1 Potamilus streckersoni | reverse complement strand
CAAAATATACATCAGAAATATCGTTCAGCTTACAAATCTTTACATACCTATTTCTACAGGAATAAATGTTTAAAATATTTTATGTTTCAAACAGTTTGCTACAACTGAAAAATGTTTTATATTGACCAAGAATTCGTCTAGTCATATCACGATCTGTTATTTTATATCTCAGATATTTCGTTGCTCATATAGTATTTACAATCTATTGGGTGGCTAATAAATAGATTCAGCGAACCATTTAAAAGAAAATAATGATTTTATTTGTGTGAGGTTCTCTTTTTCTAGCCTTCATGGTTTAAAACCTCTTGATTTTTATGTTTCAAAACGGCGTGTCCCTTGAAATTCATTTTCTTTCCTGGTTTTACAACTCCAGTTGGGGCTGTGAGCAATTGCAAAAAGTGTTGTATCTTTTTTTACGGATTCTTTGTCATCCAGACAGATATATGAAGGTTGATCTGTATGCAGGTTTTCATTTTCTCCGACATACCTATCGACAGATCTTACCTGTTGTCATGAGATAAATTACATTATTTGCTTTCCACGTTTTGTTATATATATATATATATATATATATATATATATATATATATATATATATATATATATATATATATATATATATATATATATATATATATAAAGTCGGTATATAGGTATTAAGCGGATGGGTTATGAGCAAAGTTGGTTGAAATAGGATATTCCATGAAAACACTAAAATGTTTGAAAATCCACCATACATGAGTGTATTCCTTGTCACTTAGGTAGTGTGAAAAAAGAATGTGGACGCATATCAAATTATTTACGCCTATTATATATTCGTACATAACGAAATATTCTATAAATACCAACATATGGCAATAGGCCAAAAGGTTTCTTCAGTGAAACACTGTAATATAATCTATTAAAACGGATACGCCGGTCGAATTAAACAGAGCGTATCAGTTTTATGAAAAGGCTAGTATTGACATTTTTAAATTATTCTAACAAACGAAACAAAGAAGGCACGAGTCTGAAGTATGCGAGCAAAAGTAGACACCTGGTAATTTATATCTACATTATTCAGGTATTATTTCAGTAATATTGTATAACTTTTGTATTGTCAGAAGTGTCCTTTATGGCATTGAACGATATATGCTATATACATTTTAATAAGGTACATCAGGGCCATTATTGCTTTGTCTATATCTGGCACAAGGGTCTATTAATGTACTGCGGAGGCTTTCCCTAATACAACTAATATATATTTATGTTTTTTTAAAAAAACACAAGGTGTTCTGCCAGCATTTTGAAATACAAGTCCACATCCAGATATATTTGCTAAATGGTAGTACCAAGTCAGACTAAAATGAAGAGCTTGTCTTTGGTCTCTCCGCCGAAGCGCTACTCCTGATAAATTTGTCACTGTTTCTAAATGGGTGATTGAAGTGCCCTTTGACAAATAGTACTGTACATGCGTGCATTAGAATCACACAGAGAGAGAGAGAGAGAGAGAGAGAGAGAGAGAGAGAGAGAGAGAGAGAGAGAGAGAGAGAGAGAGAGAGAGAGAGAGAGAGAGAGAGAGATATGGTGGGTGTAGATGGTTGTGGCGATCATTATGAATTAAATATGTTTTGTGGCGGAAGGACGTTGTAACCTGGACACTTTTGCTCTGTGCCGACAGAGTGTATCCAGAGTCTCAGTGTGGGTTCCGCGCAGAGAGGTCCACAATCGACATGATCTTCTCCATCAGGAGAAATGCAGGGAACAACACAGACCCCTCGTCCTGGCTTTTTTAGACCTCACCAAAGCATTTGATCTGTTCAGCAGAGACGGACTCTTCAAAATCCTGACGAAGATTGGATGCCCTCCAAAACTGTTAAGCATGATCCAGTCCTTCCATGAAGACATGAAAGGCATAGTGCATTACGATGGCTCATCGTCCGAACCATTCAATATCCACAGCGGAGTGAAACAAGGCTATGTACTGCCCCCACGCTCTTTGGCATCTTCTTCGCTGTCCTGCTTAAGTACGCCTTTGGGACGTCCACAGAAGGGATCTACCTGCACGCGCGTTCAGACGGCAGACTGTTCAACCTGGCACGACTGAAGGCAATGAGCAAAGTAAGGAAAGCAACCATTAGGGACATGCTCTTTGCAGATGCTGCTGCTATAGTCACTCACACAGAAGCTGAACTACAACGCCTGATGGACCGCTTTGCTAAAGCATGTGATGAATTCGGGCTGACCATCAGCCTAAAGAAAACCAACGTGATGGCTCAGGACGCAGACCCTCCCAGCATAACCTTTAACAACTACAAACTAGAAGTAGTCAGTGAGTTCACTTACTTTGGCTCTACCATCACCAACAACCTCTCACTCGATGCCGAGCTCAACAAGCGGATTGGAAAGGCGTCAACAACTCTCTCTAGATTGTCGAAGAGAGTGTGGAACAACAGCAAGCTGACATTAAACACTAAGATCACCGTGTACCGTTCCTGCGTGCTTAGCACTCTTCTGTATGCCAGCAAATCTTGGACCCTGTACGCCTCTCAGGAGAAACGACTAAGCGCCTTTCACATGCGTTGTCTCCGTCGCATACTTGTGATCACCTGGAGCGATCGTGTGATAAACAACGAGGTGCTTCAACAGGCCAAAATTCTCAGCATGGTCACACTCCTCCGCCAGCGTCGCATCAGATGGCTGGGCCATGTGCATCGAACGGACGATGAACGGATCCCCAAAGACCTTCTCTATTCTAAGCTTGCCTCAGGCAGTAGATCAATAGGACGGCCACATCTTCGCTTCAAGGATGTCTGCAAGCAAGATATGAAAGCTCTTGGAATAGAGGTCAACACCTGGAAGCGCTTGCCCTCGACAAGTTCAGCTGGCGACATGCTCTGTACACAGGTCTGAAAGCCTGCGAGGAAAAGTTACGACAGCTCGCTGATGAGAAAAGATCTCAGAGGAAAAGGAAGCAGTTCCAACCAAGACCCGAGTCATACTTCAAGTGTAGCAACTGCAGCAAGGATTGCCTCTCCCATGTGGGACTTTATAGTCACAGAAGACGCTGCACAGCTACAAACTAGGACACCTTTCATGGGTGCATTTTCGTCGTCTCTCGAGACTAACGGAAGCCAACCATCAGGGCCATTATTGCTTTGTCTATATCTGGTACAAGGGTCATATTAATGTACTGCGGAGGCTTTCTCTAATACAACTAATATATATTTATGTTTTTAAAAAAAAAACAAGGTGTTCTGACAGCATTTTGAAATACAAGTCCACATCCAGAGATATTTGCTACATGGTAGTACCTAGTCAGACTAAAATGAAGAGCTTGTTGTCTTTGGTCTCTCCGCCGAGGCGCTACTCCTGATAAATTTGTCACTGTTTCTAAATGGGTAATTGAAGTGCTCTTTGACAAATAGTACTGTACATACGTGCATTAGAATCACAGAGAGAGAGAGAGAGAGAGAGAGAGAGAGAGAGAGAGAGAGAGAGAGAGAGAGAGAGAGAGAGAGAGAGAGAGAGAGAGAGAGAGAGAGAGAGAGAGAGAGAGAGATGGTGGGTGTAGGTGGTTGTGGCGATCATTATGAATTAAATATGGTTTGTGGCGGAAGGACGTTGTGCCCTGGACACTTTGGACCTCAAACAAGTTAGTCTGGTCTTGACACCGTAGTAGAAAGCCCTTTATAATTAATTATACCTGGTTACTAATATGAACACTGGGGTACCAGAATAACTAGTAATACTAATGGGGTCTAAAACCAGTTCTAATATCTGGACCCATATTGTTCCTTATATGGCCCCAAATAAAGGCGGTATACAAGATGTTCCATTCCAATGCTACCTTGCATGTAAATTCAAATATTTTTATAACTAATTATATGAAACGTTACTATTTACCTATCAATTAGAAAGTATTATGCAAAAGAAAATATTTTTCATAAAATAATACATTCTAAGGAATATGTACTGAAGTACAAATCAACGCTCAGTTGTGCAGGACTTCGAAAAGTATATTCGGACATGGGCAAATTAAACATATTAGTCAAATCAATAAATTAGAACAATTAGTAACACGATCTGGCACACGAAATAACAAAATACAAGCGGGTTTTGGATTGTAAAGCATATGTTTGGATTTTAATGAAAAAATCTATAAATGTTTTATAGTACTTGAATTGTATTTGATTGATAGTATCTGAAAATACTAACATTAAATTTTCTGTACGTCCCCATGACCATTATTAGAATGGAAACTAGCTATAAAAATTACAAAGGTACCATTACATTTAAACTTGTCATTATAACACTTTCTCCCCATAAGTGTTATTGTCACTATAAACACCTTTGTCCAATGAAACACTTTTTTCCCTATAAATATATTTCTCTGTAAAATACAATTTCCATGTCACGTATATGGACAAAGTTAGCATGATTTCCCGTTAAGTACCTATTTAGGTGCGTATTGAGTTCAACTCTAACACTTAATATGTCAAACCATCGCGGTCAGCCACTTGTAACAGTGATACCGTTTATCACCAAAGACACCCTTGTCTCCATGTACGAATTTCCATGCTACATTTATGGACAGATACAATATAAATTTTCGTTTTTCTTCCGAAGGGTTTCACGTATATTAACATGTGGACTAATGCTAATACACATTTGTTACCCATTGTCCTCACAGTTATAACTAGTGTTGTGACAATATGCATGTGACTTATCACACTCAATTTCACACAGCATGTATCACCATACTATATATATATATATATATATATATATATATATATATATATATATATATATATATATATATATATATATATATATATATATATATATATATATATATATATATATATATATTTCAACTGAGTATTAAACTCTCAGTTTTAATATATATATATATATATATATATATATATATATATATATATATATATATATATAATATGAAGCAGCAGGAAACTACTAACTTATAAGGTCACATTGGGAAAATGTATTTGACCTACTGCGTCTGTTTCCAAATATTTGCTGCACATACACATATTTGTAAATTTTAAAATGTCTGTAATCCAAGCCATATGCTTCCATTATCGCAATAAACTTCCGTGGTGTATAATAATATCCAACTGTCTACAATGGTATCCAAAAGGCTTCAATAATATCGAACAGGTTACAATGATATCCAACGGCTAATATAGCATCCAACGGCTAAAATAAAACAAATCGATTTGTTTCTAAAATGGTAATAACAACAAGCTCTGTAAAAATGTAAAAACGAAACTATCAACCGACATGACACAAAACCGAGAAATAGTTTCACAAATCAAATAAAACGAAACTTGGACACTTAACCCTATGGCTTGAGACGATGATAGAAAGTTCGCCTACCACTGACGAAATCCAAATGACTTGTCTCAATTTACAATGTATCAAACTTAAGTCCATTGGAGTGATTAATAGTCATAGTCAAATGTCCACGTAATCCATGCTTTTCCGTGGCTCTCTGTCTGCATGCAAGTTTAAATCACTTTACCCGGTGGCCAGTGATTCACCCCAGGTAATTATGTACGCCTGTACAACGAATAAGGTGAAAGTAGATTAAAGGCAAAACCAAGCTATTTTTGCCTTAATCAGTGACACATACAATTATACATACGTACGCACGTACATGCATATATACATAAATTGCATATCTTTACTGTATAAGTTACAACTCAAAGTAGGACATTGTGGCAGAGATACCTATTTTGTTGGAAGCGTCTTAGTGCTCGGAAAATTTTGGAAAACAGCTTTTTTGAAGTACAAAGCAAGGCAGAATGGTCGTGATGATGTGCGTGTGGCAGCGAAAACAGCATGGAAACCGTTATTTCCATTCGTCCGTACGAGTAGAAGCAATAGTTTTAGGGCAGTGTCGGGAGAATAATAAAAGTATGGCTTAAATGCCATTCTTTTTCAAACTAGGAGACGCGTCTGTCAAAAACAAAAGTACCTCCGGTCTGTCCGATGGTCCGTAATTTGTAGAAAACCGTCTTTTGAGCCACCCTCCAATGTAAAAGACAAAAAGAACGATAAAATAAGTTAGACCTACCTTAAAGTGACATATGACAAAAGCTTGGCATCTGTCATTGTAAGGCCCGTGCTATTGGCTCTGTCCGTTCGACTGTGAGCTTCATAAAACCATTTCCAGCTTCGCTGGGTCATACGAATGTGAAGTTGTCTTAAGTCGACTTTTCTCTAAAATTATTCCACCCCTTTTAAAATGCGAGACACGTCCGACGGTGTCAACATATTTAATTCGCCCTGTCCGTTCGTCCGAGCGAGGAAGGAAAGGGACTTATTCAGGGTAATCTTGGTAAGCTACGACAAGGGATTAAATCAAGTTTTCTCGTAGTCTAGTGTGACATGTCATGCGACAGAAGCTTGGGGTTGAAGCGACACGTCTGGCAATGAGACCCCCGTGGAAATCGTCATAATCGATCGTCCATTCCGTGAAGAAAACCACCGTGAAATTGCAATATTTTTGCCTTAATTCATTATTCGCATAGACGGACATATGTAGATCTATTTAATAAAATACCTATACATATTGAGAGAGAGAGAGAGAGAGAGAGAGAGAGAGAGAGAGAGAGAGAGAGAGAGAGAGAGAGAGAGAGAGAGAGAGATGTCTGATATATCTACACGAAGTGACTTGCATTGGATTTCAGCAGTGTCTGCTAATTTAATCGTATTAAAGAGTGTTGACATCTTTCATGCGTATTTGTTTTCTCTCATTGAGTGACTCAGATCATAATGTGCGAAAATTATGAAGCCTTTCCATTAAAAGTATTGAAAAGATGCAGTGGAATATAAAGATATTTACTTTTGATTGCAGTAAGGAGGATATAAATTCACTTAGACTATATTCGAAATTGCAGTACAAATTTCAAAATGTGTAATCAGCCTTGGGAACCCATGACATGGCTCATGTAATTCATATTTCCCGAACTACAAATGTATAGTTATGAGAAAATTCAGGATGTAAAATAGTAAGTATATTTTTTGCCATTTTTATTACCAACTTAAGAAGACAGTTTATGTGTATAACTTGAGTGTCTTTGTGAAAACCCCGTATGGCGTCTATATCTAGCGTAATTTTGAAGCATTGCATTAAAAAAGTAAACGCGGAATGTGTTCAAGTAGTTTGTATGTGTCAGTTTCTGAAACATTTGCTGGTATGTGGCAGTTTATGAAGTATCTGCTTTAGTTTACTCACAAAATATTGCTTACGTTAGAAAATAGTTCCATTGAATTGAGCGCGAGGAGTGCAATATGATGGTGTGCAATATCGGTAAATATTAAACGATTCTGACAATGCAATGTTAACGGAGAAACAAATGAGCATTTAGTATGTGTCAGTTACATGCTTTGAGAGACAAAATGCCTGACAAAGGTGATTTTGTTGTCTTGGCAGGATTTGGTATCTATACTAGAATACTTAGATGTTGAGAATGCTTTGCGGTTGGTGCTGCGTCATTGTAGCGAGAGGCAAAAATTACGAAAAAACAAAAATACAACCCGAGAAAGTATTTGGCTGCAGTTTTGGAAGACTCAGTAGAATATCCATATCTTTGGAATGATTCAAGATTTTTCAATGCGGTTTGCGGTGACTGCTTCGTTGGAGAGAGAGAGAGAGAGAGAGAGAGAGAGAGAGAGAGAGAGAGAGAGAGAGAGAGAGAGAGAGAGAGAGAGAGAGAGAGAGAGAGAGAGAGAGAGAGAGAGAGAGAGAGAGAGAGAGAGAGAGAGAAAGAAAGAGAGAGATATATCGATACGTTCTGTGCTGGTGAAGATAGCTTCACCGATGGCAAAGATATACGGATCATGTTGAAAAGGAGGGCGGGTGAATATGTTCCATGGAAAACCACATACTGTGCACATATTATATGCAGCTCAGAAAAAAATCCAAAAATTTAACCTGCGCTTACTGATGAAAGAAAAAGACGCAAAGAAATAAAGCTAAGTAAAAATGGACTGGATTTTATAACAATAGCCAGAATACTTTGATCATGTGGCTAGCTTTTTAGCCAAACACACTTTGTTCTTACAAAATGTGGTTGTCACACATCTCCTCGACGATGAAGTCGACAGCCTTGGGAGAGGGCAGACAAGGATATAATATAATAAAACTACCATTGTAAAACTCGTGCAACTTGTGTTAGGCATGAATAAATCGATGCGTAAAGACATACGCATAAATTTTCAATCCATTATATTCAACTCGATTACCATTTCATATTATTTCTTTGTTAAAAATCCCATGCAATTTGTGTTCTTATGCATGAAAGAGCCAATGGATAAAAACTGGCACATCCAGCTTCGTTCTAAAATCCGAGGTCCAATATCCGAGATGCGAACCCCAATGCGCAGCACTGATATTTACAGACCCAATTTTTGTACGGCCATCTTCAATCTATTATATTCAAAATTATCCCATTCCGTTGAAATTCTGTCATGTACATAATACTCCTTTGTACATAGAAAAAAAATGTTGCTATTTACATCCACAAATGAATGCGTAAAATTTACGCATCCTTCTTGATTATATTACATTCAACATGACCCTATTCCATTGAAATGTTGCCATGTACATATTATTTCTTTGTTAATTTGATAAATATCCATCAAGTGATACCAGTCCATTGCAAAATTCATTATTGCTTTGTAAAGTTCATAAATAACAATCAAAACATACAATGCGTGTTCTTGTGCATACGTTCAAACCTACGTAAGAAAGAAGACCAATGAGTAGATATTTACGTATCCAGTCCGTGTTTTTGACAAAAATCCAAGAGCTTCGAGGTATCACGGTACCCACGATAGACTTTAATGCTAATATTTGTGGAAATATATATAATGTATATCCTAATTTTTCTTGCATGTCACACACTTTATCTAAAGGAGAGTGTTAGATTGTCAATTTGACAAAGACTGAACCTGGTACCCCATTGCATTTAAGAGAGATAACGTTGCTCGACCTAGACATGGGTATGAGTTATGTAGTCATAACAGACATTTTCAGACATGTGCTCTTGAGTTTCAAAAAATTGTAAAATATACAAAATATGATCTAGATAGGAATTAACATAATCTCACATGTTGCCAAAAGGCTCAACTTGTTTTTAAGATCCACCCACCTGGATTTGCGCAATTGGTACCGTTATACCTCAAAGCAAATTGCGTAGATTTTTACGTATTCAGTCTGTGGCTTTGGCCGAAATCCGAGAGCTGCGTTTGAAAATCCGAGATTCAATGCTGCGAGCAAACCTAACATGACTTTTGTGCCGCTCTTCATCACAATCCCATGTACCATATCAACAGACATGTTCAAATGCTGTTAAAAGTTCCCTTGCATCATAAGTGTGTGGTTAAGATTAGTCATTGGAAAAAGTGTTGTCAAGCTTATTTCTCATACAATAAACGTTCTAATGAAAGAAATTTGCAAACAGGTCCAGACGCTCCATAGGAGAGAAGTGCGCAGTAAGCGGTGTACATTTATTCTTTGACATTAGCTTGTTCATAATGAAAAGAGCTCTTTGTAGGAACAATAAGTAAGCTTAGTAGTGTAGTAGACTGATTTTGATGCGTATTATTATGTTCGTAGTATTTAAGTTACCCATGCGCTAGAGACAACATTTTATCAAGAGAGGCAACCACCGTTGGCTCGATGAGGTGTTTTAGATCAACCACCGACTCAAACGCCAACCCCCTCTTTCCATATAGGTTCCCGGTAAATATCTACAATTGTTATAATAACAGAAGATACAGGTGATTTTTACAACAATCATCATTGATTATACGTTGCCCGGTAACTCGCTCAAATGTACTTGGGCCAAAAGAACAATGGTTTTTAAGGGAGCCACGTGGGGCAAAAATCTTAAAACCTTAAACAAAAACAAGCTATTCAAAACAATTTGCCAGATTTGTTTTTAAAGACAACTCAAGCGTGAATAAACAGTTATGTCGGAAATTAATAGAAATAATCTTTAACAGAAACACAGGTTATTCAAATCAATGACCAGGAAGAACCAAACTCACTCAAAAGCTGCTGAAAACTAGAAATGTATTATGCAAATCTGCTTTCTTCTAGCATCCCACTGTGCATCAGTTTAATCAGAGATGTGCATGCAATCAGAATTGATAAACCATGCAATTACCAATCAGAGGGAATCACTAATCTGTCCACGCTTTATACCACAATAAGATATTCCTACATCATATCTTTGCTTTACTAATAGAACAAGAACATGCCATTTTTCCATGACATAAAATAATACTTTTCCAGGAAACTTTGAATTAAAATGTTCTGCACAAGTTTATCAGCTGGGAAAAGTTTTGAATGTGTTTTTAAAAAACCAAAGCATTTGTTGCGAAAAGTATTCTACATTCAGGTTGAGAGGTATTATTTTTTGTTTCCCCACCCCCATGCGAGGCAGAGCCTCGAGTGGAAACAGATAAAGTAAATCAGCGACTAGAATTTCCGGTCTCTTCGCAAACCCCACTGTAGATTATATTATGTAATATAGTGTGCTATATTACAGTATGTCTATCTGTTTTTCTTCAGTATGATTTCGTAAAAAAAAGTTAGTCTATGGTTTCACTCTTTTCTAAGGTGTGAGCAATACAGTAATTAATTAATTGTTAGTTTATTTAAATGAATACCAGACTACATATATAGCACGAATGACATTACTTTTGTGGATCAGTAAGAAACAATCTATATGATGTAAGCAGAGCAGTCAAGGGATGGGCAACTGGGGATAACACATTTCAGTTTTATAAAAGAAAAACTTTGTACAAAAACTAGGAAATGCCTTGGTATTCTTACCCCATGGGCCGTGACCTTTCTCTTCGGCCCTGTACGTATGTAAGTAAACAACGTATAAGCTAATCGAATATAACAAATATACCGGTACTTTATAAATAGCCCTTTTCAAATGTATAGACTAATGTAAAGAATTATATTCGAGTTGGCATTTTTCCAAAGCGTCACTATCAAATAGCTTATTGTTTGTCATGAAAATACATTTACAAATCAAGTCATAAGCATTTCATATCTTGTAACGTGTAACAAATAACAACAAAATGTGAATGAAAACAATATTATGTTTCATTCACAAAGACCAAAATTCAAAGACGGCGTTTTATACAGAGTGGATAGACGTCTGTTCATGAAAGTAAGTACGAAACACATTATACGTAATTATCATAAGGCAGAATGAATCTATAGATCCTCCAAGTTGATTTGAAATTGCATTATATTTTAAAATTTGTCAACATGATCAATCATTAAAATTTCATGATATTCAGGATAATTCACTTGTGTTTTAGTTAACTATGTATGGCTGATTTTGACCTCGCATTGACGCACACTGTGAAACTGTAGTGGTTATGGAATTTGTTTTGAGGCTTATTGTGTGCTGAAATTTTTGTAAGCAGTAGTCAGCGATCATACTACTTCGTCAAAGTGCATAATACTGCACTCTAGTAGAAAGCAACACATAATCAAGACTACTACCACCAGTACTCACCTAAATAGTGTCAACACTGTGTTGGACACTTTTAAATCTTGCCTCTCATCCGACAATTCAAATGGCTGTTTTTTTTATCATCTTGTTCGCAGTCTTTGCGGTTGGATGTGACTTAGGTTCTAGAGAGTAAGAAACAAATTGCTTACAATTAGAGAAAATGTATTCTTAGGCTTAGTTCTATATGGTAAAACATATATTGGTATACAAGGTAGAACATCTATTTATTAGGTAGATAACTGATAATAACTCTAAGACAAAATTTATCTCTTGCATGTAAGAATGACGTTCAATAATTTTCGTTTTGCACAAGGTGGGGATACAAGTGGATTTTAAACAGGACAAGAGGAAATTACTGACATTAACCTAGTTTTCAAAGCAGCAAGACCACAAGACTATACGAGAAAGAACATTTTGTAAAACAAGAAAAACTACCAAAATTTTGGAGGCATATTACAATATTTTATGCCAATCAGAAACAGATTTTGACCTTTGTTTCGTACATAATTTACATGATGCAACAGCTGGCAATGTTATAAATACAAGAGAACAAAACGATGTTCGATAGGAGATGTGCTAGTGTTGACAATGGACATTTTATTTACCGTGGTGACGCATTGATTAGCATGTATAACGTGCCGTGGGTACATGTTCAAACCCCTGCCAAGACCAGGGCGGTTCAACAGCCGTCTCGTGTCTCTCTTACAGATACTACTGCCATTCAAGATTATGATCTCTTATGAACACGACTTCTAGGTTTGCTTTTGTTAGTGCTGTCTCACACTAGCACTGGGAAGCTTCTATCAAGAGCACATACACAAAGTATGTAGAAGCAAGCAATACGAATTTGGCAAGTTCGGTTCTTCTACTTTGTTTACTGATATGATATATGTTTTGCATAGACTTGTCAGAGTCTGGGAATTAATAATGCATTTGTTGAACGTAAGAATTGTTTTCGAGTTAAACGACGTTATATCATTGACTGAACCACCAATATAACCATTATATGTTTCTCTAAGCCATGGTATTAACATTGTTCACATACGAAAAAGTAAGACAGTTTGTTGTTGTTATAGCGCACAGACATGTACTACAGTTATTGCATATTTCTATTACATAGATGACATTCATAGATGTCTGCCCCAAAATATGGATATGAATTCATGCTGTTATAGATGAATGGTTTCTGCTTTAGACAACAGTAAAACATATTTCCTTTCGACAATTAAGGTACACAAAACTAATGGGTACTCGTCTAAATTTGGATCAAGAAAAGTACATATGTATTTTAAATAAAAAACGATACACAGACACACACATACATATATATATATATATATATATATATATATATATATATATATATATATATATATATATATATATATATATATATATATATATATTGAAATTTTTTTTTATCATACTGCCATTTCCAACACGATATGGTAGACAATGTCGCATGTTTGGTAAAATAACTGTTACTTTATTTTACGATGCCTTTTAAAGCAAATTAAACAAAGATTTAATAACTAAAAGTGTATTGTTTTCGGGATTAAATGAACAATGTATTTAAGAATGCAACGTAGGTTTTGCAATGTAAAAATTTTAATCGATTACAGCTGTTTCGGCACCTAACAACCATGCATATTTACAGTAGGTTGTCAACCGGAACTATACATTATATATTCGATGTGGTTGACAAACTTCAAACATCATTTCGATGTTTTTCAAACAAAATAAACTTCATTTCGAAATTATGAGATTGCAGGCAACATTACAATAACCATTTCCTCAAACTGAAGAGCTTGACAACGATACAAACTTATTCACATCCCAAACTGAAGTGTTTAACAAATCAAGGTCTCCAGTGAGCAGAACAATATGGCAATTTAGACATACACCCGATAGCTTACGTTTACAGAGATCTTTACTTACTTTATACCATAATACACGCATATAGTAAAAAGACATTAGCAATTTGTCACAGCTAAAACATTAAAAGTGCCTTTTTATGGAACTATATTGTTACACTCTTAAATTGCGTGTCAATCGAGCTGTCTGTGAAATGATAATATGCACAATTGTACAGTGAGTCGTTTTAATGCTTAAGCGCTTACTTATTGGTGATGGTGCAGAGTGACTGCCACCAAACCGTATAGTCAATAGTCACCATGGGACAGCCACTCAAGATAGTTGTAGAAGATGGTCGTGCTAAATTTGATATCACACATTTAAAAAACAAACACCCAATCAATCACCCAGTATTTTACTATTTCAGAAAATGTCTGATAGGAGCTTGTGTCACGATCCTTCTGAATTTCTGGGTAGTGACAGTGCAGTTGAGGAAATTTCGTATGCTAAAGAACAGGACAGGAAACCATTCTACGTTATTAGCGATAAATTTACAAATATTAACGATGTCACTAAAGCCATTAAGGAAGCTGGTGTGATTGACTGTGGACTTATATTCGGTATGATACCATCTGTTAATATATATAATTTTAAAATAAATAATGACCTAGTCATACTTTGATAGTTTAGCATTATAATCGCCCATGATAACACCCACCCATTCCATCTCCACCATATCCAAGGAAAACATCACCGGTGTAATGCGGTGAGAATAAAAACGATCTTTCCTGCAATATTTACTTTCTGTTAAAATGTCTGCCATAAAAGCAGGATTTTATGGATGTAAATGTTAGGTTAGTTGTATTAACATACACATTAGTGATACGTTAATTATGCGTATGTGATGAGAACAAATTATAGCTTGTTTGGAGAGAGAGAGAGAGAGAGAGAGAGAGAGAGAGAGAGAGAGAGAGAGAGAGAGAGAGAGAGAGAGAGAGAGAGAGAGAGAGAGAGAGAGATGAATGTCAGAAGTTATCCTGTTTATATACTCTTACATTTGAGTCAGACTAGTACTAACATAATTTAAAACCTAAATGCTTATATTTGTCCCTTTATGGTTATTACATTATCTGATTGTGTAAAGAATAATTTTGCGTTTTTTGGGGAGTATATCTGGTGGCGGAAAAACCAGTAAAGATATTGCAAAAAACGACCTACCCAAGGGAATCTACTGACAAGCCTGCTCATATACCTACACTGTCCCTGTGCAGTCGAGTCGTCTAAATCAAACTTATTTTCATGAACTATACTTAGGATTTCCATTTCTCGCTCAGCACCCAGTTTTAAATGTTATATATGTATATATTCCAAGCTTAAATGTAAGATGGGGTATCAGTCCAGAGATAAATGTGTTCTTATATATTTGGTCTAAGGTGACCACCTATCCATATCGTATATCATCTGTTAGTTTCGTAGAATTTTCCTATTAGGTTTACCTGTTAACAAAGCGGCTATATTGTGATCTGTCCTTGAAGAAGTACCATTTTGTTCAGCTCTACATGCCATACAATACTGCACATAGAAACCAGTGACGAGAAGGAGCAAATTTATTTTTGTTTATTATCCCTTATCTAAATTTAACACGTGCTGTAGTATAATAAATTGAAGAATTATTCCACGTTGCCATTTGACTACGTATTATTTTGTGTACCTTTCTGCTCTTCGATATTTATTGAGAATCCGCCGACATGTGTATTACTTTTGCAACCTCTTTATTAGGACCATTTGCCTATTATGACCGCCTTGTTGTGGTATGTAATTATATAGTGGGTTTAGCCGTATGCGTATGTGATTATAACTATGACGAAAATATCACTTTCTCTGTATATATGTATATAAACTAGGCAAATGATAAGGATGTCAGGACAACACCAGGTGGTAGGCACTGGAGAGACAGATAAACGTACAAACGTATATATTATTACAAACGGACAATCTCAAAATATCCCCAACAATTTTATATACGCATGTGGATCAAAATGTGCATCGAAAAAAGTAATTATATTTCCTTGAGGCCATGTTTATCTCCTCTAGGAATTGACTACACAATTAGCAACCGCATGCAGGGACAGAAGACATTTGGTGGACGATCTTTACACGACACTAGCGGGCCTGAAATGAATCCATATCAACAGGTATGTAAATAAATAATATGGTAGGATAGACATACAAAACTAACAGGCAAGAGGTTGAAGCTTCTGTGGCTACTATGGGAAAGTTTGGAACTTAACATTTGGTTTGAGTGGGTAGGGAGTATATCGGAGTTTAGCATTATGCATTGTAGCCTGGGAAGATGAGTCTGCCTCTGGGAATATAATAGTTGCGGTTAATAACCCCTTAAGGTAATTTATCATTAGTGGTTTCGTCGGTTCCTGCCGGAATATAATTTCTTCCGTCATGTTAAATTTCCAAATCACCATTGTGTTATCACCAATGCTATGCTTCTACGACGGCGACATAAACTACTAATGGAAAAGTCTCGCAGACGTCCATAAGCAGCTAATGATGAATTCACATAGGTGGTTTTACTCCAAAATTTGCTAATGTTAAATTCCGCTTCGGGATTTTATACCATTCTAGGTACGTTTATTTTATTTTCCAGTATGAGTCCATACAGACCGAATCACTTGCCTGGAATTTGAAGACACATATTTTGTATTAGGCTTGTATCCCCCTAAAGGATAATGTCCAACACAATTTCATTAAATGAACAAGGCCTTGTATGACTTATTAGATATTCATAAAGTTGGTGATTTTATCGAGATTTACATAAATCCTTCGAACAATAGTTTCTCAACCATCTTTACCATTTCAGTATTCTCCACCAGTTCTAGAAGGTTGTACCCCTCACCCCTTTCTATTCTAAAACAACTAAAGCCAGAAGGATATACAATATATATTTAATTTAGTCTTTTCATTCATTAATTAATAGTTTCTAATTCGATCGTCATGGGGTGTCCCTAACAGTTATCTTTGCGTTTCAAACCAAATGGGAAGTTATGTTTGCGTGGAAACGTCTTTTTGATCATTTTTGCACAATAAAGTTATAGATCAGCAATCTAACTACTTTTACATTTTTGTTCAAATAAAGGGCATATTTTGTCATCGTTTTTCAGTTGATTTTTACAAGAAATATTAGAACTACAACTTAAAATGATGATGACACAGATTTCCTTCCGTATATTTGTAGTTCGAAGATAGCACTCTTCACTACAAATGGAGTTTCTCAGCAACCGTAAAATGACAGCGAGTAGATGTATCAAAAAAGAGAGGGAAAAAAGAGAGGGAAGGAATATATCACCAGAGCGGTTGTAGTTGGTGAAACATACAATATATTTTGGACAGTTATTAACGTTTATTAAAATTAACATTTATTATTACAGGAGTAGGAAAAACTATAGTTTGTTGGAAATCTCTGCACAAACTTTTGTTCACATTTATTTGCCAGGTGATATGTATTCTTGGAGAAACACTTGAGGCGCTAGATAAGGACAGAAAAATACCAGCGTTTGGTTTTGGTGACGTAAGGACCAAGGATAATGCTATATTTCCGTTGAAACAAGAGGTAAGTGATGTGTACATGCTTTTAGATAGCAATATTCCACATGATTATTCGTTCCATTTTGACCACAATTATAATTTTATATACCGTGCTACACCAAAAATTAAATCTCCGCTCTTATGCTTCCCTGATTACTCTCACTACATTATATGTCTGTATGCCACCTGAATTGATCTTTTTTGTTGCAGAACCTTTGTCTGCATGGGAGTTAATTAATTACGTATGTCTATAATGAAAAAACTCGTTTACAGTCCTTTAGCAATGGATATATTCTTCAGACTTTCTTAGCCATGTAAATAAATACAAAAATGATATTAAAATATTATTGTTATCAGTTATGCATACATTTCCATGATGATGAAGACTTCCATTAAATATTTCTGGTCGTTTTCGATTAAAAGACAAAAGGCAAATGTTTAAAGATACAATAAATAATTTAAATATTGAAGCTAACATCTATTTATAAGAGTATAATTTACTAAAGGATTGTGTTACTTTTCATTAATTATTCTTCCGTTTAAAGTGTGCCTTATCAAAGCAAAATATGTCTTTTCACTCTTTGCAGGTCATGTGCAATGGATTTAATGAAGTATTGGATATCTACAATCAAATAACACCCACAGTGCAACTTAGCGGGCCTACAAATTTTGTCCCGCTCATAAAAGAAGCAATCAAAATTGTTCAAAAGACTAGAAAGGTAATGTTAAATCATGAATTGTTAAATATAGCAAACTAAATGCCTTTATTATATTGTGTTATTGCTATTGCCCCATCACGCTTTAAACATATGCTCTTTTACGGCGTCTACCTGTGGTATAATACAAAACGTTTAATATGTCAACCGGGCTATCCATCCATTCAGTCTGAATCGGTGCGAAAGTAAAGTAAATTTCTTGCACCTTTTATGCTTTTCGGAATTCAATACGAATGGAGGTATATATCGTTTTTAACAATGGAGCGTGAATACAGCGAGACATGTGCAATGGACACATCAGTATCCTTTATACGAAATTTTCAGAGTTGCAACAATTACATTCGCCTGGATTGTATAGTGGATATATATCGTGAAGCGTTACAATAAATGACAATCATCATTTATCTCTTAACGTGCACTGTGAATAATTTTAAACTTAGCTTACTCGCACTCCCTGATTTTTAAATTGCACCAAAATACCTATAATCGGTTCTATCCAGTCTCCAGTTTTGTTATTTGCGTTAGATGTTGGGATATTGAACTGGTCTTGTGAATAGAAACTCATCAGTCGAAGCAAAATAAAATATTACATATCTTTATTTCTTATATTTTTCTAGTATCACATCCTAGTAATCGTAGCTGATGGGCAAGTTACCAACGAGAAAGTTAATCAAGACGCCATAGTGGAAGCTTCACATTGGCCTTTATCCATCGTTGTCATAGGAGTCGGAGATGGTCCATGGGACAAGATGATAGAATTCGACGACGGATTACCAGCGCGCCAATTCGACAACTTTCAGTTCGTGAACTTTTACGAAACTATCACTGGGGCAAAGAATGCTTATGCAGCTCTTGCTTTAAGTGCATTAATGGAGATCCCTGAGCAATACCAGTTTATTAAAGACCATGAAATATTGAGGAAGTCCTAGAGTATACAACCCATGACATATATAATGTATTCAACAGCAACTAAGTAATTATATATATATATATATATATATATTTATATATATATATATATATATATATATATATATATATATATATATATATATATTGCAGCAAATGAGTCTGAAGTTCTTAACGTTATATGAAAGATATGAGGAATATGCTTTAATGAATAATATATGGTATAAATATTAGTGATACTATAAAACCTAATATCAGTTTTTGCTTTTTAATCTATTATGTATTTTTGAAACTTCACCAAGTTTTGTCTGTGTGGCAAGCTTGCTGTCCTACAATAGATAACTGTATTAGCTTTGTAAAATTGTATTTTACTGTCCAAAACAGGCTGTGCAACATGTTTTGTAACTATGTAGCTAATATACCACTGATATAAATTTTATGTTGTGATTCATTGCGAATATTCTTTGATTAAAAAATCAGTTAAGATGTTCTGTAGACCGTAGACATCATAGTGCTTTATTTGTCATACTTTTCTGTAGACTGTGGTCTTTTTATTACACTATGTGTGTGTCATAACTGACATGACACAAAACCCAGAAATACTTTCACAAATCAAATAAAACGAAACTTCAACACTTATCCCAATGGCTTGAGGCGATGGTAGAAAGTTCGCCTACCACTGACGAAATCCATATGACTTGTGTCTCAATTTACAATGTATCAAGCTTAAGTAGATAGGAGTGATTAATAGTCATAGTCAAATGTCCACGTAATCCATGCTTTTCCGTGGCTCTCCGCCTGCATGTAAGTTTAAATCACTTTACCCGGTGGCCAGTGATTCACCCCAGGTAACTATGTTCGCCTGTACAACGAATAAGGTGAAAAAAGATTAAAGGCAAAACCAAGCTATTTTAGCCTTATTCTGTGACACATACAATCATACATACATGCATACATACATAAATTGCATATCTTTACTTTATATGTTACAATTCAATGAAGGACATTGCGGCAGAGATATCTATTTTGTTGAAAGCGACTTAGTGATGGGAAAAGTTTGGAAAACAGCTGTTTTGAAGTACAAAGCAGAGGCAGAACGGTCTTGGTGATGTGCGTGTGGCAGCGAAAACAGCATGGAAACCGTTATTTCTATTCGTCCGTACGACGAGTAGAAGCAATAATATTAGTCAGTGTCGGGAGAGTAATAAAAATATGGCTTAAATGCCATTCTTTTACAAACTAAAAGACGCGTCTGTCAAAAATGTAAGGACCTCCGGTCTGTCCGTTCGTACGTAATTTGTAGAAAACCGTCTTTTGAGCCACCCTCCAATGTAAAAGACAAAAAGAGCGATAAAATAAGTTAGACCTACTTTCAGGTGCCATATGGCAAAAGCTTGGCATCTGTCATTGCTAGCCCCGTTCTATTGGCTCTGTGCGTTCGTCCGTGAGCTCCAGAAAACCATTTCCAGCTACGATGGGTCATAAGAGTAAGAAGTTGTCTTAAGTCGACTTTTCTCTAAATCTATTCCACCCATTTTGAAATGCGAGATACCGGTAGAAAAGACACGTCCGACGGTGTCAACCTATTGAATTCGCCCTGTCCGTTCGTCCGAGCGACGAAGGAAAGGAACTTACTTGTTCAGGGCAATGTTGGTAAGGTACAATAAGAGATTAAGTCAAGTTTTCTTGCAGTCTAGTGTGGCATGCCATACAACAGAAGCTTGGTGTTGAAGCGACACGTCTGGCAATGAGAACATCGTGAAAATCGTCATGTTCGATCGTCCATTCGGTGAAGAAAACCACCGTAAAATTGCAATTTTTGTCTTTATTCATTATTCACAAAGACGGACATATGTAGATCTATTTAAAAAAAATACCTACACACACACACACACACACACACACACACACACACACACATATATATATATATATATATATATATATATATATATATATATATATATATATATATATATATATATATATATATATATATATATATATATAGATAGATAGATAGATAGATAGATAGATAGATAGATAGATAGATAGATAGATAGATAGATAGATAGATAGACAAAAATACAACCCGAAAAAGTATTTGGTTGCATTTTTGGAAGACGCAGTAGAATATCCATATCTTTGGAATGGTTCAAGATATTTCAATGCAGTTTGCGGAAAAAGAGAACTATCGATACGTTCTGTGCTGGTGAAGATAGTTTCACCGATGGCCAAGAGATACGGAAGATGTTGAAAAGGAGGTGGGGGGTGAATATGTTTCATGGAAGACCACATACTGTGCACAAATTATATGCAGTTGAGAAAAAAAATTACGAATTTAACCTGCGCTTACTGAGGAAGGAAAAAGACGCAAAGAAAAAAAATCAAAATTAAAAATGGACTAGATTTTATAACAATAGCCAGAATACATGGAAGATGTGGCTAACTTGTTAGCCAAACACACTTTGTTCTTACAAAATGTGGTTGTTACACTTCTCCTCAACGATGAAGACGACAGCCATGGGAGAGGGTAGACAAGGATATAATATAATAAAACTTCCATTGTAAAACTCGTGCAACTTGTGTTAGGCATGAACAAATCGATGCGTAAATATTTACGCATCAATTTTCAATCCATTAAATTCAACTCGATCACCATTTCATATTATTTCTTTGTTAAAAAAACCCCATGCAATTCGTGTTCTTATGCATGAAAGAGCCAATGGATAAAATCTGGCACATCCAGCTTCGTTCTAAAATCTGAGGGCGAAAATCCGAGATGCGAAGCCCAATGCGCAGCATTGATATTTACAGACCCATTTTTTTATGGCCATCTTCAATCTATTATATTCAAAATTATCCCATTTCATTGTAATTCTGTTATGTACATAGTACTCCTTTGTACATAGGAAAAAATGTTGATATTTACATCCACAAATGAATGCGTAAAATGTAGTCATCCTTCTTAATTATATTACATTCAGCAGGATCGCATTCCATTGAAATGTTGCCATGTACTTATTATTTCTTTGTTAATTTGAAAAAAATATCGAACAAAATGATCCCATTCCTTTGCAAAACTCATTATTGCTTTGCAAAGTTCATAAACAACAATCAAAACATACAATTCATGTTCTTGTTCATACGTATAAACCTACGCATGAAAGAAGACCAATGAGTAGATATTTACGTAACCAGTCCGTGGTTTTGACAAAAATGCGAGAGCTTCAAGGCATCACGGTACCAATTGTTTTTCCATAGACATTAATGCTAATGATTGGAGAAATAATTATATTTGCTATCCTGATTTAGCGTACATGTCATACACTTTCTAGACAACAGTGTTAGATTGATTGTCAATTTGACAAACACAGAACCAGGTACCCCATTGCATTTAAGATAGATAACTTTGCTGGAACTAGACACGGGTATGAGTTATCTAGTCACATCAGACACTTTCATTCAAGTGTACCACATTTTCAAAAAAAATTGCAAAATATACAAAATATGATCTAGATAGGAATTAACATAATCTCACATGTTGCCAAAAGGCTCAACTTTTTTTAAGCTCCGCCCACCTGGACTTGAGCAATTTGTACCGTTATGCCTCAAAGCCCAATGCGCAGATGTTTACGTATGCAGTCAGTGGCATTGGCCGAAATCCGAGAGCTTCGTTTGAAAATCCGAGATTCAAGGCTGCGAGCGAACCTCACATGACTTTTGTGCCGCTCTTCATCACAATGCCATGTACCATATCAACAGACATGTTCAAATGCCGTTAAAAGTTCCCTTGCATATTCTGTATCATAAGCGTGGTGAAGATTAGTCATTCCAAATAGTGTAGTCAGGCTTATCTCTAATACTCTAGATGCTGTAACGAAAGAAATTTGCAAACAGGTCCCGACGCTCGACAGGAGAGAAGTTCGTAGTAAGCGGTGTACATGTATTCTTTGACATTAGCTTGTTCATAATGACAAAGAGCTCCTTGCATAAATATTTAGTGAGGTTAGTAGTGTAGTAGACTTATTTTGATGGGTAGTATTATGTTCGTAGTATTTAAGTTACCCACGCGCTAGAGACAAATTTTTATCAAGAGAGGCAACTATTGTTGGATCGATTTATTGTTTTAAATCAAAGACCGACACTTAAGCTAACCCCCTCTTTCCATATAGGTTCCCGGTAACTAACTACAATTGTTATAATAGCAAAACATACAGGTGATTTTTGCGACAATCATCATCGATTCTACGTTGCCGAGTAACTCGCTCAAATGTACTTTGGCCAAAAGAACAATGGTTTTTAAGAGAACCACGTGGGGCAAAAAAGCTTAGTACTTTAAACAAAAACAAGCTATTCAAGCAAACTTGCCAGATTTGCTTTTAAAGACATTGACAACTCAATCGTGAATAAATATTTAGGTCGGAAATCAATAGAAAACAACGTTAACAGAAACACAGGATATTCACATCAATGACTAGGAAGATCCAAACTCAATCACCAGCTGCTGAAAAGTAGAAATGTATTATTCAAATCTGCTTTCTTCTAGCATCCCAATGTGCATCAGTTTAATCAGAGATGTGCATGCAATCAGAATTGATAAACCATGCAATTACCAATCAAAGAAAATAACTAATCTGTTAACGCTTTATACCATAATCAGATATTCCTAAATCATATCTTTGCTTTACTAATACAAAAAAAACTTGCCATTTTTCCATGACATAAAATAACACTTTTCCAGGAAACTGTGGACTAGAAAATTCTGCACAAGCTTATCAGCTAGGGAAAGTTTGGAATGTCTTTAAAGAAAAACATTTGTTGCGAAAAGTAATCTACATTGGATTTGTATCTGGACAAGGCAACAGAGTTGCGAGGTATTATTTTTTGTCTCACCCCCCCTACAGGCGATTCAGATCCTCGAGTGGAAACAGATAAAGTAAATCAGCGACTAGAATTTCCGGTCTCTTTGCAAATCCCACTGTGTATTATATTATGTGATATAGTGTATTATATTGTAGTATGTGTGTTTGGGTTTCTTTCAGTATAATTTCGTACAAAGTTAGTTTATAGTTTCACTCTTTTCTATGAAGAAGTTAAAGGGTTAAGGTGTGAACAATACAGTAGTTAATTAACTGTTAATTTATTTAAATGCATACCACACTACATAAATAACATGAATGACATTACTTGTTTGGATCAGTAAGAAACAATCTATATGACGTAAGCAGAGCAGATAATGGTTGGGCAATTGGGGATAACACATTTCAGTTTTATAAAATAAAAACTTTGTTTGTAAAAAAACTAGAAGATGCCCTGGTATTCCTACTCCATGGGTCGTGACCTTTCTCTTCCGCCCTGTACGTATGTAAGTAAACAACGAATAAGTTAATCGAATATAACAAATATACCAATACTTTATAAATAGCCTTTTTCAAATGTATAGACTAAAGAATTATATTCGAGTTGGCATTTCTCCGAAGCATCACTATCAAATAGTTTCTTGTTTGTCATGAAAATATGTGTACAAATCAAGTGATAATAATTTCATATCTTGTAACGTGTAACAAGTAACAGCAAAATGTGAATGAAAACAATATTATGTTTCATTCACAAAGGCCAAAATGCAAGGACGGCGTTTTATACAGAGTGGATCGTACGTCTCTTCAAGACAGTAAGTACGAAACACATTATACGTAATTATCATAAGGCAGAATGAATCTATAGATCCTCCAAGTTGGTTTGAAATTGCATTATATTTTAATATTTGTCAACACGATCAATCATTAATATTTCATAATCTTCAGGATAATTCACTTGTGTTTTTAGTTAAATATGTATATCGGAATTAGACCTAGCATTGACGGACACACTGGAATTGTAGGGGTTATGGAATTTATGTTGAGCCATATTCGTGTGCGGAAATTTTTGTAGGCAGTAATCAGCGATCACAATACTTCGTCAAAGTACATAATACTGTTTGGACTATACACTCTAGTAGAAAGCAACACATAATCAAGACTATTACTTCCAGTACTCACCAGTGTAGTGTCAACACTATGTTGGACACTTTTAAATCGGGTCTGTCATCCGATAATTCAATTGGCTATTTTTTATCAACTTGTTCGCAGTCTTTGCGATTGGATGTGACTTAGGTTCTGGAGAGTAAGAAACAAATTTCTTACAATTAGAGGAAATCTATTCTGACGCTTAGTTCCTTATGGTAAAACATATATTGGTATACACGGTAGAAAATATGTTGGTATATACGGTACAACATCTCTTTAATGTAAAATGACTTTCAATAATTTTAAACAGGGCAAGAGGAAATTACTGACATTAACAAAGTTTTCAAAGAAACAAGACCACAAGACTATACGATAAAGAACATTTTGTAAAACATGAAAAAATTCCAAAATTGTGAAGACATATTACAATATTTTATGCCAATCAGAAACAGATTTTGACCTTTCTTCCGTATATAATTTACATGATGCAACACCCGATAAGGTTATAAATACAAGAGAACAAAAAGATGTTTGGTGATAGAGGGGCTGGTGTTAACAATTGACATTTTATTTACCGTGGTGACGCATTGGTTAGCATGTATAACGTACCGTGGTTACATTTTTAAACCCCTGCCAAGACCATGGCGGTTCAACAGCCGTCTCGTGTCTCTCTTACAGATACTACTGCCATTCAAGATTATGATCTCTTATGAACACGACTGCTAGGTTTGCTTTTGTTAATGCTGTCTCACACTAGCGCTGGGGAGCTTCTATCAAGAGCACATACACAAAGTATGTAGAAGCAAGCAATACGAATTTGGCAAGTTCAGTTCTTCTACTTTGTTTACTGATATGATATATGTTTTGTATAGACTTGTCAGAGTCTGGGAATTAATAACGCATTTGTTGAACGTAAGAATTGTTTTCGAGTTAAACGACGTTATATCATTGATTGAACCACCAATATAACCATTATATGTTTCTCTAAGCCATAGTATCAACATTGTTCACTTACGAAAAAGTAAGACAGTTTGTTGTTGTAACATCGGACAGACATGTACTACAGTTACTGCATACTTCTATCACCTAGATGACATTCATAGATGTCTGCCCCAAAATCTGGATATGACATTTATGCTGTTATAGATGAATGGTTTCTGCTTTAGACAACAGTAAAACATTTCTTTTCGAAAATTAAGGTACCCAAAACTAATGGTTACTCGTCTAAATTTGGATCAAAATTAGTACAGATGCATTTTAAATATAAAAAGATACATTAGTATATAATGAATTTTTTTATCATACTGTCATTTCCAACACGTTATGGTAGACTATGTCGCATGTTTGGTAAAATAACTTACTTCATTCTACTACTCCTTTTAAAGCAATGCAAACAAAGATTTAATAACTAAAACAGTATTGCATTCGAAATTAAATAAACATTGTTCCCAGGATGAAACGTAGGTTTTGCAATGTGAAAATTTTAATCGATTACAGCTGTTTCGGCACCTAACAACCATGCATATTTACAGTAGGTTGTAAACCGGAACTATACATTATATATTCGATGTGGTCGACAAATTTCAAACATCGATCCGATGTTTTTCAAACAAAATTAATTTCATTTAGAAATTATGAGATTGCAGGCAACAGTACAATAACTATTTCCTCAAACTGAAGAGCTTGACAACGATATAAAATTATTCACTTTCCAAACTGAAGTGTTTAACAAATCAAGTTCTCCAGTGAGCAGAACAATATTGCAATTTAGACAAGCAAACGATAGCTTTTTTTTACGAAGAACTTTACTTACTTTATACAAAAATACACGCATATAGTAAAAATACATTAGCAATTTGTCACAGCTAAAACATTAAAAGTGCCTATTTTGTGGAACTATATTGTTACCCTCTTAAATTACGTGTCAACCGAGCTGTCAGTGAAATGATAATATGCACAATTGTACAGTGAGTCGTTTTAATACTTAAGCGCTTACTTATTGGTGATCGTGCAGAATGATTGCCACCAAACCGTATAGTCAATAGTCACCATCTAACGGCCATCGGACATTCACTCTTGATAGTTATAGAAGATGGTCGTGTTAAGTTTGGTATCACACGTTTAAAACTCAAACACCCAATCAATCACCCAGTATTTTACTATTTCAGAAAATGTCTGATAGGAGCTTGTGTCACGATCCTTCTGAATTGATGTGTAGTTCCAGTGCAGATGAGGAAATTCCGAATGCTAAAGAACAGGACAGGAAACCATTATACGGTATTAGCGATAAATTTACAAATATTAACGATGTCACTAAAGCCATTAAGGAAGCTGGCGTGATTGACTGTGGACTTATATTCGGTATGATACCATCTGTTACTGAGATATATAATTTTAAAATAAGTAATGACCTAATCATACTTTGATAGTTTAGTATTAGAATCGCGCATTATCACACCCACCCAACCCATCCCCACCAAGAAAGTCATCACCGGTAATTCAACAAGCATTTTGTTTTTATTTTATCAACAGATACTTAATCTGCAGCTACATTATAAAATCATTTTTGGCATTCGACTTTAGTTTGAGAAATTCCTAAAATGCGGTGAGAATACCGCGCCCAAAAACTGACTTTACTCACATGCAATATTTACTTTCTGTTAAAATGTCTGCCATAAAAGCAGGATTTTATCGATGTAAAAGTTAGGTTAGTTGTATTAACATACACATTAGTGATACGTTAATTATGCGTATGTGATTAGAACACGTCAACACTATTGTGTATATTTGGTGCCAATTTTCACACGGGAACTCTGTGAAAATAACAATCGTCTATCATACAATGTCGAATGATATGGCATGTTTTGAGTCGTTGTTTGAAATCAATCATTAACTAGAACTTGTCTTCATAACGAAACATGCTTGGTTTTAGCTGAGGGGTTCTTCTGATACTTATCTGAACACTTCATGAAAACAAATGTATGCATTCTTAGCGTGTACACGTTCTTTTATGTTGATTTACAGATTTGTTCCATTTTGAACTTATTTACTGTTTGACAGTATTGTTCATTTCAGGACACAATCTGTACTTTGGAACTCAGGCCAGGTACAACGATTGTTAGAGTTAAATGTGCACATCCTAATGTAACTAATTAGTACTTAGTTTGCTGTTAATGAATTAGTATCCCGATAACTTTTAGCCTAAATTTGTATGGACCATAAATGACAACCCTTAATTGTTTTTCGATGTTTTGAGTTGAGAAAATCAGACTGGGATCCGTTTCTCTATCTTGTTTGCACAGAATGAAAATATCCCTTGAATATTTTCTTGGTGAATCTTGTGTAGTATTTGGTAATGTTATGTTTGCAGCAATATTGGTAATAACCTTTCTGTCTTAACGTTTTTATTTTATATTGATAACGTTAACAATTGAGAGCATACAGCTATTTACAAACAGATTAGTATTGTCGAATCATTAAGACATAATTGCTGAACGTTTTGTTAGCTTTAATAAAACTAAGATGATTTTTCTCAGACCTGGGCGTTTTTAGGGGTAAGGAAAAGTGGTATCAGAACGGTGACCAAGTTATATACATACTGTTCAAAAATAGGGTTTGGTTATATTTGAGAAGCGCGTGAGCGTAAGAGGTGAAAGTGTATTATTCTTCCCATTCATTTAGCGTCATAAACTAGTTTAATCCTTGACTGGAACTCAGTTGTAAACAAATTGCATAGAATATTTTGTTGTATCTGCCAGTCTGTTATAATCTGTCATGAACTGCACTGTATATGACATATCATTTTCAGTTTTCATGTACTCCTTCCAAGGTTCCTTTGAGTAGACATCTATCATAATTTTAATATCTATTTTTCCATCTGTATCGTTTTGTATTAATCGTATGGGTGAATGTCAAGCACATCAACTTGCCAGTGATCTCACGCGTAACTAGCATAGGGCACTTCTTTATACAAACTTTGATTTCGATTGCCTCTACAAAATGTGAGAAGATGGTGAATTGAAACTATAGTTTAATTTTATGCATTTTTTGTTCATGCCACCTTTCTTTTGCCGTATCCACAATTTATTAATATGTACGTAAACAGCCACACGTCCTTGATCGTAATAAAGATGTATTTTGTTTGTATTGTACTTTATCAGTAATTTATAGCAGGAAAATACATCTAGTAATAGTTGCTATTTTAAGTCTTTAACAACGGGAGAATACATCAAGGAAATAATGTACGTGTGATAATTTGTGAAAGTGTGATTGGCAAACTAACATAATAAAAATATTAAACATTTTATTTCAGCATCTTGCTAGATTTCTTTAGTAGTTTGAACCTAAGACTTATTTTAGATTTATGTAATAATTTTGCCACTTCCAAAATTGTTTATGTTCCAGCACTTTATAATGAGTCAAGTTCATTATGATTTTTCATTCTAGCATTGTTTCTGTAAAATTCTATTTAAATTTGATCTTGATGGTTTTAACAGAACTTCCAAACTTAAAATATTTGAAAGTTTGTTTTTTTCACTATTATGAACTCATGTTATCTTTCTTATAAATGTAGATCATTTTCAACCATTTCAGCATATGTATTCAATGCTTATAATCATCAATCAACATTGCTAATCTTTTATTCTTGATCGAACCAAGTCATGGCAATGAGTTCATTTCATTGAAACTTGGCAAAATTACATTCAATAAATTATAAGAAAATACTGCTTGCGAATTATAGACTAATTAAAACTCTAACGGACTGATTGGGACTGGGGAGTGATAAACATTCAGAATCTTTATAAATATAGCGCATATATCAAAACAGTTAAAACATAAAACGCGAATGGCAAAATCATTTTTGTTCTATGATAATTGAAGTCACTTGTATGTCCGTTTTCTAGGTATTGACTACACGATGAGCAATCACACTCAAGGAGAGAGCACTTTTGGCGGTCGTTCTCTACCCGACACCAACGGACCGGAAATGAATCCATATCAAAAGGTAATACGTATGCATGTTTGTATTTATGGAAGGATAAATCAATGGATAATTTGATGTCTTTAGGAACATCACATAGATCACATTATGCTTATTAAATACATAATCATTAATACATGATCCTGAAACAAAAAGAACAAGAAAAACATGGTAACAAATACAATACGTTCTTTAATTAACGGACATGATCTCAATATATATATATATATATATATATATATATATATATATATATATATATATATATATATATATATATATATATAGATATATATATATATATATATATATATATATGAGTTGAAACGAATTTATGAGATGTATGTATGTATGTATGTATGTATGTATGTATGTATGTATGTATGTATGTATGTATGTATGTATGTATGTATGTATGTATGTATGTATGTATGTATGTATGTATGTAGTTAACAAATGCATCTTTCCCAGGCTTAATGTCTAGGATATACTACTTCGTGATAAACAAATGAATAAAATGTTATAATCAGTTATTTCGGTGAGTAATTACAATATTAAAAATATGTTGCAATACTTATGCAGCCTTACCATGACATCCTACTTCAGCTACCCTATTTGTCTCATGGTGTGGAAATCTTTACATTGGACAAGTATATGACGGAACTTGATAGATGCTAACAGCAGGCTCCCAGGTAATCCGTGATCAACTCATTAGGGCTAAATAGTTTGATAAGTAGCCCTAATTTCAAGTCAATGTCTTTTTGCCGGAGTTACTTTTGTAATTGTTTTCTCTAACGTAATTTGTTTCACTCTAATTGGTCAGCAGTTGTAAAAACGACAGCAAACAAGTACACGCAATGTGGTCGAATTTTCGTTATGAAATTATGAAGTAGATATAATCAAAAGAAAATAATTTTCAGAACAATAATTTTATACAAACAACTCATTTGTTTTACAATTGACCCTAAATATTGTTTCTAAATCAACCAAAGGCTTTGAATAATTACTGTTTATTTTTTTCTGCTTTACAGACTATATGTATTCTTGGCGAAACACTCGAGGATTTGGATGATGACGGTAAAATACCTGCGTTTGGATTTGGTGACGCAAGAACCAGGGATAAATCCATATTCCCTCTGAAGTCCGAGGTAGGTTTCATGATCTCGTCGTTGTGAAAGTTCCGGTGACACATAAAGCTTAAATTTAATGATTTGTATTGGGTAGACGTTTGACACCAACCATATACTCAGAATATTGTTGCTTGATATGAACGACATTTTCTGATCTTAATTTTCTTATACCATGGCGAGGAAATGGGTAAGTGCCATTTTGCAAGGAAACAAAGTGTCATATCATCATGATAATACAGTACGAGAAATAAGTATCAACATCTCGCCTAAATGTTTAAACAATATCAAACATTTTTGTCATGATATCACATTTCTCTAATCCTATTTAATCTTAGAGTTTAAATTCCAATGTTCTTTAGTTTTCTTTCATGCGTTCTCGCTATGTGTATGGCACATTATTGTTAAGGTACCAAAACGTATATCTATCCAAATAATTCGGATTCAACTCGAATCCTACCTGAATGTGATTTGTGATGTTTTGTTTATGTTTTCATGCGGTATTTTTTCTTTCTTCATGCCATCCTAATTTTGAGGTTAATAGCAGTTAATTTATCTTAGCAACATTGTGACAACATCTGACATTTTCTGTCTTCAGCAATATGTTGCTTTCGAAATTATTTACTTATATTTGTCTTTAAAACGAAGTTCCAATTTGTATTTGGATTACCGCATCACAACAATTATAGAAACATGTAATTTTTATTGACATTAAGTCTAAATATTGCGGTTAAGAAATTGCCAGTATGTTGAATTAGAATTAGTCATGGTGAGATTTTCATATAAAAATATCCAAGTTAAAAATGGAAAATTTTCAAAATAATGCATCTCTCTCTAAATTATATATATATATATATATATATATATATATATATATATATATATATATATATATATATATGTATGCATATATATATATATATATATATATATAGAGAGAGAGAGAGAGAGAGAGAGAGAGAGAGAGGGAGAGAGAGAGAGAGAGAGAGAGAGAGAGAGAGAGAGAGATAGGGAGGGGAGCTTGTGCTCACTGACGATAACAGTTGAGTTATATTTTGTTGTCTAATAGACTGATGTATTACTTTCATTTTCAGTTCATATACTGTGTAAGCACAATTCTTAAAATATTTCATCTATACAAACATACAATACGCTACAAGCTGTACCACTTGCATTAGAGTGTACATATGTTGATACATTGTATTTCATGTTAATATCGATGGACTATATAGGCTATTTTCGGTCGATATTAGAAATTACATGTATTAATACACTGTATTGTATCTTAATATAGATGTTCTTTGTCGACTCGTTGCGGTCTAAACTAGAGTGTATATGTATTGATATCTAGTGCTGCATTTTTATATCGATGCACTCTCTTTACTCTTTACGAGCTTCAATATATTTTGTATGTATTGATACACTGTATTACATAAACATACAGTTTTATACACAGTAATGAAAGCAATATCATATGTGTGATGGTGCTTCAATCATTTTACTCCCCTTTCTCTCTCTCTCTCTCTCTCTCTCTCTCTCTCTCTCTCTCTCTCTCTCTCTCTCTCTTCTTCTTCTTCTTCTTCTTCTTCTTCTTCTTCTTCTTCTTCTTCTTCTTCTTCACTGCCATAAATAATTGTTTTCTGTCGTCAAATGTGATTTATCAATGATGAATATGAGATAATCTTATAATCCCCACGTCATCAAAACAGAGTAGTTTTTGAGTTACCAGTCGTTCTTCGTCACCACAACTCTGAAGACTAATCCCTCCTCGAAACGTCTTGATCTCCGAAAGTACACGAGTTTCTCCAATAATAGAGCTAACACCATGGCATTAAAAAAAGAACGATGAATTCCTATTTACCTTATGCGGAACGTTAACTACGACTTTAAGATACTCCCGGCAACCGTACTGCACTGATAATATTCATTGTCATATGAATATAGTTGAAAAGGACACACACACACACACACACACACACAAACAAACACACCCAAAACATATTGTTCGATCACCTCCGACTATTAAAGGATGGCGACAAATATGCGGAAAAGAGTTTTGACTTAATATTGTTACATTATTTATTAATTTTTTAAAAATCATGTTACGGAAGTGAGGTTTGACTTTATATCAATTAATCTCATGGAATGTGCCGACTATAGATGTTCTAATTAGCTACTGTGCCGTTAATCTGCGTATTATTGTTTCCGTAATTACAGGGCATGTGCAATGGATTTAAGGAGGTGTTGGACGTTTACAATCAAATAACACCTAAAGTGCAATTAAGCGGACCAACTAATTTCGTCCCACTCATAGAAGAAGCGGTGAAAATCGTTCAACAGACAAAACAGGTAGCTGTAAAGCATTTCATCTCTAGTGTAACATGTCACAAAATAATCTCCACAACAAAGAACTAATTTTAAATATATTTAGTCTTTACCGACAAGTGTAGATACTCTGGTCGGTTAGGGAGAAGTATATATCATCTTGGATAACAATATTTTGAAGGGTAAGAGATAATCTTGTATTAAAAACACAGTAATCATCATCATCATCATCATCATCATCATCATCATCATCATCATCATCATCATCATCATCATCATCCTGAATGGGAAATAACAAAATAATAATAAGAATGAAAATGATGCTAATGATGTGAATTAGATTGAAACGAATAACAATTTCGCTGGTTTTCAAACTCAGAAGCAGCAATCTGCTGTGATATTCACCGTTGCCGTTGCCATCGTCATGATAATCACCACTGATATTTTTATTATGGGATACTTTGTCAATATAAGAGGTGACGATTTCATAATCAAATAGTGTGCATGTATGTATGTATGTATGTATGTATGTATGTATGTATGTATGTATGTATGTATGTATGTATGTATGTATGTATGTATGTATGTATGTATGTATGTATGTATGTATATATATAAATATATATATATATATATATATATATATATATATATATATATATATATATTTATGTATGTATGTATGTATGTATATATATATATATATATATATATATATATATATATATATATATATATATATATATATATATATATATTGTTACAAGCCAGGGGTCTTTTGCATGACCGAGCGGTGTCAAAACCTTGGCGCGAAATCCCGCTAGAACTCATAAATTTATCCCAAATTTCCAAAAACTTCTATCCAACGTCAGTTGTAAGCTGGAAAGCCTGACGTGTCCATTCTATACATCAAGTTTACTATAATCAATGTAAGACCACATTATTTACAACTTGCCAAATAACCATCAACCTCACATCCGCATAGTTTCTGTACATTAACTTTCCATTCCGCTAGTAGTTCACACCGTAGAAACTCTACAACTATCCCTAACAAAGGCAACTACTTTAACTATTTTAACTGCGCCACCTGAGACCAGTCCATCTACCGTTTCAAAGCACATCACACCAGTAAAACTACGTTACATTTACTACCATGTCGACATAAACGGTATCTACCAAGTTCCTTCTCATTCATTCCATTGTTTAATTTACCGATTTCCTACCATAAATACTGCCACTGCAGTCAAAACGCCAATGTACACTACTAGATTTTATAAAGTACAACATCACGACAGGGACAGTCATGCAGATTGGGTCTGAATTCGCTATCTCACTAACACTTTCTCGCAATAGAAGGCTATGATTAAAAAATAGTTAATTATATCTGTAAATGATAACATAAGAAAAATTAGGTGACGTGGATTTTTTTCTTTCCATCTAGCAGAATAATTTTCCGAAAAATAATTTTATCACAGCTATACATAAATCTCAAGCTGCATATCAGATGTTTCGTTAGTGGAATTCAGTCATATTCTTCTTGCTGTTTGCCAATATGTCCAGCAACTGTTTGGTAATGTTCCCCTTTCTCTTTGCTTACTGTGCAAGTTGACATATTTAATAAATTAAACCACCATATACTCCACAACCAAGATAATAAGAAAATATAAATTCATGTTACAAAATATGTTCTATTCTTGTATATTTCTAGTATCATATTCTGGTGATCGTAGCTGATGGACAGGTCACTGACGAGAATATAAACCAACAAGCAATAGTGGCGGCTTCAAATTGGCCGCTGTCCATCATTATGATAGGGGTGGGGGATGGACCATGGAATACAATGACGGATTTTGACGATGGATTACCAGAGCGCATATTCGATAACTTCCAATTCGTTGACTTTTATGAAACATTCACTACTGCTAAGAATACATATGCTGCACTTGCTGTAAAGCGTTAATGGAGATTCCAGAACAATACAACATGATTAATAACCACGAACTCTTGAGGAATTCATGAATATGTTGTAGATCAATAAAAACAATCGAGTTAGTTGCTGTACACATACAATGTTGAATAAAAGTTTATAATTTTGTGTGCATATTGTAATAAACCCCCTTCACCTATTCAATTAAATATTTTAGAAATGAGATTATGAAGAAATTATTGGGCAATACATATATGCATCAATCAACTATTTAGTTAAAGCGCAGAGTAAAACTTAAAATATTTTTTTCAATAAACAAATATAACTTTGACATTTTATAGTAGTATCTCATGATATGGAGTTAGGCTCTCTAGATGCTTTTGTTCTTGTAGAACGGTTCGCATTTCGCTTAATTTTGTGTCATCCCACTTCATACCACATCTACTTTTGTAAAGGAAATACAATTACAAATATTCAATGGTATTTTAATTACTATTTGAATCAAAACATGAAATGAAATTAGATTAACACATACCATATGATATTATTCGGTGTACAAGAACATGATTACATTGTCACATTAACACGATAAATATAAAGTCAAGGATTACGGAATTATGTTTTTATATATTTGACATGAAGTTGAGGAGTTATCGAATTATGATATCATATAGTCGACATGAAGTTTGATATTATGAAATCATTAGTCATGTATGTTTTACTGCTAGCATAAAGAACACGAACACACCATATTACATATTAAGAATACATACAGTCAATAACCAAACAAGTTACTCCTTGCCACATGCCGGTGAATGCCGATGAAGACAGTTCAGCTTCCACATGTTTGCACTGGAACGAGCACGTCTACAATACAGCTGATAGACAGCATCGTATTGATTAACCATTTTTTCTTGCCTAAACACCTAGGAAGGTCAGCGCAGAGACCACCTTACCTTGTAATACCTGGATTAGGATCGGTCAGCGTACAATGGTAAAAGAAAAATAAACAACGGTATAATACATTCGTTATGAAACCTAAAAAAACCCATAAATCTCATAACTTGTGTGTGTGTGTGTGTGTGTTTGTTAAACAAACGCATACGTGTGTGGGGGTGGGTGGGTGAGTGGTTGTGTGTGTGTGTGTGCACTGGTTCCATGTAATATTTTTAGCCTAATAATTGGCATTTTCATAGATTGATTTGGGAACATCGACAAATTTGTCAACAGTTACTAAAATGTTCACAGAATCAAAAGGATAATATATGTCAAGTGCTATGTAGGAATCGCCATATTGTTTTCATCGTATATAGGTATCTAATGTTGTAATATCCTGTGTGAGATGATAGTATAAATAGTTAAAATACTTAACAGTGTTTTTAACTCAGACATTCAGAGCTGTAACGGAAAGATTTTTATTCATATATAATTGTTTCTAATTATCAAAATCGCTGGTCACACACCGGAATTCATTTAGTGTTATTGTGCTGAGGATGCTCTGGAAAATACTATGCCTTAACTTATATTTGGCAGATCATTGTATTTAGTATACATCACACACCTTCATTCTCAGTTTATTAGTAAAAAAGGAGAAATATTATAAACGTTCACATAACTTCAAAATTACAAAACTTTATATCGTCCCGTCTTATCATAAAGCCACTTCTTGATTGTTTAAGTATATTTAGGAATATGAAAAGTTGTGCAATGCTAATTAGTTGCTCCTAAATGCGTTACAGAAAATTTATTTGTTTTTGTGACATATTAGTAGTTGGTTAATCAACAATTCGATTTTTTGTTGTAGGTTTCACACAATCATTTTTTGTGTGCCTGGGAATCTGATAGAATTCAAGCTAAAATTGCTATAAATTCTATTGATTTTATATCTTGTGGGTAGTATCAATTTCCTTAAGAATCTGTTTGATGTGTGTCCCCTTATGTAAACACTGCACCCTGTTATGCAAGAGTAGATACAAAGTATTAACTGACTATGTGTCTTGATCACATGTTTTTTTTTAAAACTTGGTAAATTATTTATCATCAAATCCTTTGTTATAGATTTAATACTTGATTCGATTAAAATTGTATTTACTCGAGAACTAATGATACACACAGCCAAAAGAGAATATAATCTTCTGCTAAACATTTCATGTATGCGTGCTTGAGAACAAAAACCAGTTCACGTATTAAAAATTGGATGCTCTCAGAACAAAATGTATGTACCAATTTGCTGTCTATCATAAGTAATTAGAACACGATGTAATTTTTTTTCTTCGAATCTCTTTAGCTTCACGTGAATTTTAAAACACCTTGTGAAGATGGATTCTGAAAAATTACTTACAAGTTGCAGAATTTATATCTTTTGAATAAAAGACTATTGTCATGAAATTTATATAATTGTTCATAATTGATATTATTGACATATTGTTAAAACTAAATGCAATTTATTAAATGAATATTTTCTATAATGAAAAATATCATCAATGAAAAGATACACTTCTGCAAATAATGTATATTATATTCCTCCCCATATGAACATTATATGAAATTTGGTGTTTGCGTCTCAAAACCATGTCAATATATCCTATGGTGGTGTTGTGTGGTGTGGTGGTGGTGTTTGTGATATTTAACGTAGCTTTAACAAATGTTCAGTCATATCGCTACGATGTCTGCAGTGTGACAGTTTATAGTGATGTCTAGTACTGGGACATGTAGCATGATGTCCCACACAGTCACATTATCCTGACACCAGGCTGACCAGTCCTAACACTAACCACTTAATGCTGAGTGTCAAGCGAGGCAGCTGTTAGTACCATTCTTGTAAGTCTTTGGTATGACTCGACCGGGGATCGAACCCACGACCTCCCGCATCCGAGGCGAACGCTCTAACCACGAGGCAACTGGAACAGTTAAATAAGAGATTAATGATTATTATTCTTTCACTAACGTTTTGAAATACATATGTTAAATCCATTTGATATACACAAAACAAAATGTACGAATGTACATTGCACATTATTTAATTTCCTATTAAACAGAAGTAGTTATGGGCGTTTGTATGGGATATTGGGCATCCGATTGGGATCTGTAAGAAATTATCATTAAGTATGACACCATTAAATATGACCCATTTATGCCTTATGCTTTCTCTGGAAAATGAACAATTATAAACGTCTACTGTTAATGAAAATGATAATTCATGCAGCAGACAATCAGGGCCTGGAGAGTTTACCCCAGAAAAGGTCTGAAACTAAAGCTAATATTTATTAAGAGTTTTGAATCGAATCTTGTGATAAATTTTTAGGTTCATGTGCATGATTAAAGTTATCGGAATATATATATATATATATATATATATATATATATATATATATATATATATATATATATATATATATATATATATATATATGCTGTCGAATTGCCATATATGAGGTTCATCGGGTTCATAACACCAATACTTATACACATTTGGCACCTTAATAATATTGTTTTTAGTTCCAAATTAATATAGTTTACAAAATAAATATTATGAAATGAAAAATAAATCTTCACTCAAACTATCTTTAAAATATTCATGATTGGCCTATATTCCCAAAAGATCCTTAGAAATATCATCTAGCTATGTAAAACACGTTTAAGATATTTACAATGTGCAAGAGAGTACATTTTGTTTTCTTAAACGGATATCCAATCCCCATGAAGAAGACAAAATATTAGTTAACAATCAATAGTTTTGTGGTTAAACCTAATGGAGAATAATGGAACTGACAGATCAGATGGTTCAAACAGGAGCTAGATCCTTTGATGAGGCCCAAAAACAAGCCATGTATCAAAGAAAGATTGGGGAGTTAGAGCGAATTGTTTAACATAAATCAGAAAAACGTAAAAGACTGTAAATCCAATTAAATTAATTACAATATAACGCTCCTCTAACAAAAGGTTTAAAATGACAACTCAAGGTTCTTTTTACTCCTATGTCACATTTATGCTTTTCTAATATTCCAGCCATCAGCTTAAAACACGTATAGAACTTAATTGACAAGTAGTAAACTGTTATTCTCATAGATAGAAAACTTCGCATGATTCTTATTGATGAATTGAAAAATGTTTCCGTTGTAATTTAAACGCTGGTCTTTTATTAATAATATATAGGTGTTTGATTCGATTAATTTTCATGTCTCCACTTTATACTGGTTAATGTTTGATGTGGGAAGTGCAAAAAATTATCAGGTTTACTTGATTTTCTACAACCAAGGGATGATATCAAGGCAGACAAAGGAATTCCCCCAAGTAAAGGTGTGTCTGAAAAAGATACTGCACTGAATCTGTGTAAATTTTTTCTAAGAAGTTTAACGCAATTTAATATCAATAAAATTAAAACAGCGGAATAAATAGCAAACCTTAGGATACATATTGAATGTAGGAACATACGAATGCAACAAAATTGTTTATTTGTAAATTTTTGATGAAAATTGTCCAGACATGGTTACATAATGTATCTTTAATATCTTTTAAATCCTTTCTTCTTGTAATTAAAATAAAAGTTATTTACTTCGTTGTTACTTGTTCCAAAAGTGTTCGGTTGAAATAAACTTTTTCAATTTGGTGACCATTTTCACAAAAAGAGGAAAGCATCAAACTACTGTAATTCTGAAACCGCAACCCGCGTAATGATCTGGTAATAGTACCTTGTAAATCTGGTAAAAGCACTTGCCGTAATTTACTTTTCTGTTCCAGTGCCTTAGTACAATTTAGTTTTGAAGCAATGTCTGCTCTTGAAACCCGATCAATTTTTAGACTATTCAATTTCATACTTTTCAGATTTGGCAAAACTATCTAAAGATAATTCATCAGATAATTAGAACTAGGCAGTTGGTATGGAAATGATGTATGCTCCTACAGATTTATAAGGAAGTGAGTCTATAGGATTTTTTTGATAACTAAAACAGAGCCACGAGGTACAAAGCCAAATTTTGTACAACATGGTGGCTGATGATAATATTAACATGGAACTATCGACATTACCACATGCATACAATGCACAATACTTGCAGCGAATGTGGTCATGTCAGCTGGGCATAGCATACACACATATTGTTCTATTGCACATTGTAAATCCTGTCCCTTTAGGTGGTGTGTCACCGCTGACATAGAATATACTCTCAGTCCAATATATTACATTGCTTTTCTTGAGGTTTCTACTCTGTTGGAGTATGCTCAGTTTTGAGCTGGGATGTTTTTGCTACATTATCAGGACAAAATCCTTTTCCAGATTATTAGTCTTGTAACAAGAAAGTTTGTATATTTTTATACTTAATACCGCGTTCGTCTTCGGATATGTTACATGCTGCAAAGTAAACAAATTTACTTTAATCTGATGTTGAATTTAGTTCTTCCTATGATATATACATCATTTGCTAGACACCTCAAAACGATAATAATAATAATAATAATAATAATAATAATAATAATAATAATAATAATAATAATAATAATAATAATAATAATAATAATAAAATAGCAATTTTAAACTCGTTTTACATGTAACTATTTGATTGGAACTACATTAAATGTATCACCGCAAACATGGTATGACAAAGTTGGAGTGAACCGTTTTTCACATTTGAGATAATAAATGCCATCAATATTCTAGCATTGAACTTTGCTTAGAGATCTGAATAATGATCAGCTAGCTATGATTTAAGATTTTCTCTTGAACTGGTAATTATCTTTGTCAAAAATTAAATCAAAATTAAAGAGATTGATGTACTACATTTATCAGGAGGGATAATGTGTAGACGAATGCAAGAAAAAAATCTTTCATCAGATCACAGTTAGTAAATTGCGATGGAGAAAGTAGGATATTGTAATAAATAGAATAATAGGGAGTTCTACGATATATATATATATATATATATATATATATATATATATATATATATATATATATATATATATATAAAGATAGATAGATAGATAGATAGATAGATAGATAGATAGATAGATAGATAGATAGATAGATAGATAGATAGATAGATAGATAGATAGGTAGATAGATATGTGTGTGTGCGTGTTCGAATTGAGTTGGATATTAATTTTGATGTGACGATATTAAGAGGGTAATTGCAGGATTAGTTCTTGAATGTTCCACCATCTTAATAAAGAAAGGGAACTTATATGTGAGAGATCCGTTCTCACTTGGAACCGATTAAAGCTTATCCCTCATTGTAACAGCCCTGCAGATATTGACTTTGGCAAGAGTTTTCACCTCCAGAACATTTCATTCAAACCTGGATGGTTTATAGTTTCGGCAGTACTTGGCAACAATCAGCCTACAGCCATCGTGCAAATTGGTACTCTTATAACTCGATCATCCATCACCGTTAGCAACGGGTATTGTATCAGACTCAAGATCAAGAATTTAATTCAGGCAACAATGACCACAGAATACAACTTTGTGACTGTGTGTGTGTGTGTGTGTGTGTGTGTGTGTGTGTGTGTGTGTGTGTGAACGCCTCTCGTTTTCCGCCAGCAACCCGCAATGTCGGACTGCTTGCCTCTATCTTAGGGTTTGCTGTATTTACGATTTTCTTGCTAGGGCGCGCATACGTAGCAACCAATCATCCAGCTTTGAGCAACATCATGTGACCTTATGTCATATCTTTCATGTAAGCACAACGAAGTATATACCTAACGAGAAATATGCCCTGAATGATATACTAGCATTTCTAACCACTCCACTCTTCGGTATTATCTCACATTATTTATATGTGATGAAGGTAAATTTAAGTACAAATGAGAACATGAGAAATCTCACTAAATTGTATTAAAACTAACTCTTCTTTGGACTCATTTTAATTAAACTGTATTGGGAGTAATTTCCATTAAAATATATATAGATTAACCGTTTTTTTTAACTGTATTCAATTTAGATACAAATCTCTTCCTCTAACAACATGTGCAAGTCTCATTCTTGTAGGAGTAAATGTACTTAACAAATAATCTTTACAAACAGGTAAAAATCTGCCTCTATAACTAGTACAAGTTTTGCCGCATTATACATGTATAATCTGAACCCACCATAGCAAGCGCAGAAGCTTCTCCATATTATATATGTATATTCTAAAATCAGCTAATGATAACACTCACTGACAAAGAAGTACTTGACCTACTTTCTGACCTCCAACTTGAATTGGTTGATCATAATACGAAGTTAGAAGTAATAAAAAAAGAACATGCGGTTCTATGAGGGCAAGACTAGACCTTTCTGGTTTGAAACACACGGTAAACGTGTTATGTCCGTGTAAGACCCTCAAGGCATTACCAAAAAAGGTTAGAGGTGCCTTGAACTAATTATAAATAACAGTCCCAAAACGCTGATCTCACACTTACCGTTGCTTCAACACCAGAAAGGATTGCTCTTGTGTTTTACAGAATCATTGGTACCTCTTCGCTTGCCGAGTATCCCTAAAGTAATGTAGCTGTGTCTACATTATTATGCGTGACACCTCATCTTTGAAAGAGTCCGAACTCTCCCTTTTTCTTTTTATCTTTCCGTCTGGCCATGGAATAGAACATTGCTAAGTGTTTACGAAAAGGATTCATAACAATTTAATAAAAACCCTTTTCGTAAAATTTATAATGAATTTATTTTGCCAGAAAGAAAAAAATTTATTCCTAATATATTCAGTTCGTCTTCGTGCATTTATCAATACCACTACTACTACTACTACTACTACTACTACTACTACTACTACTACTACTACTACTACTACTACTACTAATAATAATAATAATAATAATACCTGCATGCAGTTAATTAGACATGCAGTAGGAGCTGGGGGAAAAACCATTTAGCCTGATGTACCTATTCTGTATTATATTTATTTCATGATTTACAAATGTAATTACCACATGCATACAATGCACAACACTTGCAGCTAATGCGGTCACGTCATCAGGGCATAGCATACACCCAGTGGAACAACAGGCTGGAAGACTGAGCAACGACATTTACAAGAGGAATACTATATAAGATTGTTTTGAAAGGCTTATTGTCGTTTGTGGTTCCTGGAAGAGAAGTGGTCTAAAGCGGTTTCATGTGCCGATCACTATCATCTCACCTCTGTCCTCATAGGTTCTAAACTCCAGGGATATGTGAAAAAGTTTTCCAGTGGCATCTTGGGTTGATAGATCTAACCTGGGTTTTCCAACGTTTCTCTTCCACTGGTTACACTACCCGCCGTGTATAGCCTATCGTGCCCTGAAAATGGCGTTAAACCCACAATTGGCGACCTTACGCCAAGGTAATTTATTGTGCAAACACACTAGTCTTTGTAACGGCGTGAAATCTGAGTCGATACCTATTTTTCGCCAGACAATTTTACTTCCCTGTCTGGCAGATTGCATTACCTGGTAGTGCTCTGTTCCATTCAAGTTTCTCCATTTGTAAACACCACTCGGTATAATAGCTCTCCAAATTCTATACCGGTAAACTTTACTCTGTAATTATGAAGGCAAAGCGATTAGTCTTTTCAATTGAGTGACAGGTGAATATAATGATTAATTGAACCACAGGGAGATATTTTAGATCTTCACGTAAAGTTTTTTTTTAAGGCAAGATAACATTAGACGCTGCAAGGATAGAATGGGACCTATTTTTCAATGTAACATAACCATGTTTCATTTACTTATAGATAAAGAGGTGAAAATATTCAGTCTGAAGAAAAGGAAACAAATGAACTCAACTAAACAGACACACACATACACGAATGTATGTATGTATGTATGTATGTATGTATGTATGTATGTATGTATGTATGTATGTATGTATGTATGTATGTATGTATGTATGTATGTATGTATGTATGTATGTATGTATGTTATATATATATATACTCGTAAGTCTATTGTAGTGCGTTCGTATGTATGTATTTATGTAAGTTTACACGTAATCAGTTGGTGCTTTATAAATTTATATCTATACAATAATCTCAAGAAAAGTTGATCGTTTTATGCTATTTATCTCTATGACGCAGCCACAAGGAAAACGTGCAATATTCTAATATAATTTTAATATTGAGACATAGTACAAAGATATAATTCTTAAACTGTAGAATTGTAATATAATGTAGGGATATAAGTCTAAAATCATACTATTAATCACACGACACGCACATGCAAATGACGCATGTAAATCGCAATTACCGCCCACGAATGACTAACACGAAAATGAGAGGAAAGATAAATATTTAGTTCAAATGTGTCAAATGTTTCTATGTGGAACGAAAAAGAAGGAAACCACACTCTTAACCTTGGTATAAAATTGTATTGGTTGTGTCCAAACTTTAAAACAAAATACAAACTGTAATTTTATTTAATTTTCTAACACGACCCTATACGAGTCTAAGAGAGTCACCATATCACATTTGCATTTAACATAGGTTTACGTTAGTTGTGAAAACGTGGATTTCTTAGTCTATATGCACGTGACTATGTTAAGTGTATCAGTAGTTTCTAAATTATCTGAAGAAAAGTCCATAAAAATATTGCTTGACATTTAATTTTGTCAAATCAAAATTAGCACATGTTGTTAGTTTATCTGACTGGATTGTTATAACACTTAACGATAATGACATCTGATTGGTTAAAGTGAAGGAAGATTTTTCACTAAATTATTTATAGTAAAATCTGCTTAGAGAGTGAAGGAGATTATTGTCCAATTTAATGATTAATGTCATCTGACCAGAGTGAAGACTGGCTATTCTCCCAAACGTCTGGATGATGACCTCTGGTTGATAAGAGTGATAGATGACTTTGGTGCTATATATATATATATATATATATATATATATATATATATATATATATATATATATATATATATATATATATATATATATATATATATATATATATATAGCTTTGGTACAGGAATAAGATCACAAATGGTTTGCATATGGAATGATATTGGCTATTATTTATAAACTTCATTGATTGTAGAAAAACCAAATCACATCGCAATATTTATATTGATTCTATGACTAAAAATGACATGCGTAAACTTTGAATTTCATATTGTGACTTATACATAAAAACGATGTAGCTAACATTTGCCACACGTGTACGAATTATATTACAACCAGTTTATGTTCCCATTAAACTCATATTGACTAATAGAATCCTGAAGAACATACTTGAAACAATATTGTTTGCTTAGTGATTTACACATAGCGAAGGTATGGTATAGATTTCCCATATGTGCACTAAATATATGCAACTAAGTATGAAAATGATAAAATAATATCATTGTGTCAATCGTTTTTGTGTAGTCTAAGAAAAACGAAGACTCCTGTTTTAATTTCTTATTTGTTGTCTTAAATTTCAAAACAATAAATTGTGTAAATCAGATGTTGTTACATACCTAGCCTACGACAATACAAGTCTGTACAAGCCTTAGAGAGAAATATGAGGACACTTGAACAACGTTTGATTTGACAGGCATTTTGTACAAAAACATTAACATCAGCAGAAGTGTTGTGCTGCATAAAAGAAAGTATGTGTGTCCACTTGTGCAGGTTTATTAACAAATGAAGTGGTGCATGCCACACTTATCTATTTACAACCCATGTGATAAAATATTATGTACATAATGAAGTAACTCTTAAACAATACAACACAATCTTTACCAGTGAAAATGTTAATGTGTTGCTATTCATGGAAAATCAATCGAGGACGGTATATTGTGCTGAATAACGTGCTGACCTGTATCGATTGTAAGTATCATATGGAACATTCTTATGGTGTAAATCACTTTAATTTTATAACATATAATATTCTTTGCATTTTGTACATGGACCTATGCATGTTACATACGTTTAGGAAAACCACTGTGACAATTGGTATGCTTTGCTCTCTATATAAAGAATATAATTCAGAATACAGATATGAAACCGGACAAAAGCGCTGAAACACTAAAATCAGGCGTTACAGGAAGGCCTTAAATACCAAAAAATCATATATATTGTAAACCATGTAAAGAACATCGCACATCTAGATCTGCCCCTAACGGCCAGCTTTCCCATTCTATAAACATAAGTTTTTCTCCTCCTCTGTCTGCCTCTCTCTCTATTTCTCTCTATCTCCATGTATGTATGTATGTATGTATGTATGTATGTATGTATGTATGTATGTATGTATGTATGTATGTATGTATGTATGTATGTATGTATGTATGTATGTATGTATGTATGTATGTATGTATGTATGTATGTATGTATGTATGTATGTATGTAGGTATGTAGGTAGGTAGGTAGGTAGGTATGCATGCATACATGCATACATGCATATATATATATATATATATATATATATATATATATATATATATATATATATATATATGCACAGAGAGAGAGAGAGAGAGAGAGAGAGAGAGAGAGAGAGAGAGAGAGAGAGAGAGAGAGAGAGACAGAGAGAGAGAGAGAGACAATGAAATGAGAGCGAGTCATTCATACATGATATAATATCATGCCATGCATAACTCGACTCTTACAAACACTAGTCAGTCATGGTTCATTACTAGAAAATGTAAAGGAGAAAGAAAACATATCTCAATCTATATGTGTCGGAACATAGTGTTATATTTTGCACGATGTGTAATATTCAGATAATAACTCAGCGAATCCAAACCCCAATCGTAAAGGCCCCAAAAAGCAAGCTAGGGAATCAGTAGTATCAAGATGAAGATATTGAACTGCATTATATCACAAAAATTTGTATGCTCTTCGGCTTTTAGGGATGTTTTATTATAATCTTTGATACTTAAATTCGCGAAAGAGATTTTTTTCTGAAGAAATACATTTTTAGACAGCTCTCAATCCTCAGCGAAGGAGAGATTTTTTTTTCTGTAAACTTATATTTCTTTTAACAACCTTCAGTTCTCGTTCGCAAATATCGTCCTCCTTCTGTCTCAGTATTTTTATCTGATATTCTGGATCTCTTTTCATCTTATTCCGTGTCATCGTTCTCATATATATATATATATATATATATATATATATATATATATATATATATATATATATATATATATATATATATATATATATATATATATATATATATATATATATATATATATATATATATATATATATATAATTTACTTTTTCATCTTTTGTCTTTTCAATTTACTTTTCGTGTTAGGATCTAGAATAATGTATAATAGTTATTTTGTATAAACAAAACTATCTAGATCGCTAATACATGTGAGTGCATTCATTACTGTGGTTTAATATACGATAAAATCTAGAAACATAGGAAACAAAAACAGAGAGATATAATAAGTTTTACTTTAGTTTACTTGGCCTAGTATCGTTTCGACTAATTCCCATTTCGCCTACATGGCATGCTGGCTATATCTATATTGTCTGTTTATTATTACGGCATTTCCACCTCTGTTCATGAGTTGCAAATTTACATTTTGTATATCTTTCTTGTTCCCTGTATACATTTTGCCTGTCCCGATATTATGTAAACCGCATGTTGCCGGCTTTCATGCTTATCCGCATTTGCCTATTCCACACTTTAGCCGTTCTATCTTTACATTCTCCTCCAACTATTCCAAAGTAGTTCGCATCCGACCTACTGAATATTTAGTAAATTTCCAGGAAGTGCAAGAGAATGCTTGGAAATAATTTTATTTCAAGATAAATGACTGGAATTGTTTTCAGTTATAGGAAAAAATATCCTTATGAGTCCATTATTTCAGTTGTCTACTATTGTCTAGCTCCAGTTCACGTCTAACATTAGTGGGGAACTCCTTCTTATTAGGAATACTGTTTAGCAATTGTATAACTGACCCAGTGAGATAAGAAAAGACGATGGTGTATATGGGTCAGGAAATTTACTTATATTTGTGCACAACCGTGATAGTAGTGATTGGAGAGAATTTGGATGGTGTCCTTGGAGTCAATGCAGTGGAAGTACTGTCCTTATACTCATAAATACAGCCGACAAACACATACATAAAGATGCACAAGTTCATTTCGACGAAAATGCCACTTGTCCACAAACGTTTCCTGATAGAACATTGCTGAATTAGTATGTCCTGCTATTTGGTAATCTTTTTTATAAAGTAAGTGAGTTTGGATGAAGGTGTATTATTCAAAACACGTCACTTATCTACAGTTGGCAAGTTGTGATATTCGTAGATTAGGTTGTAATAGGAATGGGCAATATAGTAATGGGCTATTTAGTAATGGGTAATTTAATAATGGGTAATATAGTAAAGGGCAATTTAGAAATGGGCAATATAGTAATGGATAAATTAGTAATGGGCAAAATAGTAATGGGCAATATAGTAATGGGCCATTTAGTAATGGGCAATATAGTAATGGGCAATATAGTAATGGGCAATATAGTGATGGGCAATATAGTGATGGGCAATATATTAATGGGCTATATAGTAATTGACAATATAGTAATGGACAATATAGAGATGGGCAATATAGTAATGGGTTATATAATAATGGGCAATAAAATAATGGGCAATTTAGTAATGGGCAATCTAGTAATGGGCAATATAGTGATGGGCAATTTAATAAGGGACAATATAGTAATGGGCAATTTAGTAATGGACAAAATAGTAATGGGTAATATAGTAATGGGCTTTTTAGTAATGGGCAATATTGTAATGGGTAATATAGTAATGGGCAATGTAGTAATGGGCAATTTAGCAATGGGTACTTTAGAAATGGGCTATATAGTAATGGGCAATATATTAATGGGCAATTAAGTAATGGACAATATAGTAAAATGCAATATAGTAATGGGCAATTTTGTAATGAGCAATATAGTAATGGGCTATATAATAATGGGTAATATAGTAATGGGCTATATAGTAATGGGTAATTTAGTAATGGGCGATTTAGTAATGGGCTATATAGTAATGGACATTTTAGTAATGGGCAATATAGTATTGGGCACTTTAGCAATGGGCAATAGAGTAAAGGGTAATTTAGTAATGGGCAATTTAATAATGGGCAATATAGTAATGGGCTATATAGTAATGGGCGATACAGTAATGGGTTATTTAGTAATGAGATATATAGTAATGGGCAATTTACTAATGGGCAATATGATAATAGGCAATTTAGCAATGTGCAATAGAGTAATGGTTAATTTAGTAATGTACAATATAGTAATTGGCTATATAGTAATTGGCGATATAGTAATGGGCTATTTAGTAATGGGATATATGGTAATGGGCAATATAAAACTGAGCAATAGAGCAATGGGCAATTTAGTAATGGGCAAAATAGTAAGGGGCAATTTAATAATGAGCAATATAGTAATGGGCAATTTACTAATTGGCAATATAAAAATGGGCAATTTAGCAATGGGCAAAATAGTAATGTGTAATTTAGAAATGAGCAATATAGTAACGGGCTATATAGTGATGGGCAATATAGCAATGGGCTACATAGCAATAGGCAATTTAGTATTGGGCAATATAGTAATGGGCAATTTAGTAATGAGCAATAGAGTAGTGAGCTATATAGTGAGGGGCAATATAGTAATGGGCTATATAGTAATTGGTAATTTAGAAATGGGCTATACAGCAATGGGCTATATAGTAATGGACATTTTAGTAAAGGGCAATATAGTAATGGGCAATTTTACAATGTGCAATAAAGTGATGGGTAATTTGGTAATGGGCTGTATAGTAATGAGCAATTTATTGATGGGCTATATAGTAAATGGCGATATAGTAATGGGCTATATAGTAATTGGCAATTTACTAGTGGGCAATAGAGCAATGGGTAATTTAGTAATGGGCAATATATTAATGGGCAATTTAGTAATGGGCACAACAGTAATGGGCAATTTACTAATGGGTAATTTATTATTGGGCGATTTAGTACTGGGTAATTGAGTAAAGGGCAATTTAGTAATGGGCAATTTACTAATGGACTATATAGTAAAGGGCAATTTACTAATGGGCAATAGAGCAATGGGCAATTTTGTAATTGGCAATATAGTAATGAGTAATTTAGTAATGGGCAATATCGTAATTGGCAATTTACTACTGGGTTATATAGTAATGGGCAATTTAGCAATGAGCAATATAGTAATTGGCAATTTAGTAATGGGCAATTTACTTATCGGTTATTTAGTAATGGGCAATTTAGCAGTGGGCAATATAGTAATGGGTAATTTAGTAATGGTCAATTTAGTAATGGGCAATATAGTAATGGGCTATTTAATAATGGGGAAATTAGTAATGGGCAATAGAGCAATGGGCAATTAAGTAATGGGCTATATAGTAATGGGCAATATAGCAATGGGCAATATAGAAATGTACAATTTAGTAATAGGCAATATAGTAATGGTCAAATAGTGTAATGGGTAATTTAGTAATGGGCAATAGAGCAATGGGCATTTTAGTAATGGGCAATATAACAATGGGTAATATAGTAATGTATAATTTAGTAATGGGCAATATAGCAATTGGTAATTTAGTAATTGGCAATATAGTAATGGGCAAGTTAGTAATGGGAAACACATCCTGAGTATGAATGTTAGATGAAAAGGAGAAGGCAGATTATATGTGATTGTAATTATTTTTAGAGGATTTTGAATTTCTTTCCATTTGAGGTGTGTTACTAGATGTTTCGGGTGGATCTAGAAGCAAAAAATCAATATAAAGAAAGGGAATCACCGTTTCGTCAGACTAAATTCAACGAAGATAAGTTAAAGGAATGTATTCGAGAAGCATACTTACTTTAAAACTAGTTTTAATTCATAACCCACTGTATTTCTACCTAGTATATCTTAACAATATATACTGAACATAGCTTTAAAAAGACATGTGAAGAAAACTGACAGATATTGGATTGATTACAAAGAGAAACACGTTATAGCTATGCTGCTTATAAAAATAAAAATTAATATCTTTCTTCTGCTTGCTATGGAGGCTACAGGTGTTATTCTGGGTTGAAATCTAGCGTTGATTTAACCAGAACATTAACGATTGAACCAACATCATTTAATGTGATAGGGTGTTTCATTTTTTTTATCATTTACAATAGGCAAATTGTGATATGCCTTGCATATTTTACCACAATTGCTATTAAGAAAACTTTAGTTGAGATCAGATTTCCATGAAATAAATTATATTCTGTTACAAATAAAATGTAAGCAACATTTACTTCGTATACCAAGAACTGATAAACGCTGTTTTTATGTTCAATTGTCCAGCTTGTGCGTTTTAATAAGTGTATACAAAAGAGTTTATTGTTATAAATTATTGTTTTTTCACATACTAAAATATTAGGTGCTTAGTCATAATTAATTTAAAAGTAAGGTTGATAAGATAGAGTCAATGTGAAAAACGACGAGATAGATTTTTGTGTAATTTAGCTTTATTTTGGATTTGTATCCACTTTCGAGTCGATGCGTCATTGTTTCTGACCTGGATTAATTTTCTCAAGAGGTTAACATTACTCTATGGATTGTGCTAAAATTAAAAGTTGGTTTGGTTGACAAACGTAATGTTGACAAGTCTGCTATATTGCATCAAACGGCACAGAAGTAAAGGGCAAATGTTAAATTGCAACTTTTCATTTGTCCTTTCTTGCATTTTCTAGTCATTATGTTTTTCTCATCCTCCCGTTTATCTGTCATTCGATTTTACTCAACTTTGAATAGGGACAGAAAAAGAGGCCGCACTGTTATTAATGAATCCTACTAGATACCTGAAGGTACGAGGTCTAATCATAGTTGATCTGTTCAGTTGTGTGCTGGAAAAGGAATTTTTCTCTAGTTGTCTTACAGACTTTCTCCGCTGTTTATCATAATCAACTATATTCATTTTGTTTGTTCGGGTCTTTCTTTACCATTATTTCTTGTAATGAAATGTTACTAATCTTGTCATTAATGGGGTCTTAGTTTAATATAAATTTTTCGGATTTTGGACTTCATACCTTTAGAGACGTATTGCATCTCATGGTCCAAATAACTCAGTTTGATTGCTTGCATAGTTACTTGATTTATATATGACGTGTTTGACTTGATTCGAGATGCCAGCTATTATTGTCAAGATATATATTGTTATAGGACAAGCTTATAATTTCCTCCATTTGTTTCTTATTAATATACTAACTTTATTATAAGATTCAGCCAAATATAACACGCTGAGTTTGTAAAGGAAATCGAAAAAGTTAGGGTTTTCGGTTGGGGTATGATGGCATTTGGCAGAGTTACGGTACCTTCTTATGTGAAAGATTAGCTTTGGAAAAACTCTGAGTGGGTTTGTATACACTTTTAGATTGCCGATTATATTGATATGATCTAAAATGGGTTTGATTTCTAGTAGGGTCTATCATTATTTGATTTACTTATATATCTTGGCAATTGCTTTACCAGTGCCTTTAGTTTTAATTAAGCGTCATTACATGATATTGTTATGGCCTCTAAAATGGCCGCGCTTATCGCTTTCTGAATTTAACTCACGTGATTCGTATAATGTTCCACATGTGTTTTGGATTCATCCTTCTGTGTCCTCGTAAGACTGATGCATAGATCCAAACCGTCCAAAGCTTTCTTAGATATGGAACTGCTGCCTTTTAAAATAGCATGCTTTAATTGCTTTATACCACAGTCATAATCATATAGCGTGTATTTTAAAACGACTTCCGTAACATATGGCCGTAAACAAATAGTTTTCATAGTTCCTACGGTACTAATTTGACAAATACCTTATCCGCTGTTTTCATAAATTCCTTTTGTTCGATCACTAAATGGAATTTGTGGTGTAACTTAGTGCGCACTGTATCTATAGATTGGCATCCATCGTTTATTTCTCCATACCCTTCCGTTTCACTTGTGGTGATTTTTAATTTATAGGGGATAAATCCGGCATACACTAATCTGGGCAAAAAGAGAATGTGTATGACATATAACGTGTCGTTCCTAATTTTATTTTTGTCCTGGTTTAATAAAAGAAAGTTTTTCAAATGCTTAAATGTACATGAATAGAATGGTACCCCAGGCTAGGTGAACAGCGCAGAGGTGTTTGTTTAGAACTAGGACACTTAAAGTTGTTATTCTAGATGCCTAATAGGTTTGATATAAAAGAAACTTCATATTAACGGATTCCTGGGCTCGAAACGACCTGTTATTGATGAGTGATGTTTGCGCCTTGGTGAAACTTTTATCAAACTGTTAGCGAGAAGGAAGACGAGAAGGATGACCATGTCTCTTGAAAATTGCTATGATGTGATGTTGGACTCATCAACTGGCTATGATATTTACATTGGTGTTTGAGAACAAACATGCATTTAGGCAACTTATCTTCCTGGTAAACCATATTATATAGTACACAGCAATAGAAAATTGGGTTAAGTGTTCAGGATTCGTAACGTATTAAAAAGATAATCGCTCTGAAAGTCAATACAGGTATTCGACTGTACTGATATATATGCGGCGCTGTTACTTTATTTGAGCAAAAGAGAGAGAGTGAAAATAAAACATATATTTAACACAACAGCTGTGTTTGAGTTATTACTGTAGGCCGTTTTACGTGAAAACTATTAATTAAGAAACTGTTTTATAGGGTATTGTGGAGACTTTGGCATATAGTTTACTTTTCTTCATCAGATAATATTCCTCTAGAAATAAAATTAACAATAATTACAGAAAACGTTCTGATTTTCCATTGGAGGCAATCTCAAAGTAAAACATTAACGAAGTAAATGTCTTTTGATTTTAATAATTCTCCCAATTGTGACATGCATGATATTGACATGCGCATGATTAAAATAAATCATTTTGAGGTACACGTGTAAAGACTGCTCATATTATATGCAGCATTATAATTATGTTTATATGCAGAAATAATATGGATTTAATGAGTAAATAGAGTGATATAACTTCATATGTGATACTAATTGATTAATTTCATTTGTTTTATGAAAACATGACTCTCATATTGATTGCATGTACAAAATATATTAAAAAATACTCGTAAAATGATAAGACCTTCTCTATGAAACTAATATGGACTGAAATAACTATACGGATGTGACACATGCGCGAAAAAAGATTTCTTTATTGCGCACATATTCTACATATGGGTAACACACACACAAACACACACACACATACACACACACCTGCATGCGCAATATAAGCACTTAACAAATATTCTATGAAACATTCTGGTTTATTATATGTTTGAATCACTAGGGGCAATTTTCAACAAGATATATAACAGGAGAAAAATGTGGAAAAATAAAAGAAAATCATGTTCTTTTGCCTATATAAAATCTATCTATCTATCTATCTATCTATCTATCTATCTATCTATCTATCTATCTATCTATCTATCTATCTATCTATCTATCTATCTATCTATCTATCTATATATATATATATATATATATGTTTGGGGGTCAGTGTGAGCGCGCAGCAAATGTAAGATATATCTTGAAAGGTGAAATGCATAAGAAGAGAAAAAAACAAGTATAACATACACATGTGAAAATTATTTTAGTTAAGACGAGAAAAAAAGGTATTCTTGATTTATTCTTAAGATCAGATAATTTACTTATATCATTATGATACAAATAAAACATTTTCGCCTAATGTAACATCATTTTGTACTCTTTTTTTAGTGTAAAGAAAATATCGAGTCTGTACAAGCCCACATGAGCTACTTCAGCGCACATGCTTCTGACAACAATTTGATCTCGCAAACACTCTTCAACAAAAGCAAGTGATTGTATTTTTATGAACAGTATAGATCGAAAGTAGGCAAGCATTTCTAAAACAACGCTCGATCGAGGACGATGTTCAGCATTGAGTAAAGTGTTTATCAATAACGAATGTAAGTATAACAGTGTATATAATTTATGCTTCAATAAATTGATAGCTATATAAATCAGAATTATTCAATGAATTTGATGCAATTCATTTACTCAGTTTGACCTCCTCTGTGGCACATGACATATTATGCACATGTACAGTGGATACAAAATATGGGACAGAGTTAGAAAGCATACAATAGAAGAAAGATGTTATAGATGTCTCAATAACCGAATTTCATCCTTGTGTAATGCGCAATTTGGACCAACATTGTACACCATGATATTTCGTCAAAAGGACATGTCAGTCGGGATAATCTGTCATTAATCATTGCAAACGTACCAGATAAATAATTAAGTTTACTAATAACTTATTTTACAGTATCGTTGTATATAAGCAAGAACTTGTCAATAAATACAAGCAGACACATTTGTTCTCTTGAACTTATTTTGGCAACACAACTAGCTTTGATCTCAGTTTTCGAAGCTCAAACATGTAAACTAATTAGCGTATTCTTTAGAAAGCACTGTTGATTTTGTTAAACTCCTGAATTAACTGTATCACCTATCTGAAAATAGCTCATTCATTTAAATACATTGTTCTTGTTTTGTGTATGCAAATTAAATATGAAATTTTTAGTTCATGAAAGCTCCACGGCAAAGTATGTACTTCAAAAACATATCAGATTTGACCGCTTGGTAGCACTGGTGCTGTCTCAAATTTCAGCACTTCCGCTTCTCATTATTTATTGCTGACAAATTCTTATAAAAGATGTGATTGTCTCGCTCTAGCACGCTAGAAGGTGTAGGTACATCGGTTTTAGTGTATATACACACATAATTTTATGCCATTGGAGGCATATGGACTGTTATTTTGTTTATAGATTACATTAGTAGCAACTGTACCAGTCATTAAACGCTACTAGTTTAACATAAGACTCTATTCTTAAAAAACAGATATCGTACAAAACCTGTTTAGATTAAAGTTTTCAGCTATGCATTACAGACTAAAGTCAGGACAGTGTTAAAATAATGTGTGTCTTGATACATCGAAATGTTTACTGCATACTAAACAAGATGCTCCGAATGCAACAATAGCATAAGTCGCATCAATGTAGAGGATTAAACAATTTTCCATGAACATTTATTGCATGTTCCTTTTTAGTAAAATGTATCTCTAAATAATACAGTTATTAAAGTTACTAAAACCTAAATCATGGTTTTCTCACCTTGCACGATTGACAGGTTGTATTGTGCTCTATTTAGATTTATGTTCAGCAGTAGAAAATTAAAAAATTGTAGATGAACAATCGGTTTATATAAATAAGGGGACATTTTGCTTGCTGTCTATTTCAGAAATATGAGTCTGCGCAGAGATGCTTCTGACCTCTTTCATAGCACCCATGAGAAGGAGGTTAAAACGACGGTTACAACAACGACCGATTTTAAAGCAATTACGGATAATTTCGGAAATCTTAATGATGTCAGTAAAGCCATTCAAGACGCCGGTGTTAAAAACTGCGGTCTCATATTCGGTAAATTTTTGAGCTTAATGAAAGGAATCAATTCACTAGAAGATGGCGATATAGTTAGAATTTCTCTCTCTTTATATATATATATATATATATATATATATATATATATATATATATATATATATATATATATATATATATATATATATATATATATATATATATGTAAAGAATACAAATCATATGGCGAATAACAACCCTCTCAAGCGTACTGGATCCACCAAGGGATCACGTTTGTCAGGGATTAATTAAAATAGATGCAATAAACTGACGACGAACAGTACGAAACTAGTAACTAACTAGCCTAAGCGCTTTCGACTCTTAATGAGTCTTTTTCAAAGGCAAATACAAAACATAGTTACGACAAACAAATAAACACAAAAACGTTGCATTTGTAAACCTCTACATTTCTATCTTCACATGTGCTAAAACTATAAATACAACCAGCTTGTATAGACTAGTCAAATTTAGTATAGACTTTTGCAAATTTACACTGGGTTGTTTTTGGATTTTGTCACATTGATATGATTTTGAATTGTGTGAAGAGGCACATAAGACCGATGTTTTAATTGACTCTTTCCATTTTCCAGGTGATATCTGAAAGAGGTTTTATCTCTTCGTATTAAATGCTTCGTTTCCTTAAATATAACAAGTATACATGAGAAGGTGCGAGTTAATTAGATTGAAATATTTATTAATCATTAGAATTTCTGCTGAAATGTTTAATCACAGTATTACTTTGTGAAATAAAATTCAACCTATTTTGTCTTCATCAGCAGAACAGTCTAAAGATCCAATGTTTATTTAATTGAAATGAGGGCAAAATTTCATCAGCAACAAAATGGTCCATTGTTGTCTTTTTCAAATGTTAATTGCATGAATTTTACCAAAACCTACTAATCGGTGCACTTTCTTCTTTTCTGATATGATTAGGAAATAGAATTCAAAACTATTAGGTAAAATGAATCATTTAACACATATAATATTTGTTCATTTTAATTTCTTTAAAAAGATAGCGTTTGGAATGGAGAGAGAGAGAGAGAGAGAGAGAGAGAGAGAGAGAGAGAGAGAGAGAGAGAGAGAGAGAGAGAGAGAGAGAGAGAGAGAGAGAGAGAGAGAGAGGGTGTTAGCAATGTCGGAAGGTATCTTGTTTGTACACCTTTATATTTGAGTTAGATGAGTCCTGACAACATTTTTTTTTAGCATAAACGCCTATATTTGTCTCTGTATGGGTGGCACAGTCCGTTTGTCTAAAGTCGCTGTCGGTGTACAGACTAATTTGGGTCTTTTAGGGGGGCGCGGGGTTTGTCTGGTGAAGGAAGAACCCGAAAAGATAGAGTGAGAAACAACCATATCATGGGAAGGTACTGGCAAGCTTCTCATATACCCACACTGACCCTGGATGGCCTAGTCGTGTAAATCAAAATTGCTTTCCATTAAATATACTTGGAGTTTCCATTTTTCTCGCTTAGTGCCCTGTTTTAAATGTGATATGTGTGCGATCTAATCATATAATGTAAGATGCAGGATCCATCCAGAGATAAACGCGTTCTTTTCTATTATGTCTAAAGTGACCACCTATCCATAACGTATATCATCTTTTACATTCTTATAAATTTCCCATTAGGTTTACCTGCTAGCAAAGCTACCATATTGTGATCAGTCCGTCAATAGAGACTCGTGTGTTCAGCTTTACGGGCCATAATGTATTACACAAAGCAACCAGTGACAAGTAGGAGAAAATTGCTTTTTTTTGTTTATTATCCCTTATCTAAATTTAATACATTCTGTAATACGCAATCTCACCTTGATAATAAATTGAACAGTTACTCCACGTGACCAGTTGACTAGGTATTCCTTTGTGTACCTTTCTCTTCGATATTATTGAGAACCCACATACATGTGTATAACTTCTGCAAAGAATATATTAAGACCATGTGCCTGTTATGACCGCCTTAGTGTGGTATAGAAGTATGTAGTACATTTGGCCGTATGCATATGTGTGCATAATAAATATGTTGAAAATACCACTTTCTCTGTGCTTATGTATATAAGCAAGGCAAATACTAAGCGTGTCGAGACAGCACCAGGTGGTAGGCAATGGAGAGAGATAAACATGGAAAGTGAAACATTTACAAACTGACAATTTCAAAATATCCACAACAATTTTATAAACCCATGGGGATCAAAATGTGCATCGGAAAAGGTAATTATATTTGCTTGCGTCCATATTTATCTCCTCTAGGTATTGACTACACAATTAGCAACCGCATGCAGGGACAGAAGACATTTGGTGGACGATCTCTTCACGACACTAGCGGGCCGCAAATGAATCCATATCAACAGGTATGGAAATAAATAAAAAGCAGTACAGATCTACGAAAACTAATTATTAAGAGGTCGTAGCGTCTGTGGCTACCATGGGAACGTTTAGAACTTAAGATTTGGTTTGGGTGGTTAGGGAGTCTATCCGAATTTAGCATTACGCATTATTGTTTGGGACGGTGTGTCTGCCTCTGGGAACATACCAGTCGCGGTTTATAACCCCTTAAGGTAATTTACCATTAATGGTTTATAATATAATTTGAAAATTGTTCCGTCATATCAAATTTCCATATCATCATTGCGTTATCACCAATGGTACGTTGGGGTGGGTGGGTATAAACTACTAATGCTAAAGTCTCGCATAAATAGCTACTGATGATTTTACTCAGCATTTGTAAACACTAAAAGAAAGCTATAAACAACTAAAGACAACATTCCAACAGGAAGTCATGTCGTCCAAACTTTTCTGTAAAATTAATTATAGAGAGGGAAATACATGGCTAATGTTAAATTCAGCTTCGGGGCTATACCGTTCCAGATTGGCTTACTTTAATTTCCAGAAGGAGTCTTTACAGACCGAAACACTTGCCTGAAATTTGCAAAGACTTTATAGGGACACAAACGTAATGATAAGTTATTATAGATTCTAAGCCGACTCAAACCTAACGGCAGATTTATAAAAGGAGTTTTACTTTAAAATGAACTACACGCTTAATGCAAGACTCATTGTTCAGAAATTTAGTCTTATTGAAAGTTCTAGGGAATCGTTGAAATATGTTTTTGTATTAGGGTTATATCCCAATAGATGGTCATGTTCAGCACATTATTTCTGAATGAACAGGGACGTGCTTGACATATTCAATCTTCTTAGAGTTGATATTTTAATTCAAAGACACAGAATTCTTTCTCATCGATTAATAGTTTCTCAAGTATCTTTCCCACTTTAATGTTCGCCAACATTCCTTGCAGTTCGTACCCCCATTGAAATTCTAAGAAATAAAACAAATTGCCAGAAGGACATAAAAAATATAATAAATTTATCCATTTAATTAATTAATAATTTCTAATTCGATTGTCATGGGGTGTCCTTATCACTGTAATCTTTGCGTTTCAATCCAAACGGAAATTTATATATTACCATGGCATCCATGTTTACGTGGGCGAGTCATGTTTGATCAGTTTTGTACATAAACGTTACAGGTCAATAATCTAACTACTTTGCCTCTTTGAAAACTGAAGAGCATATCTCTTCATGGTTTTATCATCTTTTTAAAGAAATATTAGAACAAGAAATTAAAATGAGGACGACGCAGTTTTACTTCCAGTATATTTGGAGTTAGAAGATAGCACATAACTGAATATGGATTTCTCAGAAACTGTAAAACGACAGTGAGAAGACACATCGGAAAGGGTAGAGTAAGATTATATTCCCAGACTAGTTGTGGTTGATGAATATTACAAAGCATTGGGTCAATAGTGTCATAATGTGCCAACTTTTTTTTTTTATAAATGTATAATTTATCGCGTCTGTCATACCGTACTCATCATATACCTATTCACTTTTTATTATAAATGTTATTTCCTTTACTTGCATAGGCTAGAAACGTGAAGCCCTAAACAGTTATAAATGTTCTTTGTAATTGACATTTATTTTTACAAGAGTAGGAGATCTTTGAAAGGATCTTTGTTCACATTCATTTGCCAGGTGATATGCATTCTTGGAGAAACACTTGAGGCACTAGATGATAACAGAAAAATACCAGCGTATGGTTTTGGTGACGTGAAGACCAAGGATAAAGATATATTCCCGTTGAAAAACGAGGTAAGTGATGTGTACATGCTTTTAGATAGCACTTCTCGACTTAGAAGATAGTGTACATTATGCATATGGATCATGCTACTCCCCTTAGTAAGTGGTGAATACTTGCTCTTAGACCACACTATTACACTTAGTAAGTGGTGTATACTTGCTCTTAGACCACACTATTACACTTAGTAAGTGGTTTATACTTGCTCTTAGACCACACTATTACACTTAGTAAGTGGTTTATACTTGCTCTTAGACCACACTATTACACTTAGTAAGTGGTTTATACTTGCTCTTAGACCACACTATTACACTTAGTAAGTGGTTTATACTTGCTCTTAGACCACACTATTACACTTAGTAAGTGGTTTATACTTGCTCTTAGACCACACTATTACACTTAGTAAGTGGTGTATACTTGCTCTTAGACCACACTATTACATTTAGTAAGTGGTTTATACTTGCTCGTAGACCACACTATTACACTTAGTAAGTGGTTTATACTTGCTCTTAGACCACACTATTACACTTAGTAAGTGGTTTATACTTGCTCTTAGACCACACTATTACACTTAGTAAGTGGTTTATACTTGCACTTAGACCACACTATTACACTTAGTAAGTGGTTTATACTTGCTCTTAGACCACACTATTACACTTAGTAAGTGGTTTATACTTGCTCTTAGACCACACTATTACACTTAGTAAGTGGTTTATACTTGCTCTTAGACCACACTATTACACTTAGTAAGTGGTTTATACTTGCTCTTAGACCACACTATTACACTTAGTAAGTGGTGTATACTTGCTCTTAGACCACACTATTACACTTAGTAAGTGGTTTGTACTTGCTCTTAGACCACACTATTACACTTAGTAAGTGGTTTATACTTGCTCTTAGACCACACTATTACACTTAGTAAGTAGTTTATACTTGCTCTTAGACCACAATATTACACTTAGTAAGTGGTTTATACTTGCTCTTAGACCACACTATTACACTTAGTAAGTGGTTTATACTTGCTCTTAGACCACACTATTACACTTAGTAAGTGGTTTGTACTTGCTCTTAGACCACACTATTACACTTAGAAAGTGGTTTATACTTGCTCTTAGACCACACTATTACACTTAGTAAGTGGTTTATACTTGCCCTTAGACCACACTATTACACTTAGTAAGTGGTTTAAACTTGCTCTTAGACCACACTATTACACTTAGTAAGTGGTTTATACTTGCTCCAAGACCACACTATTACACTTAGTAAGTGGTTTATACTTGCTCTTAGACCACACTATTACACTTAGTAAGTGGTTTATACTTGCACTTAGACCACACTATTACACTTAGTAAGTGGTTTATACTTGCTCTTAGACCACACTATTACACTTAGTAAGTGGTTTATACTTGCTCTTAGACCACACTATTACACTTAGTAAGTGGTTTATACTTGCTCTTAGACCACACTATTACACTTAGTAAGTGGTTTATACTTGCTCTTAGACCACACTATTACACTTAGTAAGTGGTGTATACTTGCTCTTAGACCACACTATTACACTTAGTAAGTGGTTTGTACTTGCTCTTAGACCACACTATTACACTTAGTAAGTGGTTTATACTTGCTCTTAGACCACACTATTACACTTAGTAAGTGGTTTATACTTGCTCTTAGACCACAATATTACACTTAGTAAGTGGTTTATACTTGCTCTTAGACCACACTATTACACTTAGTAAGTGGTTTATACTTGCTCTTAGACCACACTATTACACTTAGTAAGTGGTTTGTACTTGCTCTTAGACCACACTATTACACTTAGTAAGTGGTTTATACTTGCCCTTAGACCACACTATTACACTTAGTAAGTGGTTTATACTTGCTCTTAGACCACACTATTACACTTAGTAAGTGGTTTAAACTTGCTCTTAGACCACACTATTACACTTAGTAAGTGGTTTATACTTGCTCTAAGACCACACTATTACACTTAGTAAGTGGTTTATACTTGCTCTTAGACCACACTATTACACTTAGTAAGTGGTGTATACTTGCTCTTAGACCACACTATTACACTTAGTAAGTGGTTTATACTTGCTCTTAGACCACACTATTACACTTAGTAAGTGGTTTATACTGCTCTTAGACCACACTATTAAACTTAGTAAGTGGTTTATACTTGCTCTTAGACCACACTATTACACTTAGTAAGTGGTTTATACTTGCTCTTAGACCACACTATTACACTTAGTAAGTGGTGTATACTTGCTCTTAGACCACACTATTACACTTAGTAAATGGTTTATACTTGCTCTTAGACCACACTATTACACTTAGTAAGTGGTTTATAATTGCTCTTAGACCACACTATTACACTTAGTGAATGGTGTATTCTTGCTCATAGACCACACTATTACACTTAGTAAATGGTGTATACCTGCTCTTAGACCACACTATTACACTTAGTAAGTGGTTTATACTTGCTCTAAGACCACTCTATTACACTTAGTAAGTGGTATATACTTGCTCTTAGACCACACTATTACACTTAGTAAGTGGTTTATACTTGCTCTTAGACCACACTATTACACTTAGTAAGTGGTTTATACTTGCACTTAGACCACACTATTACACTTAGTAAGTGGTTTATACTTGCTCTTAGACCACACTATTACACTTAGTAAGTAGTTTATACTTGCTCTTAGACCACAATATTACACTTAGTAAGTGGTTTATACTTGCTCTTAGACCACACTATTACACTTAGTAAGTGGTTTATACTTGCTCTTAGACCACACTATTACACTTAGTAAGTGGTTTGTACTTGCTCTTAGACCACACTATTACACTTAGAAAGTGGTTTATACTTGCTCTTAGACCACACTATTACACTTAGTAAGTGGTTTGTACTTGCCCTTAGACCACACTATTACACTTAGTAAGTGGTTTAAACTTGCTCTTAGACCACACTATTACACTTAGTAAGTGGTTTATACTTGCTCCAAGACCACACTATTACACTTAGTAAGTGGTTTATACTTGCTCTTAGACCACACTATTACACTTAGTAAGTGGTTTATACTTGCACTTAGACCACACTATTACACTTAGTAAGTGGTTTATACTTGCTCTTAGACCACACTATTACACTTAGTAAGTGGTTTATACTTGCTCTTAGACCACACTATTACACTTAGTAAGTGGTTTATACTTGCTCTTAGACCACACTATTACACTTAGTAAGTGGTTTATACTTGCTCTTAGACCACACTATTACACTTAGTAAGTGGTGTATACTTGCTCTTAGACCACACTATTACACTTAGTAAGTGGTTTGTACTTGCTCTTAGACCACACTATTACACTTAGTAAGTGGTTTATACTTGCTCTTAGACCACACTATTACACTTAGTAAGTGGTTTATACTTGCTCTTAGACCACAATATTACACTTAGTAAGTGGTTTATACTTGCTCTTAGACCACACTATTACACTTAGTAAGTGGTTTATACTTGCTCTTAGACCACACTATTACACTTAGTAAGTGGTTTGTACTTGCTCTTAGACCACACTATTACACTTAGTAAGTGGTTTATACTTGCCCTTAGACCACACTATTACACTTAGTAAGTGGTTTATACTTGCTCTTAGACCACACTATTACACTTAGTAAGTGGTTTAAACTTGCTCTTAGACCACACTATTACACTTAGTAAGTGGTTTATACTTGCTCTAAGACCACACTATTACACTTAGTAAGTGGTTTATACTTGCTCTTAGACCACACTATTACACTTAGTAAGTGGTGTATACTTGCTCTTAGACCACACTATTACACTTAGTAAGTGGTTTATACTTGCTCTTAGACCACACTATTACACTTAGTAAGTGGTTTATACTGCTCTTAGACCACACTATTAAACTTAGTAAGTGGTTTATACTTGCTCTTAGACCACACTATTACACTTAGTAAGTGGTTTATACTTGCTCTTAGACCACACTATTACACTTAGTAAGTGGTGTATACTTGCTCTTAGACCACACTATTACACTTAGTAAATGGTTTATACTTGCTCTTAGACCACACTATTACACTTAGTAAGTGGTTTATAATTGCTCTTAGACCACACTATTACACTTAGTGAATGGTGTATTCTTGCTCATAGACCACACTATTACACTTAGTAAATGGTGTATACCTGCTCTTAGACCACACTATTACACTTAGTAAGTGGTTTATACTTGCTCTAAGACCACTCTATTACACTTAGTAAGTGGTATATACTTGCTCTTAGACCACACTATTACACTTAGTAAGTGGTTTATACTTGCTCTTAGACCACACTATTACACTTAGTAAGTGGTTTATACTTGCACTTAGACCACACTATTACACTTAGTAAGTGGTTTATACTTGCTCTTAGACCACACTATTACACTTAGTAAGTGGTTTATACTTGCTCTAAGACCACACTACTCCACTTAGTAAGTGGTTTATACTTGCTCTTAAACCACACTACTCCACTTAGTAAGTGGTTTATACTTGCTCTTAGACCACACTATTACACTTAGTAAGTGGTTTATACTTGCTCTTAGACCACACTATTACACTTAGTAAGTGGTTTATACTTGCTCTTAGACCACACTATTACACTTAGTAAGTGGTTTATACTTGCTCTTAGATCACACTATTACACTTAGTAAGTGGTTTATACTTTCTCGTAGACCACACTATTACACTTAGTAAGTGGTTTATACTTGCTCTTAGACCACACTATTACACTTAGTAAATGGTGTATACTTGCTCTTAGACCACACTATTACACTTAGTAAGTGGTGTATACTTGCTCTTAGACCACACTATTACACTTAGTAAATGGTGTATACTTGCTCTTAGACCACACTATTACACTTAGTAAGTGGTTTATACTTGCTCTTAGAGCACACTATTTCACTTAGTAAGTGGTTTATACTGGCTCTTAGACCACACTATTATACTTAGTAAATGGTGTATACTTGCTCTTAGACCACACTATTACACTTAGTAAATGGTGTATACTTGCTCTTAGACCACACTATTACACTTAGTAAGTGGTTTATACTTGCTCTTAGACCACACTATTACACTTAGTAAGTGGTTTATACTTGCTCTTAGACCACACTATTACACTTAGTAAGTGGTTTATACTTTTTCTAAGACCACACTATTACACTTAGTAAGTGGTTTATACTTGCTCTTAGACCACACTATTAGACTTAGTAAATGGTGTATACTTGCTCTTAGACCACACTATTACACTTAGCAAATGGTGTATACTTGCTTTAGACTACACTATTACACTTAGTAAATGGTGTGTACTTGCTTTAGACCACACTATCACATTAGTAAATGGTGTATACTTGCTTTAGACCACACTACTATGCTTAGTAGGTGGTGCATACTTGTTTTTAGGCTACACTACTACACTTAGTAAGTGCCGTATACGTTCTTATAAACCACACTACTCCTCTTAGTAAGTGGTGTATAATTGCTTTAGACAACACTACTCCACTTAGTAAGTGGTGTATTCTTTCTTAAATACCACACTACTCCATTTAGTAAGTGGTTTCTACTTGCTCTTGGACCAAATTACTCTAATTAGCAAGTGGTATATATTTGCTCTTAGACCGTACTACTCCACGTGGTAATTGGTGTTTTTAGACCACAATAATACACTTGATAATTGGTGGATACTTACTCTTAGACAACATTATTCCACTTTGTAAGTGGTATATACTTGCTCTTATACTAGACTAACAGACTGCTCCACTTGGTAAGTGGTGTATTCTTGGTTTTAGGCCACACTACTACACTTAGGAAGTGATTTATTCTTGCTTGTAGACCACACTACGCCACTTAGTATGTGGTGCATACTTGATTTAGACCACTCTACTTCACTTCATAAATGGTGTATACTTGCTCTTAGACCAGAGTACTCCACTTGGTAAGTGGCTTATACTTGCTTTTAGACCACACTGCTGCACTTAGTAAGTGGTGTATACTTGCTTTTAGACCACACTACTCCACTCAGCAAGTGGTGGATAATTGCTGGTAGTCTTCACTACTCCAATTGGTAAGCGGTGTATATTAGCTTTGAAACTGAACAAGTTTTGTTGGAATGTATTATATAATTGCTTGTAGAGAACACTGCTTCACTTGGCAAGTAGTGCACATTTCCTTAGAGACCACAACACATCCATTGTTAAGAGTTGCATACTATTATGCTAATAATGGAGAGGAAGCTGTAAGCTGAATAAACTCGTTTACAGTCCTTTAGCAATGAGAATATTCTTGATACATTCTTAGCCAAGTAAATAAAAACAAAAATGCAATTGACAATATTATTGTTATCAATTAATCACTAATTTTCATTTTGTTGAAGGCGGCTTCCGTTAATATTTTGTGAGGGTTGGCAGAAAACAAAATGAAAAGGCAAATGCTTGAAGATAGAAAAAATAATTTAAAAAATTGAAAGCAACATATATTTATAATATTTCAATGTATTCAAGGATTACTCTTCTGCTTTAAGCGTGCCTTATCAAAGCAAATATGTCTTTTCACTCTTTACAGATCATGTGCGATGGATTTAATGAAGTATTGGATATCTACAATCAAATAACACCCACGGTGCAACTTAGCGGGCCTACAAATTTCGTCCCGCTCATACAAGAGGCAATCAGAATTGTTAAGAAGACTAGAAAGGTAATTTTGAATCATGAATTGTTAAATATAGCAAACTAAATGTCTTTATTATATTGTGTTATTGCTATTGCCTCATCACGCTTTAAACATACGCTCCTTTACGGCGTCTACCTGTGATATTATACAAAACTTAATATATAAAGCGTGATATCCATCCTTTTAGTATGAATTCGTGCGACAGGAAAGTCATTTTCTTATAGATTTTATGCTGGTCGGAATTCATTACGAATGGATGGATAAATCTTCTATAACAATGTGTGCATGAATACAGAGAAACTTGTACAACGGGTACATCAGGATTCTGTCTACTAAATTTTCAGAGTTGCAACAATTACATTTGCCTGTGCTTGTTTAGTGGACATGTATTTGAACAGGTTCGTGAAGCATTGAAACAACTGGCATTCATCTTTTATCTCGTAATATGGACGGTGAATTTTAAAACTGTTTCTTCGCCACGGTCAAAATAGAATCTTAAGCAAATGTTTAGCGATTACGTTACTCGTACTCCACTCTTTTTTAATTGATATTTAAGTTTTCTTATTTGCCTTGGATGTTGGGATATTCAACGGATCTAGTGAATGAAAACTTGTCAGTCGAAGCAAAATAAATAGTTGCATAGCTTTATTTCTTATATTTTTCTAGTACCATATCCTTGTGATCGTAGCTGATGGGCAAGTCACCAACGAGAAAGTCAATCAAGACGCCATAGTGGAAGCGTCACAATGGCCGTTGTCCATCGTGGTCATAGGAGTTGGAGATGGTCCATGGGACGAAATGAAAGAATTCGACGACGGGTTACCAGCGCGCCAATTCGACAACTTTCAGTTCGTGAACTTTTACGAAACTGTCACCGGGGCAAAGAATGCTTATGCAGCTCTTGCTTTGAGTGCATTAATGGAGATCCCAGAGCAATACCAGTTTATTAAAGACCATGAAATATTGAGGAAGTCCTAGAGCATAAAACCCATGACATATATAATGTATTCAACAGCAAATAAGAAATTAACAAGTCTATAGATTATTACCGTTGCATTAAAGATTTCAAAATATTATTCAAGGAATATGGTGTGACTATTAGTAATACTGTAAAAACTGTATCGAAGACAACACCAATAATTACTTTAAAATTTATTATGTATTTTTTAAATATCATCATGTTTTATCTGTGTCGCGGCCTAGCTGTCCTAAAATGGATAACTGTATCAACTTTGTCATAGTTTGTCACTGTCCAAAACAGGCCGTGTAACATGTTTTGTATCTATGTAGCTAATATGCTAGTTATATAAAACATTTTGTTGTGATTCATTTCGAATATTCATTAATCAGTTAATCCAGTATGATGTTCTGTAGACCAAAGCTTCAATTTTGTGTTATTTGTGTCTTAGTTTTCTGTAGACAATAGTCTCCTTATTACGTTATTTGAGTGTTATTATGTACTGATGACGGTAGCATCCTTATTGCTTTTATTTGTGTGACATAATGTTTAGTAGACTGTATTCGCTTTAGTAGGTCATTTGGGTATCAACGTTCTGTAGACTGTAGTCTCTTTGTTATGTCATTTGGGTGTCATAATTTTCTGTAGACGGTTGTCTCTTTATTACTTCATTTGTATCGTAATATTCTGTAGATGGTAGTCCCCTTATTACGTCATTTGTGTGTGATAATGTTATGTAGATGGTAGTCACCTTATTACGTCAATTGTATGTCATAATGTGTTGTAGAATGTAGTCTTCTAATTACGTCAATTAGGTGTCATAATGTGTTGTAGAATGTAGTCTCCTTATTACGTCAATTGTGTGTCATAATGTGTTGTAGAATGTAGTCTCCTTATGACGTCAATTGTGTGTCATATGTGTTGTAGAATGTAGTCTCCTTATTACGTCATTTGGGTGTCATAATGTGTTGTAGAATGTAGTCTCCTTATTACGCCATTTGGGTGTCATAATGTGTTGTAGAATGTAGTCTCCTTATGACGTCAATTGTGTGTCATAATGTGTTGTAGAATGTAGTCTCCTTATTACGTCATTTGGGTGTCATAATGTGTTGTAGAATGTAGTCTCCTTATGACGTCAATTGTGTGTCATAATGTGTTGTAGAATGTAGTCTCCTTATTACGCCATTTGGGTGTCATAATGTGTTGTAGAATGTAGTCTCCTTATGACGTCATTTGGGTGTCATAATGTGTTGTAGAATGTAGTTTCCTTATTACGCCATTTGGGTGTCATAATGTGTTGTAGAATGTAGTCTCCTTATTACGCCATTTGGGTGTCATAATGTGTTGTAGAATGTAGTCTCCTTATTACGCCATTTGGGTGTCATAATGTGTTGTAGAATGTAGTCTCCTTATGACGTCATTTGGGTGTCATAATGTGTTGTAGAATGTAGTCTCCTTATTACGTCATTTGGGTGTCATAATGTGTTGTAGAATGTAGTCTCCTTATTACGCCATTTGGGTGTCATAATGTGTTGTAGAATGTAGTCTCCTTATGACGTCATTTGGGTGTCATAATGTGTTGTAGAATGTAGTCTCCTTATTACGCCATTTGGGTGTCATAATGTGTTGTAGAATGTAGTCTCCTTATTACGCCATTTGGGTGTCATAATGTGTTGTAGAATGTAGTCTCCTTATGACGTCATTTGGGTGTCATAATGTGTTGTAGAATGTAGTCTCCTTATTACGCCATTTGGGTGTCATAATGTGTTGTAGAATGTAGTCTCCTTATTACGTCATTTTGGTGTCATAATGTGTTGTAGAATGTAGTCTCCTTATTACGCCATTTGGGTGTCATAATGTGTTGTAGAATGTAGTCTACTTATTACGCCATTTGGGTGTCATAATGTGTTGTAGAATGTAGTCTCCTTATTACGTCATTTGGGCGTCATAATGTGTTGTAGAATGTAGTCTCCTTATTACGCCATTTGGGTGTCATAATGTGTTGTAGAATGTAGTCTCCTTATTACGCCATTTGGGTGTCATAATGTGTTGTAGAATGTAGTCTCCTTATTACGCCATTTGGGTGTCATAATGTGTTGTAGAATGTAGTCTCCTTATTACATCATTTGGGTGTCATAATGTGTTGTAGAATGTAGTCTCCTTATGACGTCATTTGGGTGTCATAATGTGTTGTAGAATGTAGTCTCCTTATTACGCCATTTGGGTGTGATAATGTGTTGTAGAATGTAGTCTCCTTATGACGTCATTTGGGTGTCATAATGTGTTGTAGAATATGTAGTCTCCTTATTACGCCATTTGGGTGTCATAATGTGTTGTAGAATGTAGTCTCCTTATTACGTCATTTGGGTGTCATAATGTGTTGTAGAATGTAGTCTCCTTATTACGCCATTTGGGTGTCATAATGTGTTGTAGAATGTAGTCTCCTTATTACGCCATTTGGGTGTCATAATGTCATGTAGAATGTAGTCTCCTTATTACGTCATTTGGGTGTCATAATGTGTTGTAGAATGTAGTCTCCTTATTACGCCATTTGGGTGTCATAATGTGTTGTAGAATGTAGTCTCCTTATTACGCCATTTGGGTGTCATAATGTGTTGTAGAATGTAGTCTCCTTATTACGCCATTTGGGTGTCATAATGCTCTGTAGACGTCAGTGTCCTTATTATTCCCGATTGGTGCCTTAATATGTTGTAAACTATTGTTGTATTCTACTCGTATTTGGCGTCACAAGGACAGTTCTATCGATCACATTATATGTTGCACTCTACTACCACCTCCAACATCCATCACATTTTGTAAATACTACAACCGACAGCATAACACAATCTTCTTAAATATTTACAACTTTTTTTTGAAATTACAATTATATATCAAAACTACAGTTATTACCAAATGTTCTGTTATCATCCTTCTAACACTGTTCTCTCTAAAACTGACTTTAACTTGAATATATTATTGCTTGTCATCTATTCTTTCTGAGTGATAATTCACACGAACCCAATCTCTAAAGATACGTCTTAACTCTTATTTGTCTCAGTGCGTAATTTTCTTAATTATTTCTAGAGTGAACATCATACTGGATTAGAGTCTTTCGGTTAATTTTTTAATTTTTCTTTAACTTTTCGTGTCAGTTGTGCGTCATTTTTGTGTGTCGCTGCCAAGCAGTTACCTATTTTAATATATTTTAATCTGGATCATTTTACCCCTACTTAATCTCTTGTTTTGTTTAAAGACTTAATACTTCAGCTTTTAATAAAAAAATATCTCTGCAATATTTACATGAGTAATCCTGATTTTTTGACCATATATTATTATTATTATTATTATTATTATTATTATTATTATTATTATTATTATTATTATTATTATTATTATTATTAAAAATAGGTAGTTGATGAAGTCGATGTGTACAAGAAAGTTTATCTTCAATTGGGAAATAACAAAATATAATTGAAAAGTATGAATTCGTGAACTGAAAATTCATTATTTTTTTCTCCTTTTATTCGACACAGCTAATTTAGTGTGAATCAACTATGCAATCTTTTTGAACTTCTTGATCAAGACGAGAAATTTGCAAAAGTCGATTTTTTAATAGTGCCTGAACTCTAATTACCCAAAATTGTAATATCCAATTTTTATTCTGTTTTGCAACATCGCCTATCTAAAAATTATATTTTTCTATAAAATGCTTTATTCTTTGTAAATTAACATTCTGTAACTCCCGTGGGCATGTAGAAGCAAAACATGCCATTAACATAGGTATATATAATTAAATTACCATAGCAGTCATATTTATGTTACCCTTTAACGGAAATGGTTGGCTATTTATTTGACTTATTCAACATATGAATTAACTAGTATGTCCCTTCAAATTTCCGTCTTTCTTGGTTTCCTTTGTGTTAGTCATTCCCTCTTTTTCGTTTTTCTTGCTGCCCCAACCAAAATGCAAAACGAAATAGGACCATTATCAAAGAATCAAGGCAATATACGTGAAGGGAAGCTTCAGAGTTTATCTTGCATGTATTTCATGCTTGCTTTGTAAATTCATCAACAAAACACAACGTGCATGCAAGTGGTTTCAAATGTACGTGCATATTTGCCATCTTAAATTTGAGCGAAAGAATTTAGGCAACAAGGCAACGGAATGTATTGTTTCTATGATCATTATTATTATTGAAGCTATCAACGTATATGAACAGTTGCGTCACAAGATTGGTGACAACCCCATGGACCAACTTCCGGACAAATATTCCGAAAATTTATAGACAGTCATTTTGGTGTCACCATCTCTGATGGTGTCACTCGGTACGGGTTATCAATCTAACTGTGTCAGTATGATTATGCGTAGTTTGATGCCGTCTGAATATCTTAGCAATTAAAGATTTAATAACAAAGTACGTGATACGATAGGTCTATATACTCTCTAATATGCATATTCTTTGGTTCCGATAAAAACAGACTTGTTATCTTCTCTTCTGCAAATTATATATACTTAAGTTAATATTTATGATTAGGTGATCCATTCTGATACAACAAACAAAAGTTTGTTACTATTTACTCTGTAAGTAGGAGTCAAAATTTCGCAGAAAATTCTTTTTCCATTTTATCATATTGAAGATATTCGTTGACAATATACAGTAAAGAAACAAAATTAAAATGGAGCTGTTGATTATCATAAATCCTGTATTCCTGCTATAATTGAATATATTGCTTGGAATTGTAATCATCGTATATTTGAATTTTAACGGTCTCTTTGGACTCCCAGTTTGCTTGAGCCAACAATGGCAAACCTCATTCGTATAAATTTTTACCATGCGCTCAATATAACTACTAAATTATATGAGATTCTACCAACTGATTTAAGGAAGATGTTCTGACGGACGTATGAATGGACACAACCGACAGATGGTTTCATAATATCAACAACGCTTTTAAGAAACATTCTGGGGATAAATGGTCATATCGTACCGTTGCATGAGTGTTTTATGACACCGAGTTATCGGCACATACTGAAGTGCCAAATCGTGGTTTGATCCTAATAGATATGGCGAATGGTAACATAATAATGGATTGAAGTCATGAAGCATTTGATATACCATTGCAAAACTGATGTTAACATCCGCAAGCATGCGCAGAAATATGTATATTGGTTGTGCATGCGTATGCACGAGAGAACGTTCATATGTTTACATCATTGAAGGCATCTATCATGATTTTTTTTAAAAAATCATATTATTGTCGTTTTTTTCTGGATAACCGTAAGATATAAATGTCTCTTTTGTGCCCCTAGTATAATATAACTTATGACAAATCGAAAGAATGTATGAAAAGTACTGAAAAGTACTGAGTGTTTAGTATCTTGCTTTAAAGTATACCTATAAAAAGCAAGAATGTTCCTTAAAAAGAGTTTGCTTCATCACTGAAACACAGTAACACCCTCTACCAGATCGAATACGCATATCAAATTCTGCAGAACGTGTCTATGTTGTAAATATAAATATGTTTATGATGTCAGATTAATTTCGAAAGGGTTTGTGAAAAATCAGTCATGAAAATTTTGAGCAGAGTTAGGATTAGGCAATATATTTTACGTTCTGACTTTCCCATTCTCTGAGGTATTGATTCGATATTTATGTGAATCTTTTGTATTTCAAGCGGTGCAGGTGTGGCAGAAAAGCGTGCATTTATAGTTATATAGTATGTCTAACCATTTCATATCTGAAACACGGTTCAATTTTGTTAAATCGCGAAAACATCATTGGGCTGTCTGTTGTATTTAAAATTCCAAATGCAATAAAAGCAATATAGATAATATTTCAGACTGGATATACTAATATTTCAAGCAAATAAAACAGTGGAAGACACATTAGCACCAAGGTCTACATAACCTAACAGAATAAATGCATATGAAAATACGAAATGTAGGTGTAAAGCGATACAGTAGTACACACAAAACACAAGTTTGCACACTTAACTAAATTCATACATGCAGAAAAATATTCGCATTTTATCTTTACAATCATACTTACATACGCTCATATATCCACATCTCATATATTAACATACACGCATGCACAAACACACATACACCCACCCATTCATTTGTTGTCAGTCCAGCCTTTTTGTTACTATAATTTATCAAATATTTTATCAAGTGCGTTACCATACATAGACCTATGTAAATTATTATGATAAATCCTAACGTGATAGCTTGTGCGTTTGATAAGAAAGTTTTAAATCTGATCATATATATATATCTCCTGAACACCAAGTATAATGAGTATTTTGCAGCAAAAGATTATCTACTCCGTTAAATACAACTAAAATATTGCAGCTATATCTTATCACTTTAGGGATTTGTGCATATCGCTGGGTAACATAAATCACGTCTGTATTTTAATGTCTACCTCGGGAAAATGTCCGAACTGGATTTGATTATTTGCAAGCATTACATTGTTGTACACTACTAAATCAATAAGTTCATCAAGGTTACCTACAATTGGCTCTTCATCAATGCAATTAATAAAATCAATAATATAATTACCGTCTTCGCTTAGCAACTTTGCATTTTCATTAAAGTTTTAAAGTACATCATGACATCATTGGTCATCTATCGATACTGCAACTGATACAACTTACGACTGGCTCCTGCTTTTGTGTCGCTGAGAATATTAATTATATCCATAATAACAATGTGTACGAATCTATAGCCAGTGGGATACCAACAAAAATAACTAAAAGTAAACTGGTGCACTGACAGACAAGTGCGAAAATTGTGGTACGCACAAATGCAGATGTATTCCTTCAAAGACAAGAGGTGATAGCTCAACGTCGTTAGGAAATTTACCAGGGACTCAAAATATCAGTAAATAAGATTTTTCAAGCTTGACACGTTCATGATGCTGCGTATAAAAACAAGGATTTATAACAACGACACATTGCAAACACGAAATTGATAATGCGTTAAATTATATAAAAGATAAATCTCTAAGAATCAAACTCGCCAGTTTTCAAGTAAAATCTGCGATGAAGGGTGTCACTGAATTGTATGAATCTTTCTATTTGTTAAATTTATGTACACGGATTTGGTTGTAGTGTACAACGGGTCATCTTTGTATATTGGACATTATTTCAAACAGTGAGTTCGATTCATTTTATGCCGCACGTGCGAAGTGCTTTCGATATGAAAAGCAGAATTTGACAGACGATATAGGAAACATCGTCGGTGTATAAATGACTCACGGAAAAGGGATATATTCACATTACGGAACGTTTTGTCAGTAAGCAGTAATCTAGAGACTTGAATACCTTCAGCTCTAGAGGTATGTAATTTACTAATTTCTTATGTATAGTATTTCTTTTGCATGTTGTTATTGTACTATTACGTTTATTTGTGTACTTTTTGTATATAGCTATTGTTTGCGAAGAATAACGCAGATATTTTTATATTCTTGTTTGTGACTTAGCCAGAGACTTATATTACAAATATAAAGCTGCATTTTATTAAGAAATGTTTAGTAGCATAGGAATCTCATCGGATACAGGTTCACTTTTGAACCTGTTTATTGTTCCGTAATATTGTTAAGGTGATGTAATGTTATAAAATGGTTAAGGGGCCCCGTTTAAGCAGTTCTTAGGTTTGTGTGGTTACTTGTTTGATTATAGGAATTCGGTGCAATAGGAAATATTTCTTAGCCCCCAAATAATTAGCCTATTACTAGGAGCAAACGTCATGGAGAGAAAGTGTTGGTGAGGTTCACTGATGCCATGGTCAGTGAGTAGCTTTTTAAAATTCAAACCACATGACTGTCCCTGGAATAATGTAGTTCCTAAAAAATCTATTGGTGTACATTGGTGTTGTGACTGCAGTGGCAGTATTTACGGTAGGAAACCGGTAAATTACACAATGGAATAAGCAAAATGGGACTCGGTAGATACCGTTTATGTCGCCATGGTTTCAAATGTGAGGCAGTTGTATTGGCGTGATATGCCTTTTAACCATAGATTGATTTGCCTAAGGTGGCGTTGTTAAAATAGTTTCCTGTGTTAGGGGATTGTTGTAGAGTTTCTACGGCGTGAACTGCTGACGGTACGGAAAGTTGATTAAGATAAACGGTGCAGATGTGCGGTTGATATATAATTAGCAAGTTGTGAATATTGTGGTCTTTATTGACTAGAGAAAAATATATTTTATAGAATGGACACGTATGGCTTTCCAATTTACAACTGATGTTGCATAGAAGTCTTTGGAAATTATGACATTACGTGGGATTCGCGCCAGGTTTCTGACACCACTCGGTCAAGCAAAGACTTCTGGCTTTTAACTTTAATTTAGATAACTTGCCGTATATAACGTCTTTACGTTCTATCTTATAAGCCGGTCATGCAATGTGCACGATTGGTTGTATTTCCAGCCTACCAGGGTGACCAGAGTGAACACAGCAGCAGAGCTGACTAGAGTGACAACGGTGTAGAGCTGACCAGACTGGTCAGTCATCGTGGTGGACGTGGTGCAAAGTTAACAACAAAAGGAACTGAATGGTAGTCGGTAACTACCTGTAATGGTACTTGATTGATCATTTTGACTGGTAGGAAAGTGTAACATATTGACGGAGTGTTATCGAGTTTTTCCATGGATGTAATCTTTTAGCCTTGAGCTAATTTTGAGGTCATGTTGCACACTTTGTTTTTGGTATAGCATAAAATATTTTTGTATAATATCTATCCAATGGATTTACCATATTTTACTATCTGAGCAAAATAAAATTTCATTTTTCACTAGTTGAGTGAATACCTCATTTGTTACTATTAAGTAAAACATCCATTATTTACATCATTTGAAATTGCATTAATTGGTTCACCTTTTGTCTTTGTACTATATGAAGTCATTCATTTTAATTTACATTTGTTGTTAGGTTTCTTTATTAATATGTTAATTTGTCCAATATTTAAAATCATACACTCACGTATCAATCATATTATTTTTCTTATTTAAATCATATATCAATGCTCATTATATTTGTATTACCGTCAACAGTGTTCTGTTTTAAGTCGGAAATCCTAGCTCGGTTATTTTGCTACAGAGGATAAACTAATCTAAGGGGCTGGTAATTTATCATATAACTATTATAATGGAATCGGTTTATTGTAACCCAAAAGGATATTGGAGAGACAGAGCAGTGATTAGTAAAGTTGCTAATATGACAAATATCTCACGTGTTTCTGCTGCATATTGGTTAGGACAACAAACAATATGGCAAATTTGTCCAACTAAAAAAGATTAAGTATGCACATTTTGATGTCAGCATTCCCAGGGAAGTTCATCATGCAGACATTTCTGCAAACTCCGAAGACATTTGGCAAAAAAATCGCACAATGAAGTCTTACTGTTGTTATATTTCAACACTTATCGATGCACTGCGAATCCCACTGTGAATTATGGATTAGCACCAGTAACAATCTGTTTTACATCTGCGTCGTCGGCAGTAGTTGTATGTTTTTCTTTTTTTTTGGTCTTCTTATAATATGTTGTCTTTGGTTAGCGTTGCCAGAAGTGTCCTTTGGTAAACATCTTAGACGAAGCAGCTAACCTCGAGTAAACGTCGCTCTGTCTTGCTAGATCAAGTATCGTCGTTGCAACGTGGACGTCTTTCCGAATTAATTCAATGGGTCTTCCATCGATGATATACTTGGCACTGTCAAACAACGCCATGATGTCATTATTAGCAAAACCAATGCTAAAATCGACTCCGTATTCAGCATTATATGCTTCTAAAATTTCACCTTCGATTTCAGTAAACGCCTCAACGGACAAGAAATATCGGCTTGGATCTTGAACTTGCAGCTCAGTTCGCCCACTCTGATTTGGCTGTCGTTCATCATAGAATAATATTGATAATTACGTACGGATTCATCTTTGAGAACTGGCGCATCCATATCAAGTGCAGGATCAGATATGCGTTTAAACATCTCCATGTTACATGTTTTCGTCTAATACAACGACCACTTCCTGCTATCAGACTAGCAGTTATATTTTTCTTTTTCACCAGCTGTTAATGTTTAATTTGCAGCTTAGTTTATTATTTTACTAAAATATGAAGGCATCATTTCAGTGCTGAGTAATTTTAATTATTACAGCTTTCATAGTGCTAATTGTTCTAGTCTATCCTTGATTATCTAAAATGCTTTAGTTGCAACAATACCAATACCCTATTCACAAATGCCGTCAATAGCTTTCCATGCTCAATTGCTTTGCAATCGGTATTGCTGTTTGGGTTAAAATTCTAAATAAACCCTGAAGAACATCGCCGAGTTCATTTCTGTAGATTTCATTTTATGTAGGTAATCGCGAATTTATCACACTATCACGGTCGGTCTACGATGAGCATTATGTATCATTATCTTATTATATATTTTTGCTTAATCACGTAAATGGCTGAATCATACCAAAAGCTTACAAAAATGATGCTAGCAGACATCACTATAAACTGCCACTCTGCAGATATCGTAGCGATATGACTGAAAAATTGTGAAAACTACGTTAAAAATCTAAATCACACACACAAACACGCATATAATCACTGAAATGATCATCAGCGATTTCGTTAATGAGGGACAGATACACATTAATATCCATGATACCGCCTGTAAATAATCTTTTACAAATATCTGCTTCTTCATTAAAGATTTCTGGGGAAATATTACCAGCTCGTTTTCCACCAATCAGAACTTCTAATCTGTCTACGTCGGCAAGAGCGTTATTGGAACAAGTAACAAGGCCACTTCTTCGAGTGCAAATGCCACTTCCGGATGCGCGATATTTTGTTTTTTACATGAAGTATAATCTGCACACTCTCTGACTTCTGAAAAGCGGTGAATAACGGTCTTTATATTCTTCCTCAACTATTGGTTTAATTGTCCGCCACGGTGATTGTTGATGTCGTAAAGTTTTAGCAAGACTGAATGATTTATTAATGATTAATGTATTCAATATAATCCGATCGTTTTGTGGAACAAAGTTAAGTCGTTTTTGTAAATTATATATATATATATATATATATATATATATATATATATATATATATATATATATATATATATATATATATATATATATATATATATATATATATATATATATATATATTGGTACCATTTTTCGTTATCTTTTATTTCCCGAATATAATTGGTTTTTAAATAATCCTTTCTATAGGAAAATCTTTTTGCAGCAAATCCATGTAATTCTTCGTTTTTAACAAATCTTATATACTCCATAGATCTTCGATAAAATTTATCAATTATATTAATTCTAATAATTGATTTTATTGATTCTGGTTGTGGTTATTGTATTTGTTCTTTTATATTGGCAAGAAGTTCTCACAGAATTTTTTTCTTAGTTCGCCTGCTATTTTTCCAGTTGGTTTAGCCGTTTTCTAAAACACGGGAAGAAGAACTTTACTAGTCTTTGTGACAGATTTAAATATTTCTTCTGTACCTTTTGCAAATTCTACCTGAGACTCCTGACACGCTTGTTGTTGTTGTTTAACACCATCCGAAGCGGAAAATATCTTTTGATTACATCTAAAGCTAAGCTTCGCTGAGTGAGCTTAACCGATCATTATTGATATGACAATGGTCTAATTATAGCAGCAGATAGACTGGACTGACATAAAAATGAGCGTGCGGCTGGGCAAACAAACAGGAAAAAAATTTTAAAACATCACGTCAACGAACAAGTAAGAGCGTTTCGTTAATGATGTTTATTTCCCGCTGTATAGAAATTATGTTCGTTCACGGTTCCGGTTTATAATTATTGACATTTTAGCCCCGTCGTATGAACTTTTCTTTTTGCGAACGGATGCTCCGTACAAAGTTGCAAGATCCAGCCTCATATGGCGAATAACATTCCTCTCCAGTGTACCAAATCCCTAGATCAATCAAAGGATGACATTGCTAGGGGCTGATTAACATAAATGCTATAAACTGAAAACGAACAGTGCAAGATTGATTTCTGCTTGCCTGTGCGCTTTCGAAACTAAATTAGTATTTTTCCAAGGCAGCCACAAAGTAGAGACAAAACAAACTAAAAGCAAAGAAAAAGATCGTTCAGATTACATACGTTTACATAACAGTTTAATAAAAGTTCGAAATTTTTTGTTTATTTCAACTTGATGCGTTAGCTGAGAAATGTTTCATATTGAAATGTTTCATGTTGACCTAAAATCGATGAGCCATATCGACATCTCTTATTTTATGTAAATTTATGTATCTGCAAATTATATCTCGGATATTTCATTATAATAGTAGCAATTATAGGTTATTGAAATGCTAATAAGTAAATTTAGTGAATTATTTGAACGAAAATGATGGTTTTATTTGTGTGATTCTCTTTTTTTTTCTAGTCTTCATTGTTTAAATGCGCTAAGGCCTTGAGATTCCTTTTCTTTCCTGGTTTTAGTGTTATATCTTCTTTACTGCTTCTTTATCATTCAGTCAGATCTGTGGAGGCTAATCCTTTTGTGTAGGATTTCAATTGTTCCGACATAGTGAAGGCTAAAGATATTACATGTGATAAGATTGCTGATATTCTTTATTTTGCTCGTTTTGTTTTGACCATGTATGTTACATTTTTCGTTAGTCGCTGTACATACATTCATACATACGTACGTGCGTGCGTGCGTGCGTGCATGCATGCATGCATGCATACATACATACATACATACATACATACATACATACATACATACATACATACATACATACATACATACATACATACATACATACATACATACATACATACATACATACATACATACATACATACATACATACATACATACATACATAAAAAGGTAGGTATGTATTCAGATAGGTATGAGCAAAGTTGGTTAAAACAGGAGATTCCATCAAAACAATAAAATGTTTGAAAACACTCCATACATGAGTGCATTTTTTGTCACTTAATCACTTAAGTAGCGTGAAATAGAATTTGGACTCATCTAAAATACGTGATGAATTATTACATGTATTTGTTTTTCAAACATAGCGAAATATTCGATAAATAACCACACATGACAATGAACTAAAAGTTTCCTCATTGAAACACAGTAATATAATCTCTGAAGCTGGATACGCCTGTCGACTTAAACAGAGCGTATCAGTTTTATAAAAAAAGGCTAATATTCACATTGTCAGATTATTCTAAACCAGGAAACAGAGAAGGGACCAGTCTGAAGTATACGAGCAAAAATAGACACCAGGTAATACATATCCACAATAGTCAGGTATTATTTTAGTAATATTGTATATTTTTTTGTATTGTCAGTAGTTTCGATGTTATTGTTGTTGCTGTTGTTGTTGTTGTTGTTGTTGTTGGGCTTAACGCCATTTTCAGCACACGATAGGCTATTCATGGCGGCCAGTAATAATGGTGGAGGAAGAAACCGGGATATCACCGGAAAGAACCACCGACCCACGAGAAGCTACTAGCAAGCTCTCAGTAGTTTCGATTAAGGCATTTAACGATATATGCTATATACAGTTTAATATAGTACTTCAGGGCCATTATTGCTTTGTCTATATCTGGTACAAGCGGAGGCTTTCTCTAATACAGCTAATACATATGTTGTTTTTAAGAAAACACAAGATGTTCTGACAGCATTTTGAAACACAAGTCCACATCCAGAGATATTTGCTACATGTTAGTACCAAGTCAGACTAAATAGAAGAGTCTGCTGTATTTAGTCTCTCCACCGAAATACTACTCCTGCTAAATTTGTCACTGTTTCTCCAATATGAATATATTATTTAAGTAGAATTGTGCATCTTTTGTATTGTCTGTTGTCTCCTTTATGGCATTTAACCATATAGTCTATATACAATTTCATATGGCACGCAAAGCCATTATTATTTGTCTATATATGGTACAAGGGTCATATTAATGTACTGCAGATGCTACCTTAAAACAACCAATATCTTTGTAGAAAAGCCCAAGGTGCTCTGACACCATTTTTAAATACTAGCCCACATCCGGTTTCTACATGGGTAATAACTCTAAGTGGTAGTACCAAGTTAGACTAAATTAATAGTCTGTTATCTTTGGTAGCCCCACATAAGTATTACTCCATTTAAATCTGTAACTGCTTCTAAATTGGTTAATAAAGTGCTCTTTTGCAAATAGAACTTTGCATATGTGAATTAGAGTCAGAGAGAGAGAGAGAGAGAGAGAGAGAGAGAGAGAGAGAGAGAGAGAGAGAGAGAGAGAGAGAGAGAGAGAGAGAGAGAGAGAGAGAGAGAGAGAGAGAGAGAGAGAGAGAGAGTAGGTGGTTGATGCGATCATTATGAATGAAATATTGGGTGGGGGCAATATGCCATAGACACTTCAGACCTTTACCACGTTAGTCTGGTGTTGATACACCGGCGTAGACAGTTTTTTATATACGGAAAAGACCGGGTTACTAATATGAAAATTGGGGTACCAGAACAACTATTAATACTAACGGTCCCTATTACCAATTCTAACAACAAACATCTTACCCCATATTTTAGAATATTTTTCCTGTAAACATATCTGTCTCTATATAAAATAATTTCCATGTTAAACCTATGGACAAATTTAATTAAATTTACCATACTTACTTAAAGCGGTGCACATTGAGATTTAAGAAAACCACCCTGGGAGGTCAGATTTGTAACAATGCTACCGTTAGTCACCAAGGACACTTATCCAGACAGTTTCTCCCCCTAAAGTTATCCCGCATATTAACCTGTGGACTAACGCTATTTTACCTTTGTTACGCGTTGTCATCATACAACTAGTATCGTGACTGTATGTATATCCTTATCACTCTCAATTTCAAACAACATTGCCTAAGATGTTACACGATACATGTATCCCATGTATCCCATGTGTATATATATATATATATATATATATATATATATATATATATATATATATATATATATATATATATATATATATATATATATATATATACATATACATATATATCTATATATATATATATATCTAAATATATATATATGTATATATCTGAATAAATATCTATATATATTATATGTATGTATGTATGTATGTATGTATGTATGTATGTATGTATGTATGTATGTATGTATGTATGTATGTATGTATGTATGTATGTATGTATGTATGTATGTATGTGTGTGTGTGTGTGTGTGTGTGTATGTATGTATGTATGTATGTATGTATGTATGTATGTATGTATGTATGTATGTATGTATGTATGTATGTATGTATGTATGTATGTATGTATGTATGTATGTATGTATGTATGTACAACACATGAAGCAGCAGGAAACTACTAACTCAAAAAGTCTAATTGGGTAAACGTGTTTGCACCTACTGCGTCTTTCCGAAATATTTGCTGCAAGTACATCTAGTTGTATATTCAGACATGTCTCTAATCCATGCCTGTGTTGCTGACAGGACAACGATAATGGTTACATTCACCATACCTCAATTATGTCTATGTCCTTGAGCTGATGAAGATATTTTTGGATCTTTGTTATTTAGAAATCTGATATGCATGGATAATATATAACGTCCTGGTCTCATGTATTACCACAAGTGGCCTCTGACAATTTAAGAAAAGGACGGGGATATCATTTTCCTGTAAATTCTTGTTTGTCTGCGTTTATAATGTCCTCTTATACCGTTCAATGGAAAGACTTTAAACTTAGAGAGAGGTATGATGGGGTTTGGTACACAGGGAATAAGGAGAGGGGTAGGCTGTGTTAGGGTGGGGTGGAATGGAAGTCGAGAGTGTTTATGTCATATGTGAAAATGAATGGAACTTTTTCCATCTAACTACAATTATACCATATTCATGTCTTTGATCCTCCTCTGTATCTGACACGTTGTCTCAATGATCATATATAAACACCGAGAGATGGATACCATACAGACATATTAGGTAATTCTAGAAGATAAGCCTCCGTTTTTCCAGGTAAGACACTTGCAACATTGTTTTGAGAGCTTAGATAAGTTCACCATTACCACAAATTATCTCGTGTTCATAGGCGGTATGTAAGATCCTGGTACAGTGTAGTTTGTGACTTGAATTTAATGACGTAAGACTTTGGTTTTTATTGTATGTAATTTGATTCCAGGTTTGAGACAAGTTTATCATTTTGACTTGTTAAACACACTATGGTCTTAAACAATATTAAAACTGGAAAGTGTCAGATTTGCGTATCGCTTTTCTGATTGAATAAACCTTCATTAAACATTTGATAGACTAATTAAGATAGATTACCCATCAATTAAGTAAACCTATGTGGTCAATGGAAAGCGTCATAAAAAATAGTAAGTGGACAGATATCTCATTGCAATTGTAATATGTGCTATACACTGCATCTTTCTCCCATTTCCCTGGAATGATATAACCATAAATTTACCAAGGTACACGTTCTGGTTAATTCCAACCACCTACCATTTTGCCACTTCCATTCTTTAATGATGCTGGAAATCTGCGAATGGTTTTATTTATAATATATATGTGTAGCACTTTAACGACAGACATAATTTTGATTATTACTTGTTTTTTGAATACCTCTCACATATGCTTGTCTCTGTTAGCATTTGTTATTCTTTCTTCGATATCGTGCCCGTTCGGGAGGTCTAGCGGTCAGTTCGTCTGCTTTGGATGCAGGCGTTCGCTAGTTCGAACCCAGACTGAATCATACCAAAAACTTATAAAAATGGTACTAACAAGTGCCTCGCTAGCCTTTCAGCATTAAGAGGTTAGTCTTAGAACTAGTCGGACTGGTGTCAGGATAATGTAAATGGGTGAGACATAATGCTACATGTCTGCGGCATGATGCCCTAATGATACACATCACTATAGACCATTTCACGGTTATTATCTCCCCTTGAAAACACGAAAGGGCGTCTGGGTGCAACTCACTTCCGGATAGTTCAATCAATAAAGATGTCAGATGTAGATCAAGAAAATGTGACAGACTGCTCACATTCCGCAAAAAAGATCGATATATCACTATCTTAAAAAGAAATTATATCAATATGTGATGAATTGTGTTTTCATCCTTTATTTTTTTTTTCAGTAACTTGCGCTGTTGCCAGCTATCATATAAATGTTCTCTGCCCCTTTCAAAATTTCATTATCTTTCCATTACTATCTGATTCTCTAGTTTGTATTATTTGATCGTACGAAAGTGTATCGCTTCTTAAAATGATTTTTACTGTAATTTATCTCGCTTGAAGAATAATAAAAATATTTTATTACAACTTTAATCATTTCAGTTAATGGAGGTTGAGCGACAACGAGAAAAAAATTCTAACTTCTTAAAGGGGACCAGAAAATTTTATGGATGTAATTCTCTGCAAATGGTAATTCGACTGCAATGTTTATAAATTACATATCGTAGGCGGTTAGTGATTATATTGCGCAAAAAATACCACAATTCCGTAAATTGTCAACAGTAATATAGTAAAAAAAACTAAAATATATAAAATTGTCACTAATTGGCAATGAATGATCACTGTGAATGCAGTGTAATTTTCTTTGCAAACAAAATAGCATCTCCATTTCCGCCAATGAAACTCAGCCAGTTGACACCTGATATTTTTCTACCGTATATGTAAAGTTTTATTTGCAAGATTAAATTAAAAGAAGAAATAAAACAATAATACTATGCAGTATATATATATATATATATATATATATATATATATATATATATATATATATATATATATATATATATATATATATATATATATATATATATATATATATATATATATATATATATATATATATATATATATGATCGATTTAGACTGTTGCAAGTATGTTAATGATCATGATATTATTCATGAAATAACTTGAGTTATATCTAGGAAGGATATATTTTTTCAAAATGCACAAAAGTCATCCACAGTTGAACCGACAGACGCATGTAAAGTGTCTTTGATGATTATTTTAATTTTTATTTACTTGCACGGTTGGAATTTTTCGAGTATACGATTTGGAGAAATATTGATATTATATACACTAGTTATGTATATGACATTTGTTGCTCTCACCTATCTGCCTGTCTGTATATATGTCTTTATGTCTGTCTCATTTTATCTGATGCGTGGGTATGTATATGTTGTTGTTGTTGGCTTCCGATATTCTCAAGAGACGATGGAAATTCGCCCATGCAAGGTGTCCCAGTTCGCAGTTGTGCAGCGTCTTCTGTGGCTATAAAGCCCCACACGGGAGTGGCAATCCTTGCTGCAGTTTTTCTGCACTTGAAGTTTGAGTCAGTTCTTGGTTGGAACTGCATCATCTTCCTCTGAGATTTTTTCTCATCGGTGAGCTGTCGTAACTTTTCCTCGCTGGCTTTCAGACCTGTGTACAGAGCATGTCGCCAGCTGGACTTGTCGAGGGCAAGCTCTTCCCAGGTGTTGACCTCGATCCCAAGAGCATTCATATCGTGCTTGCAGACATCCTTGAAGCGAAGATGTGGCCGTCCGATTGATCTTCTGCCTGAGGCAAGCTTAGAGAGGAGAAGGTTTTTGGGGATCCGTCCATCATCCATTTGACGCACATGGCCCAGTCATCTGATGCGACATTGGCGGAGGAGTGTGACCATGCTGGGAATTTTGGCCTGTTGAAGCACCTCATTGTTTGTCACGCGATCGCTCCAGGTGATCCCTAGTATGCGACGGAGACAACGCATGTGAATGGCACTCAGTCGTTTCTCCTGAGAGGAGTACAGGGTCCAAATTTTGCTAGCGTACAGGAGAGTGCTAAGCACGCAGGCACGGTATACGGAGATCTTAGTGTTCAATGTCAGCTTGCTGTTGTTCCACACTCTCTGCAACAATCTAGAGAGAGTTGTTGACGCCTTTCCAATCCGCTTGTTGAGCTCGGCATCGAGAGGGAGGTTGTTTGTGATGGTAGAGCCAAGGTGATTGAACTCACCGACTACTTCTTGTTTGTAGCTGTTGAAGATTATGCTAGGAGGGTCTGCGACCTGAGCCATCACGTTGGTTTTCTTTAGGCTGATGGTCAACACGAAATCATCACATGCTTTAGCAAAGCGGTCCATGAGACGTTGTAGTTCAGCTTCTGTGTGAGTGACTATAGCAGCAGCATCTGCAAAGAGCATGTCCCTAATGGTTGCTTTCCTTACTTTGCTCATTGCCTTCAGTCGTGCCAGGTTGAACAGTCTGCCGTCTGAACGCGTTTGCAGGTAGATCCCTTCTGTGGACGTCTCAAAGGCGTACTTAAGCAGGACAGCGAAGAAGATGCCAAAGAGCGTGGGGGCAAGGATACAGCCTTGTTTCACTCCGCTGTGGATGTTGAATGGTTCGGACGATGAGCCATCATACTGTACTGTGCCTTTCATGTCTTCTTGGAAGGACTGGGCCATGCTTAACAGCTTTGGAGGGCATCCAATCTTCGTCAGGAGTTTGAAGAGTCCGTCTCTGCTGACCAGATCGAATGCTTTGGTGAGGTCTATAAAAGCCAGGACGAGGGATCTGTGTTGTTCCCTGCACTTCTCCTGCAGTTGCCTGATGGAAAAGATCATGTCAATTGTGGACCTCTCTGCGCCGAACCCACACTGACACTCTTGATACACTCTGTCGGCAAGCGTCTGCAGTCTGTTCAAGATGACTCTAGCGAAGACTTTACCCACGATGCTGAGAAGTGATACGCCTCTGTAGTTGTTTCAGTCACTTTTGTCGCCCTTGTTCTTATACAGAGTTATAATGTTGGCGTCTCATATCCTGAGGCACCGCACCTTCATCCCAGCATTGGCAGATAAGACCATAAAGGTCTGTGAACAGCACACTGCTGCCACACTTGATGACTTCTGCTGCGATGCCATCCTTTCCTGAGGCTTTACCTGTGGTCAGTTTCTCTAAGGCTAACTTTAGTTCTGCCTCAGTAGGTTTCTCATCCAGTTTGGTGAAACTAGGGAGGTTTTAGATGGCGTTGAGGGCATCGTTAGTCACGTTATTCTCTCTGGAGCACAGTTCGGAGTAGTACTCCACCCAGCTCTCCATCTGTTTGCCCTTGTTATGAATGATATCGCCTGTAGAAGACTTCATTGGAGCTATCACTTTCTTCGTTGGACCCATTGCTTTCTTTATGCTATTGTATATGCTTCTGATGTTTCAGTTGTCTACTACTGACTGGATGCTCTGACAGAGTAGAAGCCAGTATTCATTGGCGCATTGCCGTGCTAAACTCTGCACTTTGCTTCTAGTAGACCTATATGCATGTAGTGTCCTCTCGCAGGGAGAACGCTTGTATTCCAGGTGGGCACTGCGACGCTCTTCTATTGCTGGCATGAGTGTGGCGGAATTGGCTTCAAACCAATCATTGTTCTTTGGCTTCTTCTTACCAAAGATTCTTGTGGCTGCGCTGTACACAGTATCTCTGATCCAATCTCTCTTTGGGACTGCCGTAGGGAGGTTCTGAACTGAACGCCTTGGAGAGAGCGTAAGTGAATTCTTTAGCCTTGTCTGGATATGACGTCTTGCTCACATCAATGTGTTGTTTACCCAGTTGCCTAGAGTGTTGGATCTTCGTTGCTTGAAGCTTAAATTTACAGCAAACTAGAGAGTAATCAGTGTCGCAGTCAGCGCTGTGGAATGTACGAGTAAGCTGAACACTCTTCATGGCTGAACGTCTTGTGATGATCAAGTCCAGCTGATGCCAGTGTTTGGATCGTGGATGCCTACAAGACACTTTGTACTGTGGTTTTGTCTGAAAAAATAATGAATTGGTGATGCTGAGGTTGTGGTACCAGCACATTTATAGTAGACGTTTCCCGTTTTCATTCATCTTCCCAATGCCAAACTTGCCGAGACACAAAGGCCAGGAGTCGTGATCGGCACCCACCCTAGCGTTGAAGTCGCCCAGTAATATCTTGGTATCTGTGGTACAACTGAGTGTGGGAGCGTAAACACTGATTAGATTAACTAGCCCGGTTGTGGTATTGAGGCGAAGAGATAGCAGTCTTTCGTTTACTTGTTGGCAGGGTTCTATAATAGCCATCAGAGAGTTTCTGACAGAAAAACCAACACCATACTCCCTAACTTCGTCTGAGCTCTTTCCTTGCCAGAAGATTGTGTAGTTCTTTTCTCTGAGGGACCCAGAATCTGGTAGCCGTGTCTCTTGAAGTGAGGCGATATCGACATGGAGTCTTGCGAGTTCGTCGTTGATGACTGAAGTCTTTCGAACATCACTGATTGCCTGGAGATCACCTGAAAGCCCTGTCAGCATAGTCCGAACGCTCCAGGTACCAAGCTTGAGGATTGTTGATTTACTTGTTGCTTTGCTTTTTTTTTTTCGATGCTGTAGTTGCAGCCCGCTTGTCAGGTACTCACGTATCTTAAGCCCTGCGCACCCAGTAAGGCAGGCGAGCTGTGGCGGGACGGCACCTTATTGGCTGGGGGCTGCCCAGCGTAAGGCGGGCGATAGCTGTCCAATGAGACCCGTTGATCTCTCCCACCGTCGGAAGCAACGCCTGGTGTCTAACTCTACGCCAATCAAGTGGTGACTTATAACCGGTAACTGTTGCTTCCCGTGTTGTGTCAACGCTGTAAAGCGAAGCTGGAGTGTCTTCTCCAGGGCGCAAGCCTGGGCAAGGTTATATGGAAAAGCAGCTGTTGCCCATGCAACTGACTCCCCCTCTCCACGCTGCTGATGGATCCAAGGGAAAGGACAAGCCGATACGTCATGGCACCAGAGACGTCGCAGGAGTTGCAGAGATGTCACCAAAAGCAGTGACAAGTCGCCTTAGGGACTCCGTCTCCGGATTTTCTGTTGGAGTTTACTCCCTCAGCCTTTCCCATGTATGGGTATAGTCGCAAGGCAACGAAGGTTTGAAATCAGAGTTTACCTTCTCTTAGACGGGCTACCATCCAATGTTAATGGGCCCCATCTGCCCGAAGCGTCTGGCTTTTAGGCGCCAGAAACTCGCCTGCCATCCCTTCTCCAGTTAGTTTAAACAGATTCAGCCGGGCTTAGTTGTTAAGCCACCCGTGAAGGCCTGGAGCTGGATTTGGTTGTCAGAGGCTATCACAGATGCAAGCCATTGGGGGATTTCTAGGGGAAGTGGGTGCTATATATATATATATATATATATATATATATATATATATATATATATATATATATATATATATATATATATATATATATATATATATATATATATATATATGTATATGCTTAAATGAAGGTGTTCGCAAACGTTGTTGTTATTGTTCTGGGGCTTAACGCCATTTTCAGCACAAGATAGGCTATATATGGCGGCCAGCATTAATGGTGGAGGAAGAAACCGGGAAATCCGCAGAAATAACCACCGACCTACGAGAAGCTACTGACAAGCTTTCTTACATATCCACATATTCGCCGAATCTTAGACTCGAACTCACGCAGACAGAGGTGAGATGACAGTGATCCGTAACGGAGAGCGCTTTAGATAACTAGACAAATCTGTGCCCCGTTCACATAAATATAGTACATAACATACTTCTGGTTAAAACGAGCATATAATGATGCTAAGATAGAAAGAGTGACTGATAGATAGAGACAACAAATATGAATATTTGTGACTATCCATTTATTATTGATTTGAAGAGCATGTTCTTACAAACAGTCTCTTTTTTAAATCATCATGTCTGCAATTTTACATCCTGTCACGTGGATCAATATTGATTTAAAAGGCGAACCAAAGTAATAGGACGAATTCTATGAAATAATTGGATCTTTTAAACTTACATATTTGATGCATGGAAAGTCAAATAGAACTAGACTAAATTTAAGAAAGCTGTTACAGATGAATTTGTTGGTGGCAATCAGAAATGTTGTCTAAAGACTTCAGCAAATTTGAGAGTTATTACAACGTGTCAGCATAGGCAAAAAAAATCATGTTGAAAGTTATTGCATACCGTCCAATGCTTGATGTATCAAGTTTTAAGAAAATCAGCGAAAATGTAAAGAATTAAATATTAGTTTGAATGAATGTATGGCCATATTTGACCGGACAAGGCAAGCAAAAAAAAAATACGTGTATGAGGAAACACTTTTTTGATTGTTTAAAGATGTGGGAACCCTTCCACCACCACTACCACCAAAAAGAAAATGAAACAAAAACGTCATGTTAATTAATCTGAATATTGTACGAAATTTACACCCAAACATGAATAAATAATCCATGTGCATCAATTACATTCCTTTTTCATCTTTATATTAGCTATTGTAATTATTGCTTTAATAGGTTCCTCTAAATACAATTTTATATTGTGTTCAATTTTTAAAAAAGAAATTTGGCCTAAAATATTCAGCATTACAGATCAGCTGACGTATTGAATATGTTATAATTTTCTTATCGAACTCGTGTTATAGCTTTCTTAACTAGTCTTATAAACGAACTATTAGCCTTGAAAAAATAACTGAGAAAGAAGGACATATCAACGTATGAAAAATGCAAATTATTGAGATGATTTTCGTTAAAGTTATGCAGCAAAAAACGTGCAACAAATGTTTAAAATCGGAGAGCAAAATCAAATTCTCCTGCAAATGTATCTTAAATTTATGGATTACGAATACATATTATCTGGCGTAACATAAATATGGACAATATATTTAAGCTAATTATTAAAATCTCGTTTAAGTATGGGCAGTAAATCATTTAATTATCGGATTCAGTGAAAGTATGGACACCGAATCTAATTATCTTAGGTAATGTCTATAATTATTTTCCTAATATTAACAACATATGTTAGACAGATATAATTTATTCATTGGTTTAACCATAATAATCTATAGTACTGCTAAGATTATGAACAATCCGGAACTGGAAAATTTGTGTGGGCATGCGCATTGGAGCTAAGGTAGGTAATGTTAAGCGCTACGATCAGTAACTCCGTTGCAACCGTGAAATGCCCTATAGACTGCCGCACTACAGAAATCGTAGCGATATGACTGGAACATTCTTTTATATATATATATATATATATATATATATATATATATATATATATATATATATATATATATATATATATAGATATATATATATATATATATATATATATATATATATATATATATATATATATATATATATATATATATATATATACGTATTTAAATATTAACGAATGCCCAACATATACCATCAAATATACCCTATATACAATTCTTTGTGTAGTGATCACAACCTATTTTTTTGCTATTACTACACATGCTATTCAGCACTTGTTGAATACTATCCATTACATAGTTCTCTAATATTCAATGAACCACATCAACTGACAATACGCTGTGTATAATAACCTCAATTCCTTACACTTACTAAGCAACGAAAACTAGGATGCTAAAGAACGGGGTTGGAATCAAAGATATTACTAACCGTAAGCAACGATGTGAGTATTGACGTGAATTAACGATTTACAAACATAAGTTATTTGGTTGTGAACAAGACAAGTATATAACATAAAGCATATTGAGTGGAAATGAGTTTTGATTTGGGCCTGCTTAGTTTGTTTCCGTAACCACTATATGTCAGCGGCTTTTGCATTTCCTTCTTCTGGATGCATATAAAACAATTTTTTGTCCCTATTTATTCATATTCAAAGGAAAGGATTTTTGGAGACTGTGAGTCTAAGTTCAGTCCCATTTTCCTTCCATCTCCCAATCTTCTCTTCGTAAAATGAAAGGGAACTCTTCTTGCACTTGTCGGTGTTGCTGTTGCCCTTTGTTGCGGTCTCTCGCGTCACGTCCACCTTTCACTGAGGCGTGAGAATTTCCTTCCCTATTCACTTGTAGTCCATTCCCATCTTTCGGCCCGTCCATGTTCTCAAACGTTATGATGTTTTCGTAAAGGATTTCTCTCATACACGGTATTGCTATATCATAAAAAGCATTGTATTAATCTGCCAGTAAAGCTTGTGAGGCACACATCCCATTTTTTCTACCCGACCCAGGTAGAGACATTATCCTTCTTTGAAGGATTGATGATGAACGGTTATACGGATCTGATCTGATTTGGATTTAGGACATTGATCTGATTTGGATTACGACATGTTTTCGTCGATTCGACCATGAACAAATGGTTATTACATGCACCAGTGTCTCTCAATTACGCCTCAAATGTGAGCCAGCATTCATTCAACCCTTTCTATGAGCACCGCACGTGAATTAATTAACATATTCCGTACGATAAAAGGAGGAAAATGGCGACAGGGTGCGCTTCGACGTTCTTGGAGGCCTCAATGGATCTAAAGTAGAAAATTTGATTTTATTTGTCAAGATTTAAATGTTGTAGCCTTGCATCTTAGATAAAAGTTTCCTTTATGAATTTTGAAACGAAGTTACGTCCTTTTAGATGAAAGTAAGTTTTACAGGATAAAAATGTTAATTGCAAACACCTTTTCGACACGACATTTATCAGAGTTATCTTGTGATTATTTCATAGATGAAATGTGAGATGGAAATGCAGAAATGTTTAAATGCATGTTGGTAATTATTTGTTTATACTACATGACTTATACAGCGGCAATCCAAGAACGGACGTCAAGTGAATGTCCTGTCATACTGGTCTTTACTTATTGGAGTAGTCTTTTAACAATTCTTCATTTGTATTTCTTCTATAGAAATGATGAATCACGCACACATACTTGGCATGTGACACGAAACATTTTGTCGCTCATTGAGGAAAACACTTTGCAAATGTACGTTTTGTTTTTATATGCAGGACCCAGTTTACATTGTTAACAATTCTCTCTTTTCTCTGTTCTCCAAAATTCCAAATAATTGAAATATTGTATAAATTCGCTTCCTATCACTGATTAATTTTTGATGCTTTCTTTAGACATTGGGGAAAGGATGGACCTGTTTAACGTGAGCGTTGATTGCTTTTGTAACTATTACCATTCATCGTGTTAGTGCTGCTGCATAATAAGTTAAACAACTGCAGATGCAGCTTTTCGTTTTGCACGCTTTGGAATGCAATGTTTAGCGTACAATGCGAGTTCTAAATAAGGCAACGAAAACTAGGTTACCGGTAATAAACTGAAATCTTTTTTCACTTTAGTCGTCTTCTAATGTTAGTAAAGGAAAGTCATCTTTTTGATGTAACCATTATTTTATGTAGGTGTTGTCATCTTAATTATTGTAGTACATATTATTTAAAACTTATTTTCTTGTTGTTTTCTCATTTTCGTCTTGTGTTTCTTTCTGATCTCTTTGTATTTCTACCATCATTATAACTTGTCAATCATTATCTTTAGAACGTTTGTAAAACTCTCACTTTTCTTCCGAGTTTTATCGAATAACGTTTGTTGAAACAGTAATAAAGTTTAGTTTAATTGTCCGTAAAGTTGCTAGCGTTTTGTTACTGCCAAAGCTCTTTTAACACAATACCAATTGTAATGCTTGCATGTGACTAATCAGTGAGATTAGGAATTGGGGTTTTTCAAGTGTCCATTTGTCCTGGTTGCGAGCGAATTTTATCCATGTCTTTAACTAAATTCAAGTTTTGACTGTTCATATGACCCGCGAGTACATCGTTGGTGTCATTCCATAAATGTGCGTTATTATCATCATCTCTTTCTTCATTATTCTGAAACAACTCATGAAAGACTTCCAGTGATCCATCCCGAAAGTTGAGCGGCCACCTTTAACACCATACTGGCATGGGAAATATCATCCTCGATTAACGATTTGTTTTCTTTCCACAGCCTGCCATTTTCTTTTTCAAATTTGTCGACGAACGCGAGGATGTCGCTATAACCTCTTTCTGTCTCTGGTTTAAAGGCTCTGTTCCTTTCAATGTAAACAAACAATATTTATACGCAATAATAACAATTTCTTTCTGTACTTTTTGAATAACTAGTTTTCACACTATTGTATGGTATTTGTAAGTACTGACTAAACATTAGCTAATGAAGGATGGAACAACTTGCGTCTAGATAATGTCGTCGACCGTGTGACATTTTTGTTCAGGATTTAAACAAAATTAAATCAAACACATCGAAAAGGTCTTTTTTTCAGTAACGGATTTCGTCTCTGTTTTTTTTTCTTCTGAACATTGCATGAACTTTACTTTAGGTACTACAGTTATTCTCAACAGACTTCTTATGTGGTCGAATCAAACTGGGAATCAGTAGGCTTAAGTTAGTTTTGACTGCTATCTTAATTAACGGAGAAGAAGACCGAGGTAATAGTTATGTGTTTCATTATTTAGTAAAAGTAATTTTTCATGAAGGAGACTTTGCTTGTTAGGAGAATTGCTTCCTCTCCCAGAGTGAAATGTGTACACCTCTCTTTTGTTTTTGTAAATGGGACAAACATGCAAAACTGAAATTCGCGTAAACTCCGTATATAATTTGCTATTTATATATGTTTCTTTTTTGAAAATTTGTACCTTTCTCTTTTACTCGTTATGAAGAAATTTATGAAAAACCGATCATCTCTCCCGATCCGTTTTGAATAAACTAACGCACTTCCCTCCCCCTGAACAATTAGCGGATGTGACGTCATTTGAGACACTGTACACGCTGGCATTGTTGATAATAGCACAGGAGTCTGCAGTTTTATCAATAAAGCACGACGAAATTTTTGACTACATGAAATCACCTAACGGTATTATAATATAATTATTTTATATTAGCGTTTAGGTAATTTCATGTAGTCAGAAATTTCGTCGTGCTTTATTGATAAAACTGCAAACTCCTATGATAATACAGTCACTCTATGAGTTGGCTGTACTTGAATGTTTAAATTATGTCGACTGTCAGTGATGTGGATGACAATCCAGAAGTAGAATGTTTCATGAACATCCAACCTTATATGTATGAACCCGAGACAAATTCGTGTGACAGAGATGTTCAGGAATTGTCAGGTACTGACAATAACGATGATTATAAACTATCTTTAATTTTAAATACCAAACTGAATAGCAGTACAAAATCTAATCAATAAACCGGGTAGGGAGAGGGCTAGAATTTCCTACCGATTACGATTTCTTTCACAATTCATTTTTTTGTTTCATTAATTCTTCTTCTTTCTTTTCATTTTCTTTTAAGTCAAAACAATTTAATATTACAGATCAGAGTTTTTCTTGCCAGTTTTTATTTTATTGGGGGGGGGATCCTAGAAATTTGTTTTCACTTTGTATAGCCTGGATTAATCCAACAGCTATTGATATGGACATGTACATGTCATAATTGGATGAATGTTTGTCAAAGAAATGGACATTTAAAATATCAAACAGGCAACAGTTTTTTCAAATAATTTCAGCCTTTTTTCCACACAGGTGCTTGTGTAGTAAATGTGTTCCAATGTCCAACCAAGAATGGAATATTTGTTGCCAATCTCAGTGGCTCTCAGAAGAGAAAGTGTGTGTGTGTGTGAGAGAGAGAGAGAGTGAGAGAGAGAGAGCACATGTTACACCCCCACCTCTTTCAAGGCTCCATAAACCAATCAGTTAAAAAATAAATACCACGTAGCCATGTATAAAGTGATTGAATTGTTGTGAAATTATGTGTAATAACTATAATATTCAGTAACTTATTTTGTCCTTTTAGAGTCTACCGACACATATCATATAGACGATTTTTCCGTAGGGTGTATAATATGCTAGGTTAATATATATATATATATATATATATATATATATATATATATATATATATATATATATATATATATATATATATATATATATATATATATATATATATATATATATATTACCGTCATGTGTAGTGAGCACGATTCGCAAGACCTTCTCATCTGAAACCTTCACATGATTCATGTATTCTCGCTTCTGACTGATAAATCTGAAAACTTATGACAGTTCTAGAAATATGATGAATATATGTGTATAATGGCAAAATAAAATATCAGAAGCTACTGAGGTTTTAAACTTTATTGGCTGAAATTACACGTTCAGGTATTGAAACGTTGACGGTGCTCCTGAATTATTGAGTCCTTAATGCTCCTACAGGAGTCTGCAGTTTTATCAATAAAGCACGACGAAATTTCATGTAGTCAGAAATTTCGTCGTGTTTTATTGATAAAACTGCAGACTTCTGTGATGCTCCCTGGCCTATGTCGACTACGACTCGCCGGCGTGCTTCCCGTCTTCTGTTTTGCTATCAGAGTAGAAACATATTTTTTAAAAAAGAGTCGGCACTGCATCAGGCTTCAAACGCTAACGTTTCGGCACAGACCCAATAGTATGAAGAGTCTCTGGTTTTTTGAAAAACTTTCATGCTCGAAATGTCTCTGTCATAAATCCCTTCTCTCTTTAATTTGATCGCCCATACAAATCACCCTTTAGGGTCCTATAGAAATGTGAAAAAAAATATTTGTCTGGAACTGCTTTTATTCACACAATTCAGAGCTGCACATTGAAACATCGTTTCTACTTGACACTGAGTATTTATATGCCTGTTGTACGGGAATCGTCTCAAATGACGTCACATCCTGCTTAAACGAAAGGGAGAAAACAACTTGACGGGTAGATTCTTTCCATTTGATCTCGAAATTCAACGCATTTTTATTATTAAATATTTGTGCAAATACAATAAATACAAAAAAACAAATAGTCAGAATATATTATATACACAAACTACTACATATCTTTCCCATTTGCAATAACATTTTGCAGGTTAGGGTGTTTGTCCCCTTTAAGCATTTTAGATTGTTTAGTCTCTTTAGCGTCAGCATTAGAATAACATTTTAAAAGGGAACACATAATGACAACAAAAGGTCCACTTCCACACGCTCTAAGAATGATTTGTTGTTTTGGCTTCAATATCAAGTCTTGTATTACACAGTTGTGGCACAGCTTCTTTCTATGTTTTATACAAAAGGCTATATTTGATATACTATGTAAATGTGTTGTCAAAGTAAACTATCGTAATGGTTCTTTGTTACTAGCAGTCAACAAGTGAATAGATGCATGTGCATTTCTTTTCTGCCCAATAGCCCTCAGTGAAGTAATCAGTTTGGTCAGAATAAGCGTTTTCATTGAAGTCGGGTTCAATACGCCAAAGAAGGATATTATAGTTATTCAAGGAGAATGGTATGTAAAAAACCTACCAATGAGAGAAGACTTACACTCCCGGACGTTGCTAGCTGAAATAACCGAAACTCTGTCTTTATTGACCTCGTGACGAATTTCGACAGGGTATCTAATGCAGCCTTGGGCGCTTGGGCTACCATGCATTTATACAACATAAACTCAAAATTAATCTAACCCATAATAAACACTTATGACAAGACGAATAGCGCAAGTCTCATCAAAAGCATCATAGAAGATAAGTTCATAACCACCGTTGGAGTCAGACATGTGTACCTTCTTTTACGGACTCTCTTCAACATCTACCTGAAAAAGAACATATCCAATTTCTTGGGAGAACATAACGGCAAAATAAGTGTTGGAAACAGAACAATTAATAACATGCACTTTCCTTATGATACCGGCAACTAAGTCGGAGATGAACAAGAAATGGGAACCTTATTGCAACGTCGCAGCTATGCAACGATAAGGCATAAGAAGGAGATCAGCTCTGGAAACATAACGTTAATGACAAACATCCCGAGTGTAATCCAAAATAAATATGAATTAATAGAAGTTTGGCACAGTGACAAACTTTAAGTTCCTAGATGCTATAGCCTCTGATGGAGGTTCAGAAACAGTGGCCCTTTCCATGATTGAGCAGACGATTATACGTAATAGGTTGAAGATTCTTTTGAAAGGCAACTTTATGCTTGGGTCCATGGTAAAGCTTATGCGCTCCCTAGTCATCATAACATCCTTCTATGACCCTAACACCATAACCAGAGAGAAGAATCCATGGTTTGGATATGAGATATTGTCGAAGGATCCCAAATATCTGAAAGGTAACCGATTGCCACTCTTTGTAGCATCACTTGATACTTTTTGGAGTACGACCGAACAAATTGCTTTCGAACAAACATGTGACAAGTCCGACATCGCCTAAAAGAGATAGTGCTAATTGGAATGTAAAGAGCATTTGGACCATATGAAGATCTGCTAGCCAACGTAAAGAAACGCCACCTAAGATGGTTTGATCCGGGCTCATGCGCATCAGGCCGGTCAAAGACATTCCTACATGGCGCAATAAGAAGAGAGATATGAAATACACAAGAAGACATGTGAAGATACCATCATGTTTGATTACACTTGTACATGAGATTTATCAATTAGACATTAAATAAATATAAAACACTACATTTGATACTTATAATGATCCTTACTTTGTTGACATAAATTGTGAGTAATAATGTAAATAATATTAGCATTATGGAAATGTCATTTTCGTTCATACTAAAGTTAAAATTTCGTCTTCATATTCTCAAAAAATGTCAAAGATGACACGAGAAGCATAACAAATGCAGAAATTGATCCATTTGTCTTCAAGAATAGAAGCAAATGAAGTAGTCACCTTTATTTTCTTCCAGTAACATGTTCACCGATTGTCACTCTTTGTAGCATCAAACGATACTTTTTTGGAGGGTGACCGAAACAAACATATGATTAATCTAATTTCGACTAAATCACTTTATCCAACAATCAATATTAAATTGATGGTAACGATCTATCGCTTCTGGACTTTTGACAATCTAATCTTTCGTCAATGGGTTTTGAAATTGGAGGATGCAGCCATCCATTACAAGTTACAATTATGAGGTATCATCAAAGACACAAACTAGTATACAAATTTTTAAATTAAATAAATCATTGATTAACATAATCAAAAATGTTTACGTTTTTAGAATCAAATATATTTCATATTTGTCTTTATTTTATCAGTAACAAGAGCTTTCATTATCAGACTTTTCCTAAATGTCGAACTGAAGACTTTTTCAGTCACGTGTATTCTCATAATCATTAGATGCTGATGTAACCAGATAGGCTCGTCGAAAACTGTTTTGAGATAACAAAGTACAATGAAAGCCTTCTTCACCTTACGGTACCCTATGTTATTCACAACACAGAAAACAGCGAGCTTTCCGTTCACAGATACAGTTTTGGTGATCTTGTCTTTGCTTGTACCATTTACGTGGCATTGAAACATTTTGACAATTTCTCCATTACGCTTTCTTGCACGTAAATCTTCTAAAATGCTCAAGGAAAACTGTATAATTATGCTCCCATTCACACTACTACTGAACTGTAATCACTTTCTGACAATTATAATATCTTTTTCTGGCTATAATCTTGTGATTTGATCTTTCAAGTTATATTTGCGATATTTTTTAACGTCTTTAATCGACATTCCAAATTGCAAAAACTTAGTATTCGTCTTTGTAATTCTCGATGAACTGTTGGCGCCGTTATCCACTGTGGATGAGATCCGTTGAGCGGAAAGGTCTCCTACCTAGTGCTCATGGTACATATAAATAACTATATTGAGGACCATGCTCCTGCCCTTTTTAATATGTAGATATGCGATCGGATAGTGGGTTTCATGCATACATGAAAAGTTAAGTGTTGTAATTTATGTACGCCAAAGAACAATAAACATCTATGTAACACCTACATATGATAGAAATTAATGTTGTATTTTAACAATGTACACCGTAGTGATACATCATACATGTATATAACTGAAAATTTAAGTGATAATAATAGCTGTTTTCTGTCTTCTATTCAGAAGAAATAACAACCTTTCACATTTATCAACTTAAACAACCACTTTTTGCGACCGATTTCTGCTGTGAATAACTTTTGAATGCCAAATGTTTTCTTAATGATACGTATTTGTTTAATTAAAAAATATTAGGCTCGTTTTTTGCACCTCTTGTTGGGAATGAAAGTCAAAACTCGAATCACTTTCTTCTCTGAAATTACTGTTAATGATTTCTTTCACCAACTGAGACTTTTAAAAGGAAGTTTATAAACGTCAGATAGACGTAACGTCATTTCTTGTCACTAGTGCATCAAGTTGAGAGATCTAAGTAGTTAAATAAAGCAATAAATCATACATTAATTTGGTGATCTTTTTAACGCCATTATGAATTGGAATGTGGCCATGTTGAATTGGAATATGGCTAATTTGAATTGGAATATGGCTAATTTGAATTGAAATATGGCCATTTTGAATTGGAATATGGCCAATTTGAATTGGAATATGGCTAATTTGAATTGAAATATGGCCATTTTGAATTGGAATATGGCCAATTTGAATTGGAATATGGCCATTTTGAATTGGAATATGGCTAATTTGAATTGGAATATGGCTAATTTGAATTGGAATATGGCCATTTTGAATTGGAATATGGCTAATTTGAATTGGAATATGGCCAATGTGAATTGGAATATGGCTAATTTGAATTGAAATATGGCCATTTTGAATTCGAATATGGCCAATTTGAATTGGAATATGGCTAATTTGAATTGGAATATCGCCATTTTGAATTGGAATATGGCTAATTTGAATTGGAATATCGCCATTTTGAATTGGAATATGGCTAATTTGAATTGGAATATCGCCATTTTGAATTGGAATATGGCTAATTTGAATTGGAATATGGCCATTTTGAATTGGAATATTAATAATTTGAATTGGAATATGGCCATTTTGAATTGGAATATCGCCATTTTGAATTGGAATATGGCTAATTTGAATTGGAATATCGCCATTTTGAATTGGAATATGGCTAATTTGAATTGGAATATGGCTAATTTGAATTGGAATATCGCCATTTTGAATTGGAATATGGCTAATTTGAATTGGAATATCGCCATTTTGAATTGGAATATGGCTAATTTGAATTGGAATATCGCCATTTTGAATTGGAATATGGCTAATTTGAATTGGAATATGCAACATTTTCCATCATTTGCGTTCGCGTATTATGTTGAATTGGAGGAAACAAAGGCGGCATTTCAAAGAGGAATTCATGTGCACAGGAAACTGTTCCTCATAAAGATTTTTGAATCAGAAAACTCTTCATATTTTTACAGTTTTCTTAGGATATAGAGGATACGAAAACGTACCAAGGAAAGTAAATGGAACAGAAGAGTGTGAAATGGAGCAAGAAAAATTTCTACGTCATAAGGGATAATTACACAGCTCTTCATGACGTCACTAAAGCCATAAAGGAAGCAGGTGTAAGTGAATGTGGACTAATTTTCGGTGAGCAAACCTTATGGTACTTGATTACTTAATCCACTTGGTCTGGGTTGCAAAACTAATAGGACCAACTTACGTGTATTTTAACTGAAATTGTTATCCCTGGATTCTACAAGAAAATGATTTATAATGCTAAGCAGAGTATCTAATTAATTAAGCAATCCGGTATGACTTTAGATATGTGAGAATTAAATTCAAGGTCGCTATGTGAGTCTGTCTGGTATGGATAAACGCATATAACACCGACTCACTAGCATCATTGTATCTTCATGTGTTCTTAGTTGTGATATAATTTTCGTAGTGGAGCACGAATTCAAAATTCTAACGTGAATGATCGTATTTTTGCATTATACACACACACACACACACATATATATATATATATATATATATATATATATATATATATATATATATATATGTATGTGTGTGTGTGTGTGTAACGAGAGAGAGAGAGAGAGAGAATACACACAATATTATTATTTTTCTAATTTACAGAAATAATATATCTGCCCCTAGAATCATTTTTGTCCATTATGTTCCATAATAATAATGAAACAAGAGATGGATCAAAGAACAATTATTTTATCTTAAATAAACTTACTCTTCTCCATAGGAATCGATTACACTATGAGCAACCACTTACAAGGGCAAAAAACATTTGGTGGGCGTTCTCTGCACGATACTAGTGGACCAGAACTAAATCCTTACCAACAGGTAGTATGTATGTATGTATGTATGTATGTATGTATGTATGTATGTATGTATGTATGTATGTATGTATGTATGTATGTATGTATGTATGTATGTATGTATGTATGTACGTACGTACGTACGTACGTACGTACGTACGTACGTACGTACGTACGTACGTATGTATGTATGTATGTATGTATGTATGTATGTATGTATGTATGTATGTATGTATGTATGCATGCATGCATGCATGCATGCATGCATGCATGCATGCATGCATGAATGTGTGTGTGTATGTATGTATGTATGTATGTATGTATGTATGTATGTATGTATGTATGTATGTATGTATGTATGTATGTATGTATGTATGTATGTATGTATGTATGTATGTATGTATGTATGTATGTATGTATGTATGTATGTATGTATGCATGCATGCATGCATGCATGTATCCATTGCTTGTATATATGTATGTATGTATGTATGTATGTATGTATGTATGTATGTATGTATGTATGTATGTATGTATGTATGTATGTATGTATGTATGTATGTATGTATGTATGTATGTATGTATGTATGTATGTATGTATGTATGTATGTAGGTAGGTAGGTAGGTAGGTAGGTAGGTAGGTAGGTAGGTAGGTAGGTAGGTAGGTATGTATGTATGTATGTATGTATGTATGTATGTATGTATGTATGTATGTATGTATGTATGTATGTATGTATGTATGTATGTATGTATGTATGTATGTATGTATGTATGTATGTAGGCATGTATGCATGCATGCATGCATGCATGAATGTGTGTGTGTATGTATGTATGTATGTATGTATGTATGTATGTATGTATGTATGTATGTATGTATGTATGTATGTATGTATGTATGTATGTATGTATGTATGTATGTATGTATGTATGTATGTATGTATGTATGTATGTATGTATGTATGCATGCATGCATGCATGTATCCATTGCTTGTATATATGTATGTATGTATGTATGTATGTATGTATGTATGTATGTATGTATGTATGTATGTATGTATGTATGTATGTATGTATGTATGTATGTATGTAGGTATGTAGGTAGGTAGGTAGGTATGTATGTATGTATGTATGTATGTATGTATGTATGTATGTATGTATGTATGTATGTATGTATGTGGGATAAATTCAATTTTTAAAAACAAAATATGATTTAATTTATAATTTCCACATTAAAAAATTCATTAACGCAATTACAAAGACCTCATTATTTACCAGTCAGTTGAATATAATGAGTGTGATCCTCACTGATATCACAACATAGAAAGCTGATTATAATCTCAACTAAACGCTAAGATAACGGATTTAAATATCAATATTTTTCATTTTAATTTAATTCAAAACCTAATCTTGCACTATTTGTAAGGTCAAACAGATGCAAAATAAGAACTTATAATCAAGTCACAGTATCTTTCCTAGCTAAAATATATTGTAAATCAATCCAGTTATTGTACACATTATAAACTTTCCGCTTAATATAATTCTTCAAAAATGCGATTATAGTAATGAATGAGTAATAACCATGGTCATAGTAGTGTGGACATTTTAAAGAATTACATTCTAATGACCTGCAGTTTTATTGACGGGTCGGTTGATGAGTGATGCATATTGTAATAGGGTTAAAATGCAAGTGTTTCCTGTATTATTTTCTCATTTATTGATCTGCAAAAAGGTTGCTAATCATCTGACGTATTGTACTATGATGGAACAATATTACTACCGTGCTCTGCACTAACAATATCTATCTATCTACCTATTTATCTATCTACATATCGATCGATCGATCTATCTATCTACTGACAGACTGACAAGTAGGCAAAGAGAGAGAAAGAACAATATTTAAATTAGACTGCGTTACAAGCTTTACATGTTTTTCTTTTCAGACCATATGCATTCTTGGAGAAACGATGGAAGAATTTGACGACGATGGCAAAATACCAGCATTTGGTTTTGGTGATGCCAAAACCGTAGATAAACACATATTTCCCTTGAAAGAAGGGGTATGTAGAATAAACCTGAACGTGAAGTCTTTGTTTGAAGTGTAAATTGGGAATAAAGTTGTATAATCAGTATTATACAGTTGCATGAACATCATTATGCAAGATATATATATATATATATATATATATATATATATATATATATATATATATATATATATATATATATATATATATATATATATATATATATATACTCACAATAATATCATCTTCAGTTCAGTGTCACTATTCTGCATCAGTCTGCGTGTTTTGCAGGTGTAATCGCATTATTTTCTCCAGATCTTATTATGCGCAATACGTGTGTGTTTCTTCCATTTGTTGTTCCCACTCAGGCCAGTTCGGGTGAACTGCATCTGTGCGTTTTGGTAAAGGACTTAATTATCATGTTCTGTGGCATGATATAACCAATAATGTATTAAAAATGCCCTTTGAACTGCAAAACCAAGTTAGATTTTGATGGATGTAATGCATATATTTACACATAAACTAATTACTTTTATTGACTGCCCGGATGAAAAAAAAGCTCTCTAGGCGCAGTCAACTTCAAGGTATTGTAACGCTAACATATGACGTTATCATTAATGCTATTTGGATATGAAATTTTTGCTAAAGCAGAAGAAGGCATTTTAAAAAACGAGGAGATCAGTCTCTTTAGCTGTGTATCTCTTTTATAAATACTACAGCTTGTATAATGGTTTAAATGGTACCAATTTTTATCGAGTAGTACCAGCAAAGATTTAGTCAATGAAACTTTGATTTATTTGCAATGGCATTATCACACGTAAGAAATGGGTATTATTACTGTTTTGTGATGTTTGTTTTTATTCTCAATTTCAGGGAGTTTGCGAAGGATTCAGTGAAGTTTTGGACAGATATAATACAGTGACTCCTAAATTGAAACTTAGCGGGCCCACCAATTTAGCACCACTGATAGAAGAGGCTGTAAATATCGTTAAAGAGACAAAAAAGGTTATTGATATAAATATTATGTAAATTTTCCGCAAATTTCTGCTAATAAGAGACATTACCCAGTGCATAACATCAATGTTTCGTCGGTCAGAGGTTCAATAAAAATATATTTTACAGCTTCGGAAATAGCTCCGTTGCAACAAAATGTAATATTCTGCATTATTCAATTATATACTAAAGCCGCTGTCTTTTGAAGGTTGGATGCCAACATATAGTCATAAAGTTATACCGAATGGTAAGTGTGGCATTAGGCAAGCTCAGTTATTACTAATGCAATTAATCATCAGTTTTAATGTTCCTAGTTTGTTTTTTTTTTAAAAAAAACGTTTCCAAGAACACTAATAATGGATAAACCGATGTGATATAAAAAGCAACTTATAAACAAGAACAATACAGAAAATATTACACCGAATGTTTGTTATCGTAATGAATTGATCTGATTCAGTAATATTGAAACATACAAGACGACATATATCCACACTCATTTTGTTTTGTTACAGTGACTAAAGAAACAATTAAATAATCAATGCAGTTAATATAAAACTTTGTATGTGTAGCTCAGCCATATTTAGGTCACTAACTATGGCCTGGGACCTGTATTACTTTCAAACCAAGAGGCTATCAGAATGATGTATGGCCATTTTAAATTCAGGTATCCATGCAGATTATTATAAGATATCATTTTTTGTTTATGTTTAAAATCTTCAAAACTATATAACTATAAAACTATTTATTTGAACGATTAGAGCAATACCTATTTGAATCATACAGAGGGAAAATAGAATAAATAAATCTAAATAGTTACATTGATGTAATTAATCTGGAGTAAAAATTATAAAGGTTTGCTTTAAAAGACCTAAGTCAAAAACTGTTGAAGCTGTTATGTAATGTGAACATTTCTGAGATTAGATATAATCAAACAAGTTACATAAAATGAATAAATATTTATCACATGATCATTGTATTATCAGTTTAAGTTTTACGGTCCTTTTATATGAGTGACTTTGCAATGAGATCAAACGCCTAAAGTAGTGCTTATCAAACGTTCCATTCTTCGACAATTTCATTGGGACGCACCAGTAGTTTTTTTTATATCAATCACAGGTACGTATGTCACATATAAATGTATGAACATGATTTATTCATGGCTTGATAAGGGTTTAATATCAACTTTTCGAAACCAACACATGATATAACATATTTGCAAATTTGTATTTCTTATTATCGTTTTAGTTTCACATCCTTGTGATCATAGTAGACGGTCAGGTAACAAACGAAAAGGTCAACCAAGACGCCATAGTGGCAGCTTCTAAATGGCCACTATCAATTGTGGTGATCGGTGTGGGGGACGGTCCATGGGATACCTTAAAAGAATTTGATGACGGATTACCAGAGCGTGAATTCGACAACTTTCAATTTGTGGAATTTTACGAAACAATCACTAAAGCAAAATACCCATATATAGCACTCGCTTTACGTGCGTTAATGGAGATTCCGGAACAATACAAAATTATCAAACACCACGAGCTTTTGAGGAAGACATGAAATAGCTGCGTAGCATTTAACAAAAGAGGGGTTGTAGCGCAATACTAGTTTGCTTAAAATATTGCATATATCAGTTAGGTTGGCATATTGAATAAAAAGTATAATCATTATTCTATTGAATTCTTAAAGTACTATAACAGAGCTAAGATAACGTTACTGACAAGTAAAATGAATAACATTGGCTGTACGTGCGGACATTAAAGTGCTATTATAAATTGTAGCTGAATAAACGTAACTAAAGTTGTTAATCCAAATGTTGTAGATGAATTTAATTATACGTGCATTCTTTCGCAATTCGTGCTTGTCAGTAAAGATGTTAACTAATAATAATAAGCTGATCGAAATATTGTATTATTCTAAATTATTATACGTAACATCCGATATTTATAGAGGTTCAGGGACGAAAAGGCTGAATTCTTTTAAAATCACATAACATGTTTCATAAAAGATATTAAAGGCAAATATTTATATCCAAGAATGTAAATGCTGTATTGATATATATATATATATATATATATATATATATATATATATATATATATATATATATATATATATATATATATATATATATATATATATATATATATATATATATATATATATATATATAGAGAGAGAGAGAGAGAGAGAGAGAGAGAGAGAGAGTAGCCAAAAGGAACGAATCAGAGTATATTGTGTGGAAGTTTCTGCAAAAAAGGAAGATGGAGCACAGCTCTTTTTTCTGAGGTTTTTTTTTTTCAACGTGGTTGGTGAGCACATAATACCATGCTGAAATAGTTATATAAGCTTTTGTGAGCACCGATAGTTTGTGTTAGAAAGAGAGAGGTACTAGCTTAAACAATCCCTGTAGAGCAGTTGAATATGTGCAGAAAAGGCAGTGATCTAAAAATCTGGTCGTCTATAGCAATCATGTCGACGGTTAGGACGTATCGTAAGATTAGAGTGATAAATCGATTTTTTAAAATATTTTTAATCGAGATCAGAATTGACAAATAAGAATGCAAGAGCAAATAACCTTGCAGTATAAAGATAAATTCAACAAAATAAATTAAATAGAGCAAGGACATTACGATTGAACAACTTCATGAAGTTGTATTTACGAATGCTTGTGGACGTCTCTAAATAGACAAATGACATGAAAAGGCCAACATATATAAGCCTATGTAGCAAACTGATTTAATTTTCATATACTGCATTTACAAGGTTTACTTCTGATGCTGATGTTTTGAATGTATCAGGCTTTGCATTTATCCATTCCATATAATGAAAAGAATTCTTTGTTGTCTAATATATACCAATAAAACTTTAGTTCTCTTGTGACTTATATTTATTATTATTGTCACAGTGCTTGTAGTAATATAAGAAATGTAGAGGTTAATGTAGCCTATACATTTCTTGCTTCGACTTATATGTAAAGAATATAGATAATAACCCTATTATAATAAGGAAATTAATAACTAGTGCTGCTTGTTATACGTACTAATATAGCAAAACCACATATCATGCTGACAACGTAATAAAAAACAAAATAAATAGGCCTTACAGAATAACAAGAGCACAGGTGTACCAATAGCAATTTGTTTTGCCCATGTCATGTGTGTTTTGTGCCAAGTAACTATTTCTCTATCCAACGTCACGTGGTTTGTGTGAAAAACAACCATTTCTCATGCTAGGGGTATGTGAACGTTGTGCACACATTGAGCAGAAATCTTTAACAGTACAGCACAAGATAATCTTGTTTAGTAGCCCTTCCTTCGAGAGGTTAATTACTGATAAGATTTACAAGAGACTGGTTTCCAGGACGGGTAACTACAGTTGTTGTGGCGGTTTGATAATAGATGCATTTACGTTGGCCATAGTTAGGCTTTTTTTATTGCTTTAATGTTTTCATTCATTTATTTGATGGTTTTCTAAAGAGAAGAAAACTGAATCATACTTGGCTAGATTGGGCATTTTTTGTCATCCAGGGTACTAAAACACACTGCAAAATGACATTATACTAAAATACATGACCAGGAAAGATTCGGTAAGGTAAACGAAAATGATCGAATTTGGATGTAAAGTATCATTGCTAGTTTGAACTTAATCTGAAATGTTTGTTCAAAATTAAAATCATGGGATATAGATAACTTAATCCTATCATACAAAATGGATTGAATATGGAAAGAAAAGAAAACATTCTATATAAGGCCACATTTGAGCTAAGACAAGACAGAAAATAATTGTTACCTCTAAACTTTATCTACTAATCTATAGAGGTTGGTATCTTTAAACCGAGCTATAGAAGATGGCGTCTTTCACGAAAATATTGCAGTGCTCTAAAAATTTTATCGTCCAATACATACAGTAACTACATTAAAATTTACAGTACCGAATCCATTTTGTATCACCTAACATTCTTAAGAGTACTGTAGGTTTCATAAGAACTTCTGTCACCCATGCAAGAAACAGAAGGATTTTGTCCGTAACTTGTATATCATTACACTCCACAACGATCTTTACCACCCACTGTTATGCAATCAATGCACGTATAAATTGAACGACTTAGGTCACATCGAGTGAAAATGCAGTACAACGTTTGGGCAAGAATTTTAACTTCACTAAAATCGATACAAGTACGTCTATGTTATTTTTTTTTTATCTCAATAGGTACATCGGTCCGATAGACCTCTAAAGATATTATGTACACAGCACCAGTGAAACGGTATTGTAGTACATCGGGTAAGGTTATGTTCACCACCTGATATTCAAACAAAAATCCAGGTGAGCATACGTGGCGTGCCAAGGAACAGAATCGTGTGAAAACCAAAAAAATACATAGCCTTGTTACCGTTCTTTAAATATATTGGACTACAGGTACTTCAAGGACATATATGATTTTATTTCTTGCTCATCTTTAATATTCAATTTGTAAGCAAAGGAGCATTGTAACAACCGGACCCTAAGTTGTAGGGTAAGTTGACAGTACCCGGTTTCCATTCTCTAAGACTCATGTAATTCACTCATACATGCTTCCATTTAAATATGTGTGTACGCTCAGCGTAAGACATAGGCAATGCTCAAATGCTTTTCTTAACGCGCGTGTGTGTGAGTGTGTGTGTGTGTGTGTGATATGGATTCTTAACGTAGCTTTAACAATTTCTAAGTCATGTCGCTACCATGTCTGCAGTGTGGAAGTTTATTGCGATATCTAGCACAAAGACATCATGACGCGATGTACAGCATGGTGTCCTACTCAGTCACAATTCTGACACCAGGCCGACCAGTCCCAGCACTAACCTTTAAATACTGAGCGCTTAGAAAATCAGCTGCTATTAACAATTTATGTGTATGATATGACTCGGCCGGGGTTCAAATCCGTGACTTTCCAAACCCAAGGCGGAGGATCTAATCACTAAGCCACAGGAGCGGTCTTTTGTCGACGAGATTATTATATATTCTGTCAAAACAGTCTTTTGATTTTCCATATTAGTTTCAAATTTAATTTGAAACTTTGCTGTTCATTGCTACCTAATTTATGCTGTGACATTATGAATAGCGTTCCCTGTGGCACATTATAGTATGGCACACAGAGGAATATTACAAGGCATCATTTAGTTACATCATTTTGCACCCTTTTGTTTATGTTCTATCACTCTTCTATGAATTCTTCAGTTTAGGGAAACAAGAAGGTGTTAAGCACAGGTCAAATGTTCCACATGGTTTGTTTTATGTCATTAAAGCTTCAAATTCTACTCGCCTGATAGACTATGGTGCGACCATAAAACGTGTCCAAAGATTGCAAATGAATAATGCGATAAGGTAGATAATTATGTAAAAATCTATCTCACTTTTAATTGATATTTTGCAATTTAATATGAAACATACACAACTCTTAATTTTTACCTCAATTAAAAAACAATTTCTGGATTTCAGTAAATAATAAATTTAATAAATCATTTAACCATAGCTTTAGATATGGCATTTAATCAACAAAAGAGAAATTGTAGACAATGCCATTGGGAATGTTTGAAGCATTCCAGAGGCACCCTTTATTACTATATGTCAATTATGACGAATTTGTACTCGAAACACTCAGAGACCTGATTTTCTGGAGCAGAGATTAAACGATATCTTCCTCAACTTTATTTTTTAATGGACAAAAGGGCAAATATATAATCTAGTTTAATTAAATATATAATACTTATATAATTTTAGTCTACGTTTTATTACGTATCTTCGCAATTGAAAATGTTAATTGCACTATGCGGGTGGTTAGAGCTGGCTTTCTCAGAGGAATATATCAGCATATATATATATATATATATATATATATATATATATATATATATATATATATATATATATATATATATATATATATATATATATATATATATATATCGCCTCCAATGATCTATTATTTCTTATGTCTTAAGCAAATGTTTGAAGGGTGGTATCATAATACCTACAACCTGGAGGGAGGTATATGGCTGTTTTGCATTTATATGTGTATTTGTTTCCATATTTATTGTTAGGTTTCACATTTATTCAATGGTCGCACTTGTTTCTTTATACTGTATATATTTTTATATATGTAGCCAACCAATTCGGTGAGGGAAATCTTGATTAGCACTGCAGGTAAGTCACTATCATACACGCTGGACGCCACATTGACTGGAGAAAACAATTTGTGTTTAAATTTATGTCTCATGCACTGTCTAAATTTGATCATTGTGTCTAAAACATTTATGGTTAACTAATGATTATGTAAATGTATTGTATGAAATGTACGTAGTTTCCCATTTGAAACCTGACGAAACAATGCAATGTTTCTTGAAGAGCTCATGCACTTCATTGTGTTAAGTAGGTCGTTAGGAACCGCGTCGTGCCTACACTAACTTGGCATAGATTTTGTGTCTGAGTTTGAATTTTAAAGCATCTTTCATGCTAGAATCATCAAATTCATACTTAGTTTGTTAGTATTGCACCCTTTATACACACGAAGCTCAATGTCACTTACATTTCTACATTTAATGCCTATTGTTTGGGTTTAGCTAATAATCCCATTTTAGGTACTCTCTAGAACAATAAAGTTTGGCGATGGGCTGCATTGTGATATAATCTTCATCCTATTGTAAAATACATATCTGCAACCTATCTTTCACATTTCAAAGACTTGTCAAAATTTAGTTTTAAATCTAGTTTCTGGGCATTGTTTGTGCTAGATTGTTTGGCAAATCTCCCTTAGTACAGTCATATTACAAGTGAGGTAGGTTCCTGCAACTCTAGGTTTACGTTTGCTGAAGTCGTTGATATGTTTGCCTTTAATATTTTGCAAAATCTCTTTGTCCATAATATAGAGCTACTGATATTAGCCAGGAGGTCATGTCAAACATGTGCTGTTGAATGTATTAATAACTATGTGGATTCGACATTAACTTTTCCACTACAATGATGAACATAGTTTGTATAGTACGAGAGGCCACCATTAACAGGTTAAATAGTATTACACATGTAAATAAATACTTTTTAAGATATTGATTCATAGATAGATATCAAATATTCATGTGAATAAGTATGTCATCAAGGACGTAGTACATATGGAGATTTTGTACTTACTTACTTATATTTGTAAGGTGTTTAAGGTATTAGAGACCTCAATTATATATTTTTCTCATGAACGCACAGTGTATCATTATCTTCATTGAGATCAAAACATTATTCTATAAATTATCCAATAATACTATATCCAAAGTAAAGTTGTATATCTGTGTTATGAGATGCTATACCAAACAAGGCAATATATGCTGAGAAGCCAATTTTAACGTATTAATTATTAAAAGCTGAATAATCATAATAACAAGTAAACACAAGGCGGTATTCAATTTGATCATACTGTCACAGGGGACTTTACTCCAAATAAACATGTTTCAGAAAGGGAGATAATATGTATTGTAACTGTGTAACCAATGAGAAACATTTAATACTTGATTGCTAGTGTAAGGCTAATTTAGAAGCCATTTATACCTAAGAATTCCATGCAAGGTGTGTCTTCTAAATAGATACTGACAGGTGTTTCCAAGGTAGGTAAAAATTGGTATTTGCATCGGGAACATTACATATTATATCAAGGCATGTGAAAACTCTTTAATTGTATTACTAAGGACATGACTGTGTAGCACTGAGGGTATAAACATATGATTTTCTTTGTTCATTGCACAGAATGACCTAGGTTTTCATCACGGAAGTAGAATAGCGTTTCCTAATAAGATCTAGATTATAGAGCAATTGCATTATAGTAGACTTATTATTAACATATAGGTGTGTAACACTGAACCACCCTTTCATTTAAACAGTCAGCAGACCATTACGTTTAAATTCAATGTCGGCCACACTGATCGTACATTTAGGAAATATATATAACTTCACTGGTTCGTTGACAGTTGCCATATAATCATGTTACAGTCCATTACATGTACATCAATAGCTTGAACGAGTGATTTTATTTCGAATACCATTTCACTGTTGTAAGAACTTAATTCATTAGTACTGGTGATATAAGGGTATTGATTATTTTTGAGTTAAATCGCAATACATTAAGTTCATTTAAATTTCAGTTTGTGTTCTAGGTAGATATGGTATTTGTTGAATATAAATAAAATATTGGTGTTAGCTAATTTTTTTTTGCTTAATTTAAGACCACAGAGTCGTAACAATATCTAATGTCTTTAAAGCCCAATACATTATAAATAACGAAGTCGTTCCAAAATATAGAATTACTTCTGCCAATGTTTTATTCCAACTATTCAAAGAATTTATATTATCAAACTCATTACCCTTTATGAGAGATCTCATAAGATATGGTCGCAACGCGACATATAAAAGGTCTGAACCGAGAATTAAGGTAATGACGACACTGATTATTTTCTGCAATACAAAATAAATAACATATTTTGAAAATTGCAGGGCGAAGTAAACGGATGAGTAACTAATACCAGAAAGAAATCTTCTCATGTATTCATGTTATATCTTGCTGATAGTGTGTGTTATAAATATAAAGCAATAATAAAGAGCTTTCAATTGATTTATTGATAGAAAATGTCGGATTCGTCGATTAGTCAAGAGGTGGATGGGCAATCTAAAGCAAGAGAAAGAAGAGACAAGAAATTTTACGTGATAAGAGACAATTTCCAAACCCTTCATGACGTGTCTAAGGCCATGATAGAAGCTGATGTTCATGACAGTGAACTTATCTTCGGTACGCCTTTATTCATTATAAATAACCTTGTTTAAATCGTTGTATTGCTATCATAGCCTTTAAATAAATAGGAACAGCAGTTAATTATCTAGGTCCACTTTTTAAAGTATTTCCCCCTTTAAATTAAAATAATATAGAATTTCCGTAGATTCTGGTCGATTTCCGTCAACCACATTCACTTTTAAAAGGAATCTTTCTAGCATATGCGTTCAGCAGAATAAATTCTGATGTCCTATAAACAAAACAACATATTGCAATATTGCATCATTTCACTACAGCAACAATTGGCACCGCTGTTTGTTGAATACAAAGAGTAGATGCCACGAAACATTGTTAAAGTAGTTCCACAATTAAAGAAAACTGTGTACCGATCTTCCTTTTTTTATAAGACAACTATTTCTTCAAATGCATGTAAGTATGGTAGTTTACATGTTCAACCACTCAACATGTAGCTGTATATTTAAAAACTTTTGAAAACATGAACTATAGTACTTATTTATAGATTCGTCGCTTAAATACACAACGATCTGAGCTTCTTTTTAAAATTTCTGTTCCATTTTTCAAGGTATCGATTATACGATAAGCAATAAGACACAGGGAAAAACAACATTTGGTGGACTTTCTTTGCATGATACCAGTGGACAGAACATGAACCCTTACCAACAGGTAATGTGAACGTAGGTAGGTAGGTAGTTTAAAAACTGTACAAATTAAACGCTTTGATAACATCTTTACCTGATACAAAAGAGTTCTGGTTAGATTATTTTGGGTAATAAATATGCGTAGAAAGAATTTTAATCCCCAGTCTCTACAATCTCTCTAATGTTAATATTATGTAATATTTCCTCATTTAAAATAGTGCATTATTATCTCTATCTACTCCTTATGCAACCAATTCCGTTATGGCTAACATCGTGTGTAAAAAACATAATTCTAGAATCTCTAAGCTTTATGTTTTTCTTAAGGTTGTTACGTCTAGAGTCTGAAATTTTCTTTAAATCGAAAAGTCGACCTAAAGACACAAGAAATTTCGACAATGTTTGCCAGATTGTTCTATTTTTATTTTTTTCTTATTAATTATTCCAATTGTTAAATCTTTCCATGAAAAAAGCAGGTGAAAAATCTAAGTGAAAATAAATAAAAAATTGGAGACGACAAAGAAGAAATCTGGAAGAAATTTCACATAGTGTAATTTCCTGGCTCCACTTTAAATTGGGATCTGAAAAGATGATATTAATTTATTTACTTTGTAACTATCTTTGAAAGAAGAAAATCCTAACACCATTTTCTTTTATTTCCTCAGGTGATATGCATACTTGGGGAAACATTAGAGGTGCTAGACAAAGACGGACGAATACCAGCTTTTTGTTTAGGCGACTCCTTATTCCCGTTGAAACCCGAGGTAAAGGAATGTATCCAAATAATTATTATTGTTCATTTGACTGGCTCATGAGCAAAGTGTTTTTATTTTCAATCTTCAAAAGCTCCAATTAGTCATAATTAGACGCATGGGTGGATTGTTTCCTACATAATCAGAATTGAAACTCACCGACAGCGCCAGCACAAACCACGTGGTCACTAAAAGATATCAATGATCACAATATTGTACAATAGCTGGTAACATTACATTATTATGATGTCAAGATACATAAGCAGACAGAAATTATGTCTACTTGTAAAGTGTTTGTGTCAATTATAATTTGAAGAGAGTGGAATGATTCACTGTGTAGTTATACTACAGGCTTTAAAACCTTGTTATTATAATTTAATACTTACATTGCTGATACGATTTCAGAAGTTTTGCGAATCAAAGGTCACGATTTTTATTAAATAAACTACCTCTAAATTCTAAAACACAAAGCCAGCATCTTTGATTCTCCCGGATTCCTAAAGGTTCATAGTATTGCAAATCTCCGGTAGTTTCGCTAAACAGATTTAAATGTCTTTTACAGCATGCACCATAACTTACAATTACCTTCAGATATGGGTTGTCTGTGCTAATAAGCGACATACGTACTTACCATTGCTGCATGCAAACCATTTCACAATTCGTTCGATTTCGTTAAAGCTCGAGATACGAAGGATCTTTTTAAAAATAAAAAATCTTAGTGTGTGCAATGAAGTCTGAAAAAGACTGGGAAAACACGGCAACTTTAGAAATTAGTTAATTAAAAGGAGACAGTCGGTTCCTGAGATTGTCTTCTTTTACAATCCGATGATATTTATGCACATATTTTAATATATGGAGCTAATATGAGCAATAGAGAAATTGATGTTGTTGTTGGCATCCGTCCGTCTTCGAGAGACGATTTTGTAGCTCCATGTTTTGGTGCCTTATCATCACCGTCGCGAGTGGCTGAAGAGTCCGACCCTTGCGTGACAATCTTTGTTGCATTTGCTGCAGGTGAAGATGGATTCTCGTTGTGGCTGATTTTGGTTTGCCTTCCTCTTGGCTCTCTTTGTAGCTAGGTTTGCAATTATTCTTTCCACGGCTTTCTAAATGCAAGTCGCCACTCGTAGCGGTTGTTAGCACAGCTCTCCCAGTTGTTGACGCTAATGTTGACCTTTTTCATGTCCTTTTTGCAAACGTTTTTGTATCGCAGACGTGGCCGTCCAGTCGGTCCTGTGCCTTCTGCTAGCTCGCCGTATAACAGGTCCTTGGGAATGCGGCCTGTATCCAATCTTCTGACGTGGCCGAGCCATCGAAGGCACCTCTCGCTGAGGATGGTGAACATGTTGTTCATGCTGGCCCGTTCCGAAACCTCCTTGTTGGGTACTTTGTCCTGCCACTGGATGCGCAGAATGCTCCACAGGCATCCCAAATGGAAGCTATTGAGTTTCCTTTCGTGACTCGTGTAGGTGGTCCATGCCTCGCTACTGTAGAGGAGCGTGCTGAGCACACATGCCTAGTAGACACGCAGTTTGGTCTTCTCAGTGAGGTGGAGATTGTTCCATACCCTCTAGTTCAATTTTGCCATAACTGCTACTACTTTAGCAATCCTGCAGTTTACCTCATCATCAATGGAGAGCGAGCTGGAGATGGTGGACCCAAGGTATGTAAAATTCTCAACAACTTCAAGTTTGTACCCATCAATGGTGATGGTTGGAGGGGAGACTACATCCTGCGCCATGACATTCGTCTTCTTCAAACTGATGGTCAAACCTAACTCTTTACAGGCGTGGGAGAGGCGACATACCAGCTGCTGAATTCCTTCTTCCGGATGTGATGTCAAAGCTGCATTGTCAGCGAAGAGCAATTCACGGATGAGAACCTCTGTGACTTTGTTCTTTGAACGGAGACGTTTGATGTTGAACAGTTTGCCATTTGCCCTGGTGTGAATGTACACTCCCTCGCTGCAGTCCTTGAAGGCGTATTGGAGGAGCACAGAGAAGAAGATGGCAAAAATAGTTGGTGCAAGGACAAAACCCTGCTTGACTCCACTGCTGACTGGGAAGGGCTCTGATTTTGCGCCGTTGACGCACACTGTGCATTGAGTGTTCTGGTGAAACGATGTGATGACAGCAAGCAATCGAGGTGGGCAACCAACCATCTTCAGGAGTTTGAAAAGTCCGCTCCAGCTGACCAGGTCAAACGCCTTGGTCAAGTCTATGAAGGCAATGTAGAGGGACATTTGCTGCTCATGACACTTCTCCTGCAGTTGACGTAGGGATAAGATTATATCTGCAGTTGACCGGATAGCTCAGAAGCCACACTGGCATTATGGGTCGATACGGGAGGCTAGGATCTGCAAACGTACCACTGCGACATGTGCGAAAGCCTTTCCGACGATACTGATGGAGATGCTCCGCTAGTTGTTACAGTCGCTGCGATCTCCTTTATTTTTGTACAAAGTGATGATGTTGGCTTCCCGCATGTCTTGGTGGAATTTTTTCTTGTTCCCAACAGAGGCAGAGGAGTTCGTGCAAGGGCTGGAAATAACGACCTTCGCCCACGTTTAATGTAACAGGATTAATTTTCTGTATACTAAAAAATGAGTTCAAATCGAACGATTATCAATTGATTTAGTGAGTTATAAATTTTGGGTATGCTTCAAATCACTTTCTTAATGTCAGGGGCCGTGCAATGGGTTTAATGAAGTGCTAGACGTCTACAAGAAAGTAACGATGGAAAAGGATCTGAGCAGTACCCTAGACATTGTCCCAGTGATAGAAGAGGCTGTGAAACTTGTTAAAGAGACGAGAAGGGTAAGCATAAAATATATGTAATCTCTTTAAATGTGTAATAAAACAAACCACAATACAGTGTTCTACCACTATCTAAAGCAATCTTGCTTTAACTTCCGTTATATTCTGCAAGACAAAACTCGTGTCAGCAGGGTCATTTTTAATGGAATCACAATCATGTTGAATAATAAAGCAAGTAAATATTAACGCTATAAGAGTTTCTACTTTACAGGAGCATTGTAGCATTACAATAAATTTCAACCAATCAAAATTACATAACTGGATCTTGAATAGCGAACAATAGGAACTTATAGGTATGTGAATACATGAACTTTTTACAAAATAAAAGAACATGTTTAGGTCAATATCATCCAACAACAGTAAGCAAGTCTTAAGATGAATCTCTCTTACGTGGTAAAACCATAATCAAGTTAATCAACACCAGTTATTTTAATATAATATTATACTATACCATATTTGAACTCAGAATTATACAAATGTATAATGATAAAGACTAATGTAAATGTATAGACATGATGAACAGATCACTATAATTCGTCTGTAATAATGTGCATATATATGTCATCAAATGTGTTCCATGCTTAAATCCTGTGGATGCGAGTTCAAATTTCTTGAAAACTAAAGAATACATATAAGTAGTATATTGCCTGAAAAGGGAAAGATCAAGTAAATCCCATTTAATCCCCTGTAGTAATACTGTTTTAAATTTTCGTCAGCTAGAAAGTACTGAAAGTTGTAGTTCTTATCAAACATTGATATGCTTTATATTACTACGATATATATATATATATATATATATATATATATATATATATATATATATATATATATATATATATATATATATATATATATATATATATATATATGTGTGTGTGTGTGTGTGTGTGTGTTCAAAATTCGGATTAATATATCCTACCCTTTCCATGCATTTGTTACTGAAATTCAATTATAATTAACAATTAAAAGTTAAAAATAATAAAATAATATTGAAAGTTTAAAACGATAATATAATAACAATAATAATGTTAACACCTCTAATATTCTTATTTGTGTAATTTAGTACCATATTCTGGTTATTGTTACTTGCGGCAAGATTGAAAAGGAGAATCTCAAACCGACACAGGACGCCATAGTGGAAGCTTCAAAATGGCCGCTGTCAATTGTAGTGATAGGGGTTGGAGACGGCCCTTGGGAAACCATGATGACGTTTGACGATGGATTACCAGAACGTGTATTCGACAACTTTCAATTTGTGGACTTTCAAGACACTATTGAAGGGGCAAAAAATTCATACGCAGCATTTGCTTTACGTGCATTAATGGAGATCCCTGACCAATACAATCTAATCAAAGATCATGAGCTTTTTGGTTTGGTAAGTTTTTAAGAGACATAGATAATTTAATCTTTTCAACAGTATTTTCGACAAAATTATTGAGATAAGTTCAGTTGAATTTACAGTAATATTCATTTGTAATGGAAGGTATGTACCTGTTTCTGTTAAGGATATCATATCTGTAAAGGATAGGAACAAATATAGAGAACATTTATTGGACAATGCGCAAAGACGCCATAATGCTGGACTGTATTTTCTTCTGTTTTCTCCTTTCTTTGCGATATTTCGGGGTATGAGCAACAAATTAGGAAGAAAGTGGATGATTATTTTATGTCAAGACCAATCTGATTTGTAAACATTGTGCTAAACTTACATTTTGTATACATTTATTTCGCGTATCGAACAAAACTGCAGGGAAAAAATCTTGTCAGCATTTACAGAATAAAGAAAACCAAAACATTACCCAAGACATTGTCACAACAACTTGAAAGACATCATAATAACATTGCTAATATCAATGACTCGGCTCACGCTTTACATTGGTCTGCATAAAACGTATACAATAACACATTGGTGTTTCTCAGTTTCTAGCATAATATAGTACAACAAATTTCTTTATCCCAAACAAGAAACATTACATTACGTTCGAATTCACTAGTTTCGTGGCGCAGATTTATATATTTAGCAATTTTCAGTAATTTTGAAATCTAATGGAAGGTGTGTACCCGTTTCTGTTTACAGCAGACCATAATTTCAAAGATAACTAGCAGAATAAAGGATATATTTATTTCATAATGAGCAATGACGAGAAAATACTGGACTACATGCGTTCCTCGAGTGCAGATATGGAAAACAAATTATAAAGATTTGTGGATGATCATTTTATGTTAAAACGAATCTGGTCATTTTATTTGAGTATATTATCATAAGCAAATACTTTGTCCACATTTAGCGTCTGATATCAAAATGTATGTAGATAAAAGAAAAATAGGATAAATAAGTCTTGTCAGCATAAAGAATATAAAGAAAAACGAAACATTACCCAAAACGTTAAAACGATAACTTGAAAGACATAATATTATTATTAATATAACTGACGTGGCCTAAGATTTACATGACAGAGGTATAATCAATAACTTATTGGATTTTAAGGAACAGATATAAAATGACAAATTAGTGTTTCTCAATTTGTAGCAAAACATTGTAAAACTTACTTTATCTTAAACAAAAAACATTTCTTTCGAATTCAAAGTTCGTCACACCAACTTTTAATTACGTCGCGACGATATATATATATATATATATATATATATATATATATATTACCTTTTCTATTTTGCACGTTCATCCGCATGTAGGCAAATGTGTTCATTTATTGCTTAGCCAATAGTGTCTACGTTTCAGCCCTAAAATACTAAGAGTTAAGCTGTAGATTTAAAACTGTAGATTCCATTATACAGACCAAAATATGAAACTTAGTTTCTGTAACCTTATCAGGAAATTCTGACTTTTTTTGTAACGTGCATGACAGTCTGCTTAGTTGACATTAACCTTACCAAACACATATTTAGCAACTGATCAATATCACGAATAGTTTATACTTTGATGAAAAAAGTACAAACTGCTTTAGCCGAAAAGAATACAACCTCATTTTGATACAAATAGAAGTATATATTTATTAAAATAATTAACAAAACTGGGTTTCTAAAACCTATGTTTGCCTCGTTCCTGACTTCCAGCAACAACATTGATATAAAAGTGTTTAATATAAAAGATTTAGTGTTTGTAAGACAACGTTAAATAAGTAACGTATATTCCCGTACAATTTTATTGTCATTTTATCCAGAATGAGTGTTTAAACAGTGTTTAAAGCACGTAAAGTATATAAATTATTAGCTGTCACAAGCAGGTCAATCGAAAACTGTTTTGGCACGAAATGAAGGAATATTTAGTTGCGTCATATCAAGAAAACCGTTACAATATTTACATGCATGTTTATGCCATTTCATTAGTACAATGCTTGCAAGATAGAAAATATAATGACAAAGTAGTTACAAGTGATTTTTGTTATTATATAGAAACAGTCTGATTCGCACGTTGACCACGAAAAGGATGGAGAAACAAATGCAAGGACACAGAGAGAAAAGCGATTTTATGTCATAAAAGATAATTACAAAACCCTTCATGACGTCACAAAAGCCATGGCAGACGCTGATATTCAAGATTGTGAACTTATTTTCGGTACGTTTTAACACATTGATAATAGTTTAATTTTACAATATTTGTGTAATACAAATAACATTGTTTTCATAACTAAGCAATGTAACAAATCATGTCAGAGAATAGAATTGTTATCTATCAAGAAATATGAATTATATTCCATGACTAGTGTATTAAATCATTCCATTTATGTAATTTAGAATTTGGGTCAAGATTACAATCATAGTTTTGAAAACTGCAAAATGCAGTTTGAAAATGGCTTTCGGTCAAATTTGAATCATCATATTGCACAGGTACCAACTAGATGTACATGCAGCAGGTTGTATCATCTTTGTGCACATAACCAGTTGCTTCTCTGGTTTGCATTTGTCGGTATAATCTCTGTGCATATCAAAAGTTGGTTCTCTGGACTGCTTGTTTGGGTATTATATATGTGCATATCAACAGCTGCTCTTACCTTTGTCATGGTCAGGACACATCAACATTTGGCCCTCCTTTTTGTCATGGTCCATCCAATCCCTTTACCCATCAGCAAATTGTACTTATATTTATCATATTCAATTGAAGGAGGAGATGTAAAGTAAAGAGGTTCAGACTAGCGCTGTCAATATTATTATCGTGTTCAGTGCGTGCTTAGCTATTTAACAACGTTATCTTCATCAAGATGCTGAGCCTGCAGTCTACCGGGATAACATTGTTAGTAGAGAGTTGTTCACAATGTGTGATATCATTTCAAGAGTTCTACAGAAAAAGGAAGAGTTAGTGGCCTAGCCCCATCGGAAAAGGTTGACTGCACAACGTCCCTGTTCGTTCGAAAGCGGTTGAGTGTGGTCCATAGATGACGTTGGATGTTGCATCCAGGAGAGCAGACATATGGCACAGCTAAGAGAGAGATGTTGAAGACCACTCTACACTCCATGCCAACATTGCTGTGATATCTTCCAGCATCGGACCTAACCAGACTGGGCATATCGAAGTCGTGGTTGGTGTGCGACATCCATGTATAGTGGAAGTTACTCACTGGCATCAACCTTAGCCAATACTTGTGCAGTTGCTTCCTTGCGAGGCAAGATGCTGCTCTCAAGACAGCTTTGTATGGATCGTGTATTCACGAGAGAATTATGGCAAAAAATTGCGTGCATATACAATACAATTCTTCGAGAACCACAACCCATTTAACGCCTTTCATGTCTATTTATGCAAGCATATATCAAAATCTGTCATTGTGTGTTAAGGACTGTATCAGTACAATGAGTTGTGTTTTAAAAATATTTTCTTCTGGGCTTTACAAGGTATTGATTACACGAAAAGCAACAAGTCACAGGGACAAAAGACTTTTGGTGGACTTTCTTTGCACGATACCAGTGGACCGAACTTTAATCCGTACCAGCAGGTATTATGTCTCAGCATATCAAGAGTGTATGTATGTATGTATGTATGTATGTATGTATGTATGTATGTATGTATGTATGTATGTATGTATGTATGTATGTATGTATGTATGTATGTATGTATGTATGTATGTATGTATGTATGTATGTATGTATGTATGTATGTATGTATGTATGATTGTGTGTATGTATGTATGTATGTATGTATGTATGTATGTATGTATGTATGTATGTATGTATGTATGTATGTATGTATGTATGTATGTATGTATGTATGTATGTATGTATGTATGTATGTATGTGTGTGTGTGTGTGTGTGTATGTATGTATGTATGTATGTATGTATGTATGTATGTATGTATGTATGTATGTATGTATGTATGTATGTATGTATGTATGTATGGATGGATGGATGGATGGATGGATGGATGGATGGATGGATGTATGGTTGTATGTATGGATGTGTGTATGGATGCATGTATGTATGTATGTATGTGTGCGTGTGTGTATGTGTGTATGTACGTACGTACGTTGTTAGGTACGACCGAACGTAGGTTCGTATGTATGTATGTATGTATGTATGAATGTATGTATGTATGTATGTATGTATGTATGTATGAATGTATGTATGTATGTATGTATGTATGTATGTATGTATGTATGTATGTATGTATGTATGTATGTATGTATGTATGTATGTATGTATGTATGTATGTATGTATGTATGTTTGTATGTATGTATGTATGTATGTATGTATGTATGTATGTATGTATGTATGTATGTATGTATGTATGTATGTATGTATGTATGTATGTATGTATGTATGTATGTATGTATGTATATATGCATGATAGCTACTCCTTATGCAACCAATTCCGTTATGACTAACATCGTGTTTAAAAAACATAATTCTAGGATCTCTAAGCTTCATGTTTTTCTTAAAATTGTTATGTCTAGAGTTTGCAATTTTCTTTGAATCGAAAGGTCGGCCTAAAGACACACGAAATTTCGACAATGTTTGCCAGATTGTTCTATTTTTATTTTGTTTTCTTATTAATTATTCCCATTGTTAAATCTTTCCATCAATCCATAAGAAATGAAAAATGCAGATGAAAAATATAAGTGAAAATAAATAAAAAATGGAGAAGACAAAGATGAAATCTGGAAGAAATTTCACATAGTGTAATTTTTGGTTCCACTTTAAATTGGGATCTGAAAAGATGATATTAATTTATTTACTTTGTAACTATCTTTGAAAGAAGAAAATCCTAACACCGTTTTCTTTTATTTCCTCAGGTGATATGCATACTTGGGGAAGCATTAGAGGTGCTAGACAAAGACGGACGAATACCAGCTTTTTGTTTAGGCGACTCCTTATTCCCGTTGAAACCCGAGGTAAAGGAATGTATCCAAATAATTATCATTGTTTATTTGACTGGCTCATGAGCAAAGTGTTGTTACTTTGAATCGCCAAAAGCTCCAATTAGTCATAATTAGACGCATGGGTGGTTTGTTTCCTACACATTCAGAATTGAAACTCACTGACAGCGCCAGCACAAACCACGTGGTCTCTAAAAGACATCAATGGTCACAATATTGTACAATAGCTGGTAACATTACATTATTATGATGTCATGGTGCATACGCAAACAGAAATTATTTCTACTTGCATAGTGTTTGTGTCAATTATAATTTGAAGAGAGTGGAATGATTCACTGTGTAGTTATACTACAGGCTTTAAAACCTTGTTATTATAATTTAATACTTACATTGCTGATATGATTTCAGGAGTTTTGCGAATCAAAGATCACTGTTCTTTTATTAAATAAACTACCTCTCAATTCTAAAACACAAAGCCAGCATCTTTGATTCTCCCGGATTCCTAAAGGTTCATAGTATTGCAAATCTCCAGTAGTTTCGTTAAACAGATTTAACTGTCTTTTACAACATGCACCATAACTTACAAGTACCTTCAGATATGGGTTGTCTGTGTTAATAAGAGACATCAGTACTTATTATTGCTGCATGCGAACCATTTCACAATTCGTTCGATTTCGTAAAAGCTCGAGATATGAAGGATCATTTTAAAAATAAAAGATCTTTGTGCAATGAAGTCTGAAGAAAGACTGGGAAAACACAACGACTTTAGAAATTAGTTAATTAAAAGGAGATAGTCGGTTCCTGAAATTGTCTTCTCTTATAATCAGATGATATTTATGCACATATTTTAATATATGGAGCTAATATGAGCAATAGAGAAATTGCTGTTGTTGTTGGCATCCGTCCGTCTTCGAGAGACGATTTTGTAGCTCCCTGTTTTGGTGCCTTATCTGCACCGTCGCGAGTGGCTGAAGAGTCCGACCCTTGCGTGACAATCTTTGTTGCATTTGCTGCAGGTGAAGATATATTCTTGGCTCTCTTTGTAGCGAGGTTTGCAATTATTCCTTCCTCGGCTTTCTGAATGCCTTGTCTCACAGCAAGTTTCCACTCGTAACTCGTAGCGGTTGTTAGCACAGCTCTTCCAGTTGTTGACGCTGACGTTGACCTTTTTCATGTCCTTTTTGCAAACGTCTTTGTATCGCAGACGTGGCCGTTCAGTCCGTCGTATGCCTTCTGCTAGTTCGCCGTATAACAGGTCCTTGGGAATGCGGCCTGTATCCATTCTCGTGACGTGGTCGAGCGATCGAAGACGCGTCTCGCTGAGGATGGTAAACATGCTATTCATGCTGGCCCGTCCCAGAACCTCCGTGTTGGGTACTTTGTCCTGCCACTGGATGGGCACAATGCAACCAGGGATCTCAAATGGAAACTATTGAGTTTTCTTTCGTGACTAGTGTAGGTGGTACATGCCTCGCTACTGTAGAGAAGCGTGCTGGGCACACATGAATGGTAGACACGCAGTTTGGTCTTCTCAGTGAGGTGGAGATTGTTCCAGACCCTCTGGATCAGTTTTGCCATAACTGCTGCTGCCTTAACAATCTTGCAGTTTACCTCATCATCAATGGAGAGGGAGCTGGAGATGGTGGACCCAACGTATGTAAAGTTCTCAACAACTTCAAGGTTGTACATATCAATGGTGATGGTTGGAGGGGAGTCTACATCCTGTGCCATGACATTCGTCTTCTTTAAACTGATGGTCAAACCTAACTCTTTACAGGCGTGGGAGAGGCGACATACCAGCTGCTGAAGTCCTTCTTCCGGATGTGATGTCAAAGCTGCACTGTAAGCGAAGAGCAATTCACGGATGAGAACCTCTGTGACTTTGTTCTTTGAACGGAGACGTTTGATGTTGAACAGTTTGCCATTTGCCCTGGTGTGAATGTACACTCCCTCGCTGCAGTCCTTGAAGGCGTTTTGGAGGAGCACAGAGAAGAAGATGGCAAAAATGGTTGGTGCAAGGACAAAACCCTGCTTGACTCAACTGCTGACTGGGAAGGCCTCTGATTTTGCGTCGTTGACGCACACTGTGCATTGAGTGTTCTGGTGAAACGATGTGATGACAGCAAGCAATCGAGGTTGGCAGCTAACCTTCTTCAGGAGATTGAAGAGTCCGCTCCGGCTGACTTGGTCAAACGTTTTTGTCAAGTTTATGAAGGCAATGTAGAGGGACATTTGCTGCTCATGACACTTCTGCAATTGACGTAGGGATAAGATCATATCTGCAGTTGACCGGCCAGCTCGGAAGTCGCACTGTGATTCTGGGTAGATACGGGAGGCTAGGGTCTGCAAACGTACCACTGCGACACGTGCGAAAGCCTTTCCGACGATACTGAGGAGGGAGATGCCCCGCTAGTTGTCACAGTCGCTGCGGTCTACTTTGTGTTTGTACAAGGTGATGATGTTGGCTTCCCGCATGTCTTGGAGGATGTGTCCTTGTTCCCAACAGAGGCAGAGGAGTTCGTGCAAGGGCTGTAAATAACGACATTCGCCCACGTTTAAAATAACTTGATTAATTTTCTGTATAATAATAAATGAGTTTAAATCGAACGATTATCAATTATTTTAATGAGTTATAAATTTTGGGCATGCTTCAAATCACTTTCTTAATGTCAGGGGCCGTGCAATGGGTTTAATGAAGTGCTAGACGTCTACAAGAAAGTAACGGTGGAAAAGGATCTGAGCAGTACTCTGGACTTTGTCCCAGTGATAGAAGAGGCTGTGAAACTTGTTAAAGAGACGAGAAGGGTAAAGCATAGAATATATGTAATCTCTTTAAATGTGTAATAAAACAAACCACAACACAGTTTTCTACCTTTATCGAAATCAATCTTGTTTTAACTTCCGTTATATTCTGCAAGACAAAACTCGTATCAGCAGGGCCATTTTCAATGGAATCACAATCATGTTGAATAATAAAGGAAGTCAGTATGAACGCTATAAGGGTTTTTCCTTTGCAGGAGCATTGTAGCATTACAATAAATTTCAACCAATCAAAATTACATAACTGGATCTTAAAAAGCAAACAATACGAAATTATAGTTATGTGAATACATGAAATTTTTACAAAATAAAAGATCATGTTTAGGTCAATATCATCCAACAACAGTAAGCAAGTCTTAAGATGAATCTCCCTTACGTGACATAACCATAATCAAGTTAATCAAAAACCGTTATTTCCCTATAATATTAAACTATACCGTATTTGAACTCAGAAGTATACAAATGTATAATTATCAAGACTAATGAAACTGTATGGTCATGATGAACAGATCACCATAAAGAGCATATCAATTTGTCTGTAATAATGTGACTATATATGTCATCAAATGTGTTCCATGCTTAAATGTACACTTCCTTAAAATTCTCGAGATGTGAGTTCATATTTCTTGAAAACTAAAGAATACATATAAATAGTACTTTGCCTGAAAAGGGAAAGATCAAGTAAAGGAAACGGAAAAATACCCATCTTTACGCAAACCCCATTTAAACCCTGTAATAATACTCCTTTAACTTTCGTCAGCTAGAAAGTACTGAAAGGTTAAGTTCTTATCAGACATTGATATGCTTTATATTACTACGATATATATATATATATATATGTATGTATGTATATATATATGTATATATATATATATATATATATATATATATATATATATATATATATATATATATATATATATACACACACACATTTGGATCCAATGAATGTTAAGGTCAATCTCAAAAAGAGATGTGCAAAATTAGTATTAGTATGTCATAAGCTTTCCATGAACATTTGCTAAACTTAATTATAATTAAAAATAAAAAATTAAAGATAATAACATAATATTAACAGCTAAAAACGATAATATAATAACAACAATAATGTTAATGCCATTAATAATCTCATTTGTGTAATTTAGTACCATATCCTGGTTATTGTTACTTGCGGCAAGATTGAGATGGAGGATCTCAAACCGACACAGGACGCCATAGTGGAAGCTTCAAAATGGCCGCTGTCGATTGTAGTGATAGGGGTTGGAGACGGCCCTTGGGAAACCATGATGACGTTTGACGATGGATTACCAGAACGTGTATTCGACAACTTTCAATTTGTGGACTTTCAAGACACTATTGAAGGGGCAAAAAATTCATACGCAGCATTTGCTTTACGTGCATTAATGGAGATCCCTGAACAATACAATCTAATCAAAGATCATGAGCTTTTTGGTTTGGTAAGTTTCTAAGAGACATAGATAATTTAATCTTTTCAACAGTATTTTCGACAAAATTATTGAGATAAATTCAGTTGAATTTACAGTAATATTCATTTGTAATGGAAGGTATGTACCTGTTTCTGTTAAGGATATCATATCTTTAAAGGATAGGAACAAATATAGAGAACATTTATTGTACAATGCGCAAAGACGCCATAATGCTGGACTGTATTTTCTTCTGTTCTCCCCTTTGTTTGCGATATTTCGGGGTATGAGCAACAAATTAGGAAGAAAGTGGATGATTATTTTATGTCAAGACCAATCTGATTTGTAAACATTGTGCTAAGCATACATTTTGTACACATTCATTTCGCGTATCGAAAAAAACTACAGGAAAAATAAATCTTGTCAGCATTTATAGAATAAAGAAAACCAAAACATTACCCAATACATTGTCACAACAACTTGAAAGACATCATAATAACATTGCTAATATCAATGACTCGGCTCACGCTTTACATCACATATGAATAATATTTTTTATATTGGTCTGCATAGAACGTCTACAATAACAAATTAGTGTTTCTCAATTTCTAGCATAATATAGTAAAACAAATTTTTTATCCCAAACAAGAAACATTATATTTCGTTCGAATTCAAAGCTGATCACACCAATCACTAGTTTCGTGGTGCAGATTTATATATTTAGCAATTTTCAGTAATTTGGAATTCTAATGGAAGGTGTGTACCCGTTTCTGTTTAAAGCAGACCATAATTTTTAAGATAACTAGCAGAACAAAGGATATATTTATTTTATAATGAGCAATGACGAGAAAATACTGGACTACATGCGTTCTTCGAGTGCAGATATGGAAAACAAATTATAAAGAATGTGGATGATCATCCTATGTTAAAACGAATCTGGTCATTTTATTTTAGTATATTATGATAAGCAAACATTTTGTGCATATTTAGCGTCTAATATCAAATTGTATGTAGATAAGAGAAAAATAACTGCAGGATAAATCAGTCTTGTCAGCATAAACAATATATATAAAAACGAAACAATACCCAAAACTTTATAACGATAACTTGAAAAACATAATATTATTATTAATATAACTGACGTGGCCTAAGATTTACATGACAGAGGTATAATCAATAACTTAATGGATTTTAAAGAACAGATAAAAATGACAAATTAGTGTTTCTCAATTTGTAGCAAAACATTGTAAAAAAAATTCCTTTATCTTAAACAAAAACATTTCTTTCGAATTCAAAGTTGGGCAGACCAACTTTTAATTGCTTATATATATATATATATATATATATATATATATATATATATATATATATATATATATATATATATATATATATATATATATATATATATATATATATATATATATATATATATATATATATTACCTTTTCCATTTTGCACGTTCATCCGCATGTAGGTAAATGTGTTCATTTATTGCTTAGCCAATAGTGTCTACGTTTCAGCCCTAAAATACTAAGAGTTAAACTATAGATTTAAAACTGTAGATTCCATTATACCGACCAAAATATGAAACTTAGTTTATGTAATCTTATCAGGCAATTCTGACTTTTTTGTAGCGTGCATGACAGTCTGCTTAGTTGACATTAACCTTACTAAACACATATTTAGCAACTGATCAATATCACGAATAGTTTATACTTTGATGAAAAAAGTACAAACTGCTTTAGCCGAAAAGAATACAACCTCCTTTTGATACAAATATAAGTATATATTTATTATAATAATAACCAAAACTGAGTTTCTAAAAGCTATGTTTGCCTTGTTCCTGACTTCCAACAACAATATTGATAAATAGGTATTTAATACACAAAATTTATTGTTTGTAAGACAACGTTAAATAAGTAACGTATATTCCCGTAAAAGAGTATATCAATTATATCCAGAATGAGTGTTTAAACAGTTTTTAAGGCATGTAAAGTAAATAAATTATTAGCTGTCACAAGCAGGTCAATCGAAAACTATTTTGGCACGAAATCAAGGAATATTTAGTTGCGTCATATCAAGAAAACCGTTACAATATTTTCATGGATGTTTATGCCATTTCATTAGTACAATGCTTGCAAGATAGAAAATATAATGACAAAGTAGTTACAAGTGATTTTTGTTATTATATAGAAACAGTCTGATTCGCACGTTGACCACGAAAAGGATGGAGAAACAAATGCAAGGACACAGAGAGAAAAGCGATTTTATGTCATAAAAGATAATTACAAAACCCTTCATGACGTCACAAAAGCCATGGCAGACGCTGATATTCAAGATTGTGAACTTATTTTCGGTACGTTTTAACACATTGATAATAGTTTAATTTTACAATATTTGTGCAATACAAATAACATTGTTTTCATAACTAAGCAATGTAACAAATCATGTCAGAGAATTGTTATCTATCAAGAAATATGAATTATATTCCATGCCTAGTGTATTAAATCATTCCATTTATGTAATTTAGAATTTGGGTCAAGATTACAATCATAGTTTTGAAAACTGCAAAATGCAGTTTGAAAATGGCTTTCGGTCAAATTTGAATCATCGTATTGCACAAGTACCAACTAGATGTACATGCAGCAGGTTGTATCATCTTTGTGCACATAACCAGTTGCTTCTCTGGTTTGCATTTGTCGGTATAATCTCTGTGCATATCAAAAGTTGGTTCTCTGGACTGCTTGTTTGGGTATTATATATGTGCATATCAACAGCTGCTCTTACCTTTGTCATGGTCAGGACACATCAACATTTGGCCCTCCTTTTTGTCATGGTCCTTCCAATCCCTTTCCCCATCAGCAGATTGTACTTATATTTATCATATTCAATAGAAGGAGGAGATGTAAAGTAAAGAGGTTCAGACTAGCGCTGTCAATATTATTATCGTGTTCAGTGCGTGCTTAGCTATTTAACAACGTTATCGTCATCAAGATGCTGAGCCTGCAGTCCACCGGGATAACATTGTTAGTAGAGAGTTGTTCACAATGTGTGATATCATTTCAAGAGTTCTACAGATAAAGGAAGAGTTAGTGGCCTAGCCCCATCGGAAAAGGTTGACTGCACAACGTCCCTGTTCGTTCGAAAGCGGTCGAGTGTGGTCCATAGATGACGTTGGATGTTGCATCCAGGAGAGCAGACAGATGGCACAGCTAAGAGAGAGATGTTGAAGACCACTCTACACTCCATGCCAACATTGCTGTCATATCTTCCAGCATCGGACCTAACCAGACTGGGTATCTCGAAGTCGTGGTTGGTGTGTGACATCCATGTATAGTGGAAGTTATTCACTGGCATGAACCTTAGCCAACACGTGTGCGGTTGCTTCCTTGCGAGGCAAGATACTGCTCTTAAAACAGTTTTGTATGGATCGTGTATTCACGAGAGAATTGTGGCAAAAAATTGCGTGCATATACAATACAATTCTTCGAGAACCACGACCCATTTAACGCCTTTCATATCTATTTATGCAAGCATATATCAAAATCTGTCATTGTGTGTTAAAGACTGTATCTGTACAATGAGTTGTGTTTTAAAAATATTTTTTCTGGGCTTTCCAAGGTATTGATTACACGAAAAGCAACAAGTCACAGGGACAAAAGACTTTTGGTGGACTTTCTTTGCACGATACCAGTGGACCAAACTTTAATCCGTACCAGCAGGTATTATGTCTCAGCATATCAAGAGTGTATGTATGTATGTATGTATGTATGTATGTATGTATATATGTATGTATGTATGTATGTATGTATGTATGTATGTATGTATGTATGTATGTATGTATGTATGTATGTATGTATGTATGTATGTATCTATGTATGTATGTATTTTATTTATGTATGTATGTTGGTAGATAGGTAGTTTGGTAGGTAGGTGTGCACATAGGTAGGTAGGTAGTTAGGTAGTTAGGTAGGTATATATATATATATATATATATATATATATAAATATATATATATATATATATATATATATATATATATATATATATATATATATATATATATATATATATATATATATATATTTATTTATTTATTTATTTATTCATATATATATATATATATATATATATATATATATATATATATATATATATATATATATATATGTATATATATATATAGAGAGAGAGAGAGAGTGAGAGAGAGAGAGAGAGACAGATATATGCTATACACTAACACAGTTTCGTCTACTACACTCTAATCCTTTTCAGCGTATGTTAGTCAAGTGCTATATTAACTTTCTCCAAAATTTACACTCATGTTTTTGCTTCAGTTCATCAGAACATGTTGCGTTACGATCGTTTAGATCGTTTGTCAAAATAAATTTAAAATTACAATTACTATATGCAACATTTGTTCAGTTAACTTACTAATTATAAACAATTGTTTTATTTTCATTGACTTAGAGTACAAATATTAAATTAAAAATAATATGGTTGTTTATATTCATTGACCAAAATGTAAGCCAATTAAGTTTTGTAACCCTGCCTGTGGAAATTAGGAATACATCTGTCTACAATGTATATATTACATAATAATGACACTGTATCCAAGATGAAATCTATTGCTAGGAACGACATATATCGACATTGTTTAATATGTGATTCTTTTCCGACGAATATTTGATCTTTGTCAACATTGATTAATATCTTCGGATCATGAAAGAATTAAACATTAAATGGTTAACTAGTTACTTCGAAAAGAAAGGTAATTGAGAAATCACGACAAAGGGTTGAGGAACTTGTAATTTCACTAATATTGTTTGACACAAAATTCTAGTCTATTTAATTGCGATCTGAACCGATAACTTTTAAAGGATAATTCTGAATCGATTGGTTTTATTTATTATGGGAACCCGTCTACCTAGTTATTTCTTTTTTTTTTGCTCAGGTGATATGTATCCTCGGAGAAACTTTCGAGACACTTGACGATGACGGTTGGATACCAGCATTCTGTTTTTGTGACACCTTATTCCCTCTGAAATCTGAGGTAAATGAGAGATGCTAAATAAATAACAGTAGTTATTTGATCGTTTCGGGCCGTTTTGATTGAGCAAGAGCGGGGCTCCAATTCAGCTCAGTTAAATAATTGGGTCTAACATTAATCAACTTAGATTTGAAACATACCATCAAGCGTTTGCACGGCTCTTATGGTCTCTAAAATGTCAAGGTATATGTCCGTCAGCTGTTAATTCAACGTATGAAGTCTTGTGAAAAATAATCTGTAATTAGTTCTTAATTTGCCATGCAGTTTGATAGCCATTATAAAACGACATCAAATGAAATAGAAAACTAGATGTTCTCACTTCAACATCTTCTCTATAACAAAAGACAAACAATTCAAACACGTGTCGTATTTCTGCCTCTTCAATAAAGGCCACTTTCACATATTGTTTCAGCTTCTTCAATTAGGTACCACTATTTAATTAAATGCAATACAATCTGTGTTTATATTTAGTATGTTACGTCTACGTTAATGTGTAATATAAGTTAAACAGTACGAGAGCAAAAGGATGTATTAATAATAGACAATATTTCATTACCCTTTCAGAGTTTAATTAGTTTTGATACCTGATTTAGGTCTCAAGGAGGCAAATAATGATTTAATAGTATTGTTACTATATGGAATTATTAGATTTAACAATTAAAAGAAACAAAACGATCAATGACTTAAGTTTATAATTTCTTTGAAATTCGGAACGTTAACACCCGGAATTGCTAGGTTTGGTTTAATAGTCCCACCAATATTATTTGAGTGTATGTTCTTTATTTTCTAGGGACCCTGCAAAGGTTTCAATGAGGTATTGGACAGATATATTCAAGTAACCAAAGAAAAAGAACCAAGCGGTTCAGCTGACTTTGTTCCAGTGATTGAACAGGCAGTGAAAATTGTTAAAGAGACCAAAAAGGTACTAAATAGGACACATTTAATCCACTTTAGTTTGAAATTGAGTTTATTACCAAATGTATTCACAGATTATATCCATTTATCAGAAATTATATTCTTATTTCTTTTTTCTAGCAATTGAAATTGGTATTTTAGGTACGTCAGCATTTTAATTTATTCCGGTTAGTAGAAAAAAGAAATAACGCAAACGTGATAAGGTGATGCATTAGAATGAATACAAGATGTGTATCTATGTAATATTTTACCAAACAAAACCACATGATCAGATTAATGTGGACAATTACAAAAGGTCGCCTTACCGATGCGTCTTTTGACTATAATTCAGATGCGTGCACACTCAGATTTCTATTTTAGAGATCAGCCATACAGCATTTGAACAGAAACATAGTATGAAGCGTCCTGCCATTGACCAATGTTAAAGTTTGTATAAAAGTATATATTAAATTTTGTATGAAAGTTTCTATTAAAGTTTGTAAAAAATTATATATTAAAACAAACATTCCTGTCACACTAATACGCATATGACAATAATCCTGCGCCTACTTTATACACAATGTAGGGACAAAATATAACTTCTGTTAGTAACTACTTTACTCAGACAGAATACTATTGCTTAAAAATGTTGGGGAGGGTTAGGAGTGGGAATTATACTCAATGAAGTAAGAGAAACTACATTTATGCTAGCGAATGATCACAATAATATACATATGGTAATTTTGTCTTTAGGCAGAGTACATATTTGACTTTCTATCCATGAAGTATCAAACTGAGTCTCAAACAGAACATTTGCAGACATTAATAATAATAATAATAATAATAATAATAATAATAATAATAATAATAATAATAATAATAATAATAATAATAATAAAAATATTCTTTCAATTTTAGTACCACATTCTGGTGATTATTACTGATGGCAAGATTGTGAACATGAAAACCACCAACGACGCCATAGTGGAAGCTTCAAAATGGCCGCTGTCTATCGTAGTGATTGGGGTTGGGGACGGTCCGTGGGAAGATATGATGAAATTAGACGACGAACTTCCAGAACGTGAATTTGATAACTTTCAGTTCGTAGACTTCCACAAAATTCTCAAGGCTGAAAGCAACACATATGCAGCTGTTGCTTTAGGTGCGTTAATGGAAATCCCTGAACAATACCAGATCATCAAACATCACGAACTTCTGAGAAAGAATTAAAGAGTTTCGTACAAGTGAAAGGGATCAAATAGAAAGGGGTCCTTATCCTAGTATTTGCTACAAATGCGGGATATGTCTATTATTTTATTGACAATAATTTGCCAATTGTATTGCCGATATGCCTTTTAAGTCAAAAGAAGACCATATCGTAAGAAAACAAAGGAACGCAATTAATGTGCTATACAAAGACAACACCTGCGATGATTATCTCATCTATTCATTTTTATGTTTATTGTACAGCAAAGTAAAAGAAAATTTAAAAGCTGCTGTATGAATGGAAATTTAAAAGGAATATAGAGAGTGGATGTTTTGTGCTTTGTATTTAAGTTAATAAGGGATTTAAAACAAAGAAAAACAAAATATTTAGGCAATGAATGGCCATTATTTACTAAATGAAGCAATTCAATTCAGCATGCAGGTTATTTTGTCCTTGAAAGAAATTAATAACTATTTTGTTTTGTAAATTGAAATTGAGCTGACGTGCAAATCATAAGGCACATACAACTTATGTATAAAAAAGTTTATCAAATGGAAATAGAGCTTTTGAAAATCAATGTGTGAGCATGGTTGATACTAAATAATTATTAAACAACATAATAGATAACGTGTATTATTCTTCCAGAAAATGAACCTGAGCATTATTTGAAAGGATACAATTGCTACTAAATCTTATGAAACTATTTTTGCTTGTTTCGATTGTGCCCATCGTGCACGGAAATAACTCGTTCATCGGACCTCCCTTATTAATGCAATCCTCACGACTAACCCCTCAAATTGCAGAGGATTGATACACAAATGTTTTGTATTTTATACATAAATTATTTCCAGATACACGATAAATATAAAGATGAGTACACTGGATATATCTTGGATTTTCGACTGACATGTATGTATAAGGTTGTCGTTTATTTATTTATTTTTTGTGTTGTTTACAAAGTTTTATAATATTTTTAAGATATATTATAACATTACTGAACGCGAATATCTAGAAACACTAACTTAATAGATAAGCAAGATATATTTCTAGGTAAAAGACGGACATGGAAAATATTGCGTCTGTTTACGTTGCAGTGTCGATGTGTAGTATGGGTTTGTGATTTGCATTATATTATTATGTTTTTGTGACTTGACAATTGGAAAAATATCGCAAATAGTTTAATAATCACGTATTGCATTTAACAATTTGTAAAATTTTTAATTTGTGGAGTGTTAAGGAAATAAAGTGTAAATTTGATATCATATTGTACATGCCATGACTCTGGTAGCCTTTGAGAGAGAGAGAGAGAGAGAGAGAGAGAGAGAGAGAGAGAGAGAGAGAGAGAGAGAGAGAGAGAGAGAGAGAGAGAGAGAGAGAGAGAGAGAGAGTCCATATAATTTTATATATGAATCGTACATAGTTAAAGCCCTAACATTATAAAATGATCTAATATATTGTCTAGTTTCAGAACCTTCTAAGCATATTTTTCACACCCGTAATGTACTGCGCTAGTCATACAATGTGTAAATATGGACAGTGTTGGTTCATAATGGTACCCAACAAAACTAAAAGTCATTAGTAAGTGACAATTGGTTTAATACATACATTGAAAATTGGCATTTGACATGTTTCTGATTTACTAGTTTGCTGAGTACCATCTAATAGACCTAAATCTTTGTAAATACTGCTTAATCCATTAGACAATCTACAGCGGCTAGTACAGCGTGATGGTCCATTAATATTTTATTTGCATCATAACGATACAATTGACCAACCTATGAGTGTAACGAGACTGTTTGCTGATGATAGCTGACCTCTATATGTGTAAGATGATATTTACGATTGACCAGTCGTCACGGTAGACAGTTCAATAATTCAACAATTCTGAGGTAACGATATTATTATATAACGTAGCATCCTAACATAAACCTTCAAACACGATATTCTATATTTCGTTGATAATCTGAACAGAATGGCGTAACATTTACAAGTTTACAAGTTTAGGCAATAGAAGACAACATAATGATTGTTATGTTTGTGTATGTCTTTGGTAAATCCTGACACATAATTTTATTTAGCTTTTCGTAATTTGTATTCATCGTTGTAAATCGTACATAATTTCTTTATCTAAATTTTGCCTACGTGACATGAGCAAACAAATTGCATAGAATCTATAAATAGATGCTGAAATATGTTTCGGCAAGTTCTACTAACAGTCTTAATAATACAACTTAATGACATCTATGCATTCATTTTTCATTGGCTGATAGGTTTAGATAATTCAAGAAGAATGTACTAGCTTCCCATGATTTAGTCGTACGCATAAGCATTGTTCAGGCAAAGTTACTAATAAAATTCTTCTCGTTAGGTACATTGTGAAATATAGTGCATTAGGTGTATATAAGAAGCTAACTGAGTAATCATAATTATTCCGATTTCGTTTAGCCTTTCCATTTGAAAAATAAAGTGTTCATTTTTGGAACTATAATATTTTTCTGAAACTGCCGTGACTCATTCAAAGGAGATTTTGACGATATCATCCTGGCAATTACAAGATTCTGGGCTGACCAGTACTCTTCTGGTTTTAAAATTAAGCATGACTCCTTTCATTTATTTGTTCTTTCATTGAACTTTGTTTTGATTATTTTGGATTCACCTGATAATGTTTTACGTTCATCTCACATTTTCATTTTACTACTTTTGTTGGTTTGGATCCTTTTTCTACTTAGTTTTCGATCGGATAATTGTAACATTAATTGGGGGCTCGTTCGGAATACAAAATTTATAAATTATTCAGAGAAATCGAAATTGTTTTGAAATTAAAATTTATTATATTTTGGACATGTTTCTGCCCCTGCTATTTTGATGTTACATATTAAAGCATTTAAGCTTTCACAATATCATCTAACGTAGAGATACTTATTTAAAATCTCAACAACGAATGGTTAAAGCCCTTGTAAAAGGATAAACTGCTTAAACTTGGCGGACAATAAGATATTTCGAATACAAAGCCATCTTTGTAAACACAAGACTAAATTGTTGTTGTTGTCATTGTTGTTATAGAGCTTAACGCCATTTTTTAAGCACAAGATAGGCTATACATGGCGGCCAGTATTAATGGTGGAGGAAGAACCCTGAAAAACCCCGGGAAGAACCACCGACCCACGAGAAGCTACTGGCAGGCTTTCTGACTTACCCTCGTTAGTCAAGCCTGGACTCGAACTCACGCAGACAGAGGTGAAATAGCAGTGATCCGTAATGATCAGCGCTTTAAACCATTTGGCGTCCCCAAGACTAAATAAAACAAATTTTGAGGTTTAATATTTAGTAGAAAGATTATTTTCGATAATTTTTCTTTGGACTTGATTAGTAGGTCTTCACTTGACTTCTAAGATATGGAACTGAATTAAAATACAAGAATCAAATGAAGTTAAGAATTCTTAAACATGAAATAGATGAAGTAAAATAAATGGACTGAAAATTGGAGATACATAGAAATGCAGGTAAAATAAGTAGAAGGACAAATGCACCAAAATGAAAGGCAAATTCAAAGGACGAGTAAGATGCATAGGAAACTGCAAATTCAAAAATACAAGAGAGAGAAATTTCAAAAATATTTTTTTAACATCAGACTTTTTCTGGAGCGGTCACTGTCGGCGCTCGGAATTTTTTGCCCATTGTGGATGCTCTTGTATTGCTGAGTAATGACCTAGCTGCAGATAAAACTTGTAACTGACAAGCCTTGTTTGGGTTATGAGGCTGATACTATTGAAAATTAAATCCGTGATTTAGAATCTGTTTGTGCAGTTACTAGAGTTCTATCAGAAATAGCTTTTGATAATAAAGTTCATCCGGAAATTATTCCCTTCGCTAACAGGCGTCTTGAACAGGCTTTTGATGAGATAACATTTGCTCCTGTGCTTATCAATCAAACGTTATCTGTAATTTCTCATATATCTAATAAGGGTGATAAACAACAATTTTTTGTCGATTAAGAAAAAGATGAGATCATCAGTTTGTTTCTTGGGGCTATTAGCGAAGCTGACTATGCAGAGGTACCAACTAGATAGGTTTTGACAAAGTGGGCCAGAAGAAAAATGGAGACCACCTGATTTACCCGCTGATGAGGACGAGTCAGTGAGCTATCAAATTGTGGTACCTAATTCGCATTACATGAAGTTTTAATGTAGCTCATAAAACACCCTTTGTCGCTGTCATGATTATGTACATAGTCTAGTGATGAACATCATAGTCATGAGACCCATAAGATCAGACTCGAACTTAGTATTCTGCTCAAGCTATTTCAGATCTTTTGCATTACGAACTCAAACTAAAGAGAGAAGAATGTAAATGTTCGTAATGTAGTTGTGGCATACAAATTTGTAGCAACTAAATAATTGTCTTCCACTTTATGAAAATGTGCAACAAACCATATGTACATGTAAATAGAAGCATAAGTTTATGTAGCGAGAAATAATATATACTTCGGGTCAAAAAGGCTATTTAGACACCAGAGAATAAACTTGTTTTGTGCAAAATACTACAATACTTTATAGTGTTGAATGGATAGACCTTGAGGACAGTGTCATATAATATTCTGACTAAATTGATTTAATTCTACATTACGTAAGACAACAGTGGGATGTTAGATATCTTATCTGCTTAAGCAGATCAAACTGTACCAGAATTAGTAAAATTGACATCTGGTTTTTACGAAATTATTCATGTATAACAACCTTTTAAATGATGAAACAGTACTCTATCAAATTTCCTATTCAACTAAGAACAATGTACAAAACAAGATAAGGTAAATACCCATAAGTACATCAATCAAACGAATATGACACTGATTGAAAATTTATCTAGAGTAATCCAACGTCGTATACAGGTACTTAATAACCTACATTTGATGATGTGTTAATTGCTTGCAAACATCAATATAATTACACAGCTTGAACAGTTCAATATTGGAGGAAATGGTCTGCTGATGACTCTGACAGACGTTAAGAGACAACAGGATTGAATTGTCTCTAATAAAGATGCAAAGTGTAATATAGGAAGCAATATCGAGGTCAAAGCAAAGTTTTGGATCTTATGTAAACTGCATTCTAGGTGCCCAAGATCAAATATGCTTAAAATATTCAATTATACTGTCTGTTCCATCATGTAAGCGTTAATGCTTTTCCAAATGTATTTTGCATTACGAAAGCTACTTCGCAAATGGGGATTTCACGTTTTAAGTTAGCAAATATGTTACACCTTAACAATACGGCTAAACGGTGTTGTTTGTGGTGGTGATATATTATTTTGTTACCTAGTGATATGGTCTTAAAGACAAGTAGAATTACTGGTTACAACAACGTTTTGAAAAAATAATTTTAGAACATAGAAATCACAGCTTTAAATGAGACACGGTATCTAATAGAATAACAGCTGTTTATTAATGGTCTGCAACAATTTGTGTAGAGATATAAAACCAATTAAAAGACAAAGAAGGTGTATAAGAACGACCAAATGGTGACTATCTAGGAATCTACTATCAGGAAAGAATCAATTACCTCTAATAATCATGGTCAAGATTTACTCTTGGAAATATTAATAAGTATTTTAGCCCTTTTTTACCAATTAGCCTCTTTGTTAAAGTAGTTACACATGTGAAGCAATCTTCACGGAGCAAAACAACTAGGGCGATATAGTTTTTTTAAAAGTGACATGATCAGCCAAAACAAAACCTGCTCAGCTATTTTCAAAAGCTAATTATACTGATAATGTCACCTGGCATCAATGCTAATATCTGTTCAGAAATCTCGAATAACTAGCAAGCAGTTGTCATATCTCGCTTGACATACAAATGTCGTGGTGATAGTTATTGTAAATGTTCCTATACATAATAAACCATGTACTAAATGCATTACTGATAGAGTAGGTGTAGCTGTCACTATATCTATTACTGCTACTATTTCAAGACAACAGTTGATTTAATCTGTCGCAATATATATATATATATATATATATATATATATATATATATATATATATATATATATATATATATATATATATATATATATATATATAATATATATATATACACGTTGTTTTTACATTTTCATGGATTTTATGTTATGCTGTCTCTATTTTCATCGTTTAATCTATATATGATCCTAATGCGATCCATCTGTTTGCGATACATTTGAACTTCTAATTCCATATATTTCAGTTCCGAGCGAGTAGAACATATTAACAGCATTTTGGTTATTATTTAAATATATGACCTTGAATGTGTCGTCAAGCACAAAAAGTCTTTTTTACCCACTCCTTGGGTATTTTTAAGCCTTTATTACTAGCCAGATTTGAAAAGGGGTAAACAGATTTTTTTATATTAAATGATACTCGATACCTTCTTTTCAATCTATTTCTTGTCCTAATCAGATTGTTTACTCTTCACGGCTGTCGGTGGGGAGTCCTTCTAATCCAGGTAAATACTCATGTATCCTTAGTTATGGAGAAAGATCGATGTAATAACGGTAAAAGTGATTCAAACTACCTGGACTGAACAATGACGGGCAGACGTCCTTTATTTTGTTTTTATTCTTCGCAAGTATATATGCGTGTACATAAGATATACACTTAAGGTTTCAACCACTTAACGTTCACATTATAGCGAATCATGCTTTAACCCGTTCTATTTGTCATAGCTGAATATCGTCTACGCTTTGGCAGTGTATATATATATATATATATATATATATATATATATATATATATATATATATATATATAGAGAGAGAGAGAGAGAGAGAGAGAGAGAGAGAGAGACAGACAGACAAACAGACATATATAAAGAGAGAGACAGAGAGAGATTATTTAATGTTTTATTTACTGTGTGTATGTTTTGAAATCAAAGACCATTTATAATGGTTATTTACCTGAGATACATGTATGGTTCATTTAGAATTGAGCAATGTGCCATCTATGCTATCTTTATATACACATAGAAAGTGTGCAAAGGTAACCATGCAAAAAGGCAATTAAACCCAAACATCATAAGCAAATATTTTCTTTCTTTCATACAACGTATGTATGTATGTATGTATGTATGTATGTATGTATGTATGTATGTATGTATGTATGTATGTATGTATGTATGTATGTATGTATGTATGTATGTATGTATGTATGTATGTATGTATGTTGCTGTTGCAGTGTTTAACGCTATTTTTCAGCACACGATATGATATTCATGACGGCCAGTATTAATGGTGGAGGAAGAAACCCGGAAAAAAAACGGCCGTTCACTAATAAAAGTTTCTATTTGCAGTCCACACATTTTCTTTTAAATAATTTTCTAAATTTTATTATTAGATACGCAATGACCAATGATTACTATTTAATAGAATTAAATATCCGGGATATAATTTGCATATATATGAATTTACGTTAAATAACAAATGTCGTTATTGCTGATCGATTTCTCAGCATATGCAACAAGTCATAATCAAGTAAAGTGTTGCAAACACAACGGTTTTTCTTCTTTATTTGTTTGTTTTGTCGTTTCTTGTTTTTGCCTTTGCAAAAGACTCATAACAATTCCATTTTTAAAGAAATAACAGACAGGTCCTTTAGTAGCTTCAGTTCGACATCAAGTGATTGCTGTTTATCATCATGATAGAAAAAAGAGAATTAGTACTTAAAAGGGGATCACTCTGTTTATTATCTTTTGATTGATCCAAACAAGAACTGAAAGTGACCTTAGGCATGCAAAATCATTGCTGGCTGATGATCAATTCTCTGACAACAATGCAGCACTAGGGAAAGACAACTTTTATCTCTTTTGTGACGGTCGCATCATAATCTCAGACATGTTTAGAGTTTTAGCTTACTTTAGCAAAGTTCCTTAAAGCAATCAATGGATACGCACCAGAGTCCTTACCTTTCATGGAGATTATTCGCTAACAAATTGAAGATGGTTCATAGATGTTTCCAGCTCTCATCTTATAGGTATAGCCAGGATGACGTCACTGGCTTAGCGACCTACTTTCCACATACTGCTAGGTCACCCAGAAAAATGGCGACTGATCTCACCTCGGCGGTCGCAACTAGGCATTCACAATGCCCGTATGTGAAAATGTACCAGGATTTCCGACCCAATCTATGAGAAGTAAACAAATATTAGGTCCCAAACTGCCGATATTAAGAAACAGGTAAAAATATTGTTTCATTTTACTATAAAATGATCTTTCCATGTTCATGGAAGCTTATAGATGCAGCTGGATAAATTACATCGATTTAACAACGTTAAAACTCCACAGCACGCTCCTTGTTTCAAGTAACAATTTGGTACGTTTCATTTAGTAACTTTGTGCAAAACAATATGCACCATCTACCATATGTACCTATGTCTTGACTATTGGCTATGCGCTCTAATGTGCAATATTCCTGATCCAGCCAACTCTTTTTCAAATCAGAGGCCAAAAAAACGATGCCAGTTTGAATGTAACAAATGCTTTGGAAGTCCAAAGAACATATAGAGGGGGGGGGCTTCATTACAGGCACACTGTTCCATAATCATAGAGCGTTCCTTATTTTGTTTGAGACATTGCAAGTTGCATGCATTCGCAACTTTGATTTTGACCTCCATTTTGTGTCAGTGCTTAAATGGTCTCCACTATTATGCCCATATAATTAATACCCCCATCCTACGGTCGAGGTATGGAGTATCCCATGATGTTTGTTATCACAGTAATATTCAGGGTCAGACTTAAATAGTTCCGGTTACCATTTTGTCTATATACCTCGCATCAGACCCTTGCAGCTCCATATACAGGTGTCGTACAGTCTTCGCAACCCTGTAAACGCCTGCCCACCAAGTCTCTCTTCATGCGGCATATAGAAACCATTCAGAGCTCGGCTGATGCAGTGTGCTGTGGAAGAATTAGCCCCAATGATGTCAAAGCTTATTGATATTTATATTTCCTGGATTTCCAGGGTTCTTCCTCCACGATTAATACTGCTGCCATGTATAGCCTATCTTGTGCTGAAAAATGGCGTTAAACACTGCAAGAACAACACCATACATACATACATACATACATACATACATACATACATACATACATACATACATACATACATACATACATACATGCATGCATACATACATACATACATGCATGCATGCATGCATGCATGCATGCATGCATGCATGCATGCATGCATGCATGCATGCATGCATGCATGTATGTATGTATGTATGTATGTATGTATGTATGTATGTATGTATGTATGTATGTATGTATGTTGGGCGTTAAGCCCAACAACAACAACAACAACTACCTTTATCAGATTTCGATGTAATAGAAAGAACGACAATTGAATCAAAATCATTGCAAGGGCACGCACTATGATATCTGCTGAACCAAAAGCAAATCACTTAGACACATCTCTGTTTTTTGTCGACTTCTTTGACAAGATCTGCACAGATACTATAGGATATATTTAATTATTTTTTGCTGTATGTCTTGTATCACTTGTCATGTAGCCAATATTTCATTTTTATCTTCATTTTAATCTGATTTTAATTTTTTGACAATATGTATTGTTTAAGCTTGCTGACTTCGGCTATAAACAGCTTCTTTTTTGATGGGATTGGCATCATTGATTCCTTCCTAATTTTCAATTATTTCAAGATACAAACGATTGAAGAAGTGAAAATTATAAAAACATTGCATATATTAAAATAGTGGCGACAAAAATATTTTTCATTGAAATTGATTTTGCGTTAAGATAATACTATACTTGCTTTGTATGGATATTTCGTTGAAAACCTTTACATGAGCTACTCTTCATTTATGCTTCAGGCGATAGTTGTACTCGGAGAAAAACAGCTAGATGACGGCGGCATAATAACAGCGTATGGCTTTAGGAATATGAAAGAAGGGATAATTTTTATATCCATTGAAAGACGAGGTAAGTTGGTAAGTAGATAGATTATTGTGACCATTGGCAATATATCAGTTGAAAATCCATATATACTTAGACTTTTAAAAAGGACAAGATGCAAAATCAGCACCCTAATTTTATAAATCTTTTTGATTGATTGTTTACATACTGACATACCTTAAATGCATTAATTTGAATAAAATAAAATATTAAAATCGAATATTCCATATGATGGCTTACAACTGAAGTATTACGCATCCATGTTTAATCGTCGGATCATAAGATCGCAAATACATGTAATTGTGGCACAAGGAAAATTTACTTGTATAACAACGTTTGTTCCAGAGTTCTTTTCTATGACAAAAATTGTATGTAGTTTGTTCTGAGAAAATAACGAAACCTGTATATTCAGGGTTCTAAAGATCCAATATCATGATCGTGATAGATGCATATAAAATATAATTGTTTTTGTACATGATGAATCGTTCCAGAAAACTACACTGACTAAAGTTTAAAAAATAGAATTTTTGTACATGATGAATAGTTCACGATAAATACACTGCCTAAAGTTTACAGTCACTTCCAATGGTTGGTCAATACTGATGCACAGAAGACTATTATACAAGTGAGAGGCCTAAAACCTGCGGTTCACTGTACTCTTTCTCTCTTTTGTCAAGTCAAGTATGATAAATCTATACAGTATAGTAAATAATATTTGTACCAATATCAAACCTTTCTGTTTGTGGTCATTGAATTTAAAGATGGATCGAAATCCGCCCCACCTCCCAAAAAACGCATCTGCCAGTGTTCTTAAGGGTTACATTTTTTTTTTCAAAATCAAACTTATGGTTCCCAAGGTTTTTATTTTGTATTCTGAACAAAAACCCTTATGCTGTCTTTGCGTGATAGACATGGCATACATATATAATGCATTTATTTAGTATATCGTAGTGAAATATCACCTTTAAAAGTGTGTAATCCATTTATGTATTATTTTGGTATGATGAACGAGTAATATGGATACTAAATAGGGCCTGTTATCCAATTCTACATTATAGAACGTTCTTAAGAAACGAGTCTAAACATAATCCATATTCAATCATGTTTCATTATAGATACATATATGTCTCAGCCTTATGGCATATATTAACCAGTTTCATATCTTTTTCGTAATTTCATTCGTCAAGAAATTGAGTGTTCTGCTCTTCATGAATATGCAAGTTCAACCTTTCTAAATGAATAAGTAACAAACACTTGTCTGTCAGTAACAGCCTTGTTGAAGCCAATATCATTCAATGTAACACTTTTTGTATTCAGCTGAATATTGGTAATCATGGTTCTCGATCAGATGATATCGCTTCATGTAGCTTCTTTTGTTTCTGTCTTAGAGGAATCCTAATTTTCATCTTCATCACTTTTTGATTGTCTTTGTTGTAATGAAGATACAATGTTGTACATTATTGTGGAATTCTTCTTGTACCAACGGGTATTGGTTGCCATAATCGACGTAACTAAGTTATTGCCTCCAAAAGTACTTCTAACATACCACAAAAGTTATGATCGTGGTTCCAAGTCATTAGGATATCTTCAATGCTTGTTTCGAAGTTGCTCAAATTGTAAAGAGCCCAGTTATGTAAATTGTTGATGTTTTGGTGCACGACCGATAACCTTCACTTTGATCTATTTTATTCCCCATCATTTATATCTGCTTCTGTTTATCTCGTGACTTGTTTTACTATATCATATATGCTAATTTCTTTTATAATTCCTACTTCAGTCTTCAGGAACGGAGAAGGGATATTCAAAATCAGGTTAATAATTAATCATCAATATATTATGCTATATAAATATAAGGACCTTTAACGGATAAGTTCAATATACGCTGTCCGTTACTCTTCTTATGTTCATATTAATTGCAATAGTACATAGGCAGCCCAGTTAACAACTACAGAGAGGAAAGCTTCGAAATATGTCTCCACTCCCTGTTTCCTCCATGCAGTAATTATGTTGGATTTAAGAATGCAAACATTATAAAGTTGTTGCAAACAAAATTACATTTTGTAAGTTCCAAATATAATCCCCAAATAAAGATGTACAGGTATTTTGAATAGAGTGCAGTACAAAGAAATATATTATTTGCATTTGTTGACCAAGTATGTGGTATAGACATTTTATAAACATAACTATTGGCACATTCCATGGTTGCGATGTCCCAATACACCCTGTTATCTATTTTACATGTAGAAAACCTACCACTGAATCAATAACATAATGTACTAGCTAGCAATAAGATTTGAAAGTTCGTAAATAAAAGGTAAGTATTTTATGTGTCCCTTTAAACGCAATTTATATATATATATATATATATATATATATATATATATATATATATATATATATATATATATATATATATATATATATATATATATATATATATATATTTGTCAGTTTTTCGTAAGAAAAACTCCATCAGATTTTTACATAGCAAGTTTCATATATCAGTCATGAGTATTCCATACCTTGATATCTATATGCATTTGTAATGTCATTAATGTTACAGGAAAAAATGCATGTTGCCTTGATATTTGAGCCTTGTATTCACATATAATATTAAAGCTCTGGTTGTTTTATGGGTTTAAAAGCAGTTTTCAGTCATGAGAGGCTCTACGCGGCGGTCTATCTATTGGAGGAAGAACCCTGGAAACACCCGAAAGAAATATTGTCTCACATCAATATGTTTGCAAACTATCTCATATACACACGTTGGCCATTGAATAACTTACATAAAATTACATCTGCTTAACCTGGGTGTTTATATTCTGAACATTGGACATCGTGGAAAATTATAGAAGATATACTATTTCTGACCTGAATAGTTGTGTTAAAACTTTTTTTTATTTTATTTACTATTTCAGGAAACGTCTAACATGTCTCGGGAAAAGGGTCATGTTAATTTATTGCCTAGTCCAGGGAAATTTCACGTCATTAGGGATAGTTTCAAAAGTGTTGATGACCTCAGTAATGCAATTAGAGATGCCGGTGTGGTCAATTGCGGACTAATAATAGGTAAGTGTTCACTCATAGTGATACGTTTTGCAAATAAATGAGGCAACAAGTATTGATCACGTGTGAGTTCAGTATAATTCCTCCGTCTCACGCCTCATACAGCATGTGTAACATTGCTTCGATGATGAGTCAAGCATTTAATGCGGCACTTACGATACATTATCTGAGGAATCAATAGATTCTATGTTAAATATTTACCATCCAAAGAGTTGTGACACTTTGTCAATTACCCTACTTTACCATTCCATCATATACATATGAAATTCATTTTGTAGTATCATCGCATTTTATCATACAGCTTTAAAATGCATTTTGTAAATTCATCGCATATGCGCTAAATTTGATCTTTAACATATTGTTATTGTATGTGTTTCGCTAGTGAGTATTTTTCCAAAAATAGTTGTTTCTTGAAGGCTTTCTAATGCAAACGACAGCCGAAGAAACGACCAAAACACCTTAAAGTCATCAAGTAAAATACCATGTCTGATGAAAACTAAACTGATGGTGTAGATAGATATAAAGCTATTGCAAAAATAACAAAGAAAAATGGAAATATTTACAGAACAAGCCGATAAAAGCTCTATTGCAAAATCTCACAAGCATCTCATTTCTTTATACCATACTTGTCTTTTGTAGGTATCGATTATACAATTAGCAACCGACTTCAGGGACAGAAGACATTTGGAGAACGTTCTCTGCATGACATCAGAGGACCAGTTATGAATCCATACCAACAAGTATCTTGTTGTATATATATATATATATATATATATATATATATATATATATATATATATATATGGAATTTTAGCTGACAGAGGCGATCAGAGACGAAACTCTGTCAACTAAAATCCAGCTCCTGGCCTTCACGAGTTTCTTAGCTTATAAGTCCGGCGGACCATGATTTCACTAACAGGAGAAGGGGTGAAGGTGGTTCACTGGCGCCTTAAAACCAGTCACATCGGGTAGATGAGGCTCGTAAACCTTGGATGGTTGCTCATCTAGGAGACGGCAAACTCTGATTCCAAACCTCCGCTGCCTTGCGGCTATACTCATGGGAAAGGCTAAGGGAGTAAACCCCTACAGAAAATCCGGAGACGGAGTCCATAAGGCGGTCTGTCATTGACTTCAATGCCATTCAGAAAAATCCTGCGATGCTAATGGTGCCAGGTTGACTCGGCAATAAGTGTTGCCTTGGGGAAAACTAGCTGCATGGAGAGGGTGGGTGGATCTTCTGGATGGTCAACAGCTGATTCTCCATACTACCCTGCCTAGGCTTTGTAACTCAACTGGAGAGGGCACTTCATCGTCTCCGTAAGTTGTCGGCACAACACCGGAAACAGCAGTTTACCGGTTATAAGCAATAGCTCGATTGGCGTAGAGCTTAGCGCCAGGGGTTGCTTCCGACGATAGGAGAGATTGCCGTGTCTCATTGGATAGCTACCGCCTGTCTCAAGCTGGGCAGACCACAGACAGTAAGGTGCTAACCCGCCATGCCCTACATGTTACACTGGGTGCGTGAAACTTGGTGAACATTCTCGACAAGTCGGCCAAAATCACAGCACCAGGCAAGACTAAAAAAGAGAAAAGAACACTCCAGTTCTCCGTTTTGCAAGCTGGATTGGAATTACCGATGGCCTGCAGAAGATTCAAGGTGCACGCAATACTGCCGTAATTGACAGGGAACTTTCCTGACTGAATGTCGACATTGCCAGCCTTCAGGAGACCAGACTAGCTGACGGCGGCACCCTTAGGGAAACCAGCTACACCTTCTTTTGGCATGGAAAGTCCTCCGATGAACCTAGACAGTGTAGTGTCGGTTTCGCTGTAAAGAACACGCTCATCGCCTTCATCATCAGGCACAGAGAGGATTTTAACCCTTAGGCTGTCAACATCCTCAGGCGCAGCCAACATCTTGAGCGTGTACGCTCCAATCCTCTACTCCACCCCAGAGGAGAAAGACCCGTTCTAAGAGGCTTTGGATCAAATAATATCCAGTATCCCCAACAACGAAGGGCTCTACATACTAGAGACTTCAATGCTACAGTGGGAGCTAACCAAGAGGCTTGGCAAAGCTGGCTCGGCACTCAAGGAAGGGGAAAGATCAATGATAACGGTCAGAGACTGCTGCAGATATGCTGTTCACACAGCCTATGCGTGACCGACAACTACTTCAAATGCAAGGAAATTCAACAGGTGTCATGGAGATATCCACGTTAACGCCACTGGCACCAATTAGACCTCGTCATCACAAGCGTGCGGAACTGGACAGCGTCCTCACTCGCAGCTACCACAGCCACAACTGCGACACGGATCACTCCCTGTTGGCGAGAAAGGTACGAATAACACCTAAGAAGCATCAGCACGCCAAGAAGAAGGGTCGCTCACGCATAAATACATGCTGTGCAAACAAACCAGAGAAGACGAAGCAGTTGATCATCAAGCTGCAGGAAGCTCTCACCCAAAAGACATCTGATCACACCATCGACTCCATGTGGTCCCACTTCAGAGACACTATGTACAACTCAGCCATTAGTGCGTCTGAAAAGATGGAGCGCATGAGTACAGCTGGAAGGCTATGAAGCCAGTGACTGAGGCGAAGAAGAAAGCTCTTATGGCTTACAAGGCTGCGCCTAGCCCTACTACACTAAAAGCCCTCAGGATTGCCAGGAAAATGCTCAGCGGACTGTTCTACACTGCGCCAACAACTATTGGCTGAATCGCTGCACTAGCATACAAACAGCTGTTGACAATGGAGATGCAAGAAGGATGTACGAGGGCATCAAGAAGGTGCCATGTCTCTCATCTCTTAAAACAGCTTTCCTCAAGTCCAAGACGGGAGTAACCATAACAGACAAGGAGAAACAGCTGCAGCGCTGGGTTGAGCACTATCACGAACCGTATGCAACCCAAATCGTCGTCATCAATACTGCCCTGACCGCCATCCCAGACCTGCCAATCATGGATGGACTAGACACTCCGCCCTCCATGGAAGAGCTAAGTAAATTCATCACCTGTCTCGCTTGTGGTAAGGTCGTTGGGAGCGACGGCAGCCCACCTAAAATTTTCAAGAACGGGAAACCGGCACTACTCCAGCCCTTGCACGAAATCCTCTGCCTCTGTTGGGAACAGGGACACATTACCCAAGACATGCCGGATGCCAACATCATCATTTTGTAAAAGAACAAAGGAGACCGTAGAGACGTTAAGAACTACCGGGGCATCTCCCTCCTCAGTATCGTCGGAAGGGCTTTCGCACGTGTCGCACTGGTACGTTTGCAGACCCTAGCCTCCCGTATCTACCCAGAATCACAGTGTGGCTTTCGAGCTTGCCGGTCAACTGTAGATATGATCTTCTCCCTACGTCAACTGCAGGAGAAGTGTCATGAGCAGCAAATGCTTCTCTACATTGCCTTCATAGACTTGACAAAGGCGTTTGACCTGGTCAGCCGGAGCAGACTCTTCAAACTCCTGAATATATATATATATATATATATATATATATATATATATATATATATATACACGCACACACACACATGTATATATATATATATGTTTCCACATGCACTATAAGAAGTGGGATCACGTATGTTCATTCAATGGTATATTAAAGGCTATATATTGCACATTCTGAAAAGTTATCTAAGCCCTACATGCTAACATTACTTTCTTAATTTAATATGACGTGTAATGGGGCATGTATAAATGCATATCTCAAACTGATTGCGATCCTTTCCCTTTGCAGTTCGTCATCTAATGTTTCTCAGATATTGGTATCGGTGCCTGATAAATCTCCTCGAGCCTACAGCATCCAAAGAAGATAAATAAAAATATTATATATACCGTCTTTAATATTGCAACATTCGTGGAATGCTTTCTTCACGCATTTCACCTCTAGCCAATTTATTAAAATGAATATCTTCTAGATTTGCTAATCATTTATTCTCCTTTCTCTAAGAACTATGCACATCAGAAATACGACTCGTCACCTCCAGCTTTTCTTTGCACTGTTACGACATAGATTGTCTTGTTGCCCAGGCGAGTCTATTGCTAACTGGACTACCCCATTCTTAATATGGAGATACGCCTCAATATTGCCGACTTAAAAGGTAGGGGGAAATCGCTACACTACCCACGCCTCCGAGAAATGCGACCCGCATTTTGAAAAGAAAAAGAACATAATAAATGAAAATTAAACAATATGAATATTTCAACCAACAAATCATTAATTACTCAGAAATTTTTAACACGATGCATTGATTCATATTGATTGAACACATTATAAAACAACTTCTTTGCAAGACATTTCAAGCATTGAAACGTAAACATAACCATTCATCCAATATCGTACACAATATTCTCGGCGAGGTTGCTCAGCGAATTGCTTTTTAAATCGACAATACGTATCATATACGTACGTTTTGTCCACCATGGTATCACTACATGGTTTAGGCAAGTGTACATTTCCAACGACCTATTCAGCCTCGGAAGCCTCCACATCGTCTAAGATTTGTTGCAGATTCCATTCTTCAGTTAGAAGTTGAGTACTGCTAAGTCGCATACAGCCACAAGGTAGAGCTTGTGGATATCTGCTTTTCTCATAGTTCACTTTGCACGTCAGTCACTTTGTCTAAACCCTTGAGCAGTCCACGTCATTGACACGAAAGATTGGAAAACAATCCAATATTTCTTTCAGGAAAAAATGCATACACTTTATCACCATCTCTGAATCTTTACAATGAATAAGGGCTATCTTGATAACGCTTTTTCCACTGCAGGATACCAATACTATTTTTCATTGCCAGAGTCTGAGCATCGTTTCATTCGCTCTCTCAACTGTTTAAACAAGAAAGGTCGTTTTCCTTCAGGAACTCAGCAGATTACAGGAGTGACACGCTCAATTCTAGGCGACACGTTCACTGGTTCTACCAGAGTTGTTCTACAACTCTTCGTCATTCCTTCAAACGAAACGGGCAACGACTTGTCATCAATCTTAAATATGCCTTTGGCATAATCTATTGACGCACAGTCTGTCCTCATAAAGTCGCAACCTATGTTCTCGGCGATATTGCTTTACTGTGGAAATATTAAACTTATTTTTCCTAAAAGCGTAATAATGGTGCCACCGGCAGTGACAATATCATGTTCATCACTGGCGATGGAGGTCGGATTGGATACGGATATGTTAATATATGTTCTCAGAGACCAGTCTAAATGAAGCTCCAGTATCAGTCAAAAGCTTTTTATCGAGACCTTGAATGCCAACTGTTACAAACATTCCTGTCTTGCTAGCTACAGATTGAACTTCAACCGAGTGGCGCTGGTTGTTGTCTTTTCCATTGTATGCTTTGATGGATGTTGCGGCGGCATTCATGGCGCTTGCGTAATCGTCGTGCTGCTAAGGCTCTTACTTGGCCCTCAGCTATCTTTTCCAGGTTGAAACATATGAAATATGTGGCACAAGGCGCGGATTTAGAGCTAGAATTTTTATAACAATCTGCTCTTATGTTAGCGCTTGGAACTTTATCGTAATCAGACGACGTATTCAACATACATGATTCGTCATGAAGCTTATTTCGTCAACTGTTTCAGTGGAAATAATACATGTTTCACCGTCCCCGATTCTGCTCCTTCTTAGGCTCCTAACTGATGATAATAACTATGATCACCCTTGTGCTGTTTCTCTGTTTGATCAAAGGCTTCTAATTCCACTGCTTTGTGTATGGCATTATTCAAACAATTTTGTAGCGCCTGTTGAATGCGAATTCGCATATCAGGACCTGCCTGTGCTTTAAAAAGTTTTGTTTGGCCATAAAATCAGTTAAGTCACCTATTAACGTTAGGTAGGGTACGTGGACAAGTCTCCAGATACTTTTGTCAAGTTCGAAAAGTACTTCTCTAGCTCTTTGTTTTCTTTATTTAGCTATGCTCTTTGAATTTCTGTATGATTGGGCCGTAAGATTCGTTCCTCATATACCCCTAGAAGACGCTCTCAGTTCTCGAAAGCAACATCCTTCACATTTTTTTTAGAAGTCCTTGTTCTTGTCCAAGAAGAAACCCATGCCTTTTTGCTCGCTATTTCAATTTATTAATTTGGGCACATGCCTCGAGATGGAACGTATAGATTATCATGGAATCGGTCCATCAACTGTGTGTGGTTTCATATGTCATGATTTTGTCTGATTGTTATATTTGGCAAATGATATGTGGTAGATTATTGCGTTCGCAAACATGGGTCAGGACTTTCATCATGTATTCTACTTGTTACAGTAGCACCTTTGAGCAAATTAAATGTGCGTGCGATGGGCTTAACGGCTATGCTTGCAAACAAATGTTGGGGACAAAAACACAGGAAACGTTTTCAATCTGGTTTTCTCACAACATTATCTGTACCTTCCATTTTACTATATCGTACAGTCTTTACTTCTTCTTTACTGTTGTTGTCTTTGTGCTAAGAAGATATATAACGTTGCATGAGTCTCAGTAGCATGCGGCCCCTGCAGTTATGCATCTGCTCATGGGCCTTTGCTTTCTTGTGCATACCCCACCGTGCTCGACGCCTTCTTTTGTACCTACGCTGCAACAGTTCTTGCGCTAGTTTTTAATTGGGCAATTCTGGACTGAAAAGACCACCGTTCTGCATTTAACTTATAATCAAGGTGCTAGCTCCAGCTATCTGAGAGTTTGACTGCTATCCCACTCACAATGAGAATTTTATTTTCATTGGCGCTAAGCTTTGAAAGTCGTGCGTTCCTCTTGAGCGAACTACTATCAACCATCCGGAACACTACATGTAAGAATTCGTCCTTCAGCACAAAAAGCACAAACTCTGCAGCCACATCTCTATATTCACTATCAATCATCTTTAAATCCTATCTTTGGCACCAACTAATATGTGACTTGTACGAGGACGTGTTTAAGTAAATCTGTACCACCTTAGTAGCAACTTTCTAATGTTTGCTATGGGCGCATGATAGATCTTCTGGAAACCTGGCATTTGCCTATGCAAGGAAGATAAGTAGCGTGATTATCTTTATCGTCTTTAATATTTCTAGAATTGTGAAAACCTCCTTTAGCCATGTATCATATAGTATATTTATTACAATAAATACTTCACGATTATCTTCTTGATTTTCCGCTTGTTTAATAATCATATCACGATTTAATTCAGCCCCGGAATTTATATACACTGTTACCACGGAACGTTTTACGTTACCAAGATGAGTCTATTAAACCTATCCAACATGGCTTAAAACGTACGATTATATACAATTTAATAAGTTTAGAAGCCGAAAAGCTCAGCGAATACTGAAATGAAGGGAACAATAATTTAGCTGGAGACTATTTTAGGTTTAACTATGTGTCACACTGACGATTCATTGGAAACCTGTGCACGAGTTGCTGTTTATTTATTCTTCTAGGTGATAGCTTTCATTGGACAAACACTAGAGGATCTAGTTGACGATGGCATTATACCAGTGTACGGCTTTGGTGACGAAAATACCAAGGATAAGTCTGTATTTATTCTTGAAATCCGAGGTAAGCGATATGGACATGGTCTCATGTTGGACAAGATCATTTGGTAATAGGGAATTTATTGTGACCAGTGTAAATAGATGAAGAGTGCCAACAAAGCAGTGTAATATAATTATGTTCAGAGACCGTTGAAAGTGAATATTATATTAGTGTAATTTGATGTATCACTATGCATAATAGGCACACTTATTTTGCAATGGGTTCTTCGTTGATTGTTTCCATTACATAATTTACCTACCTAAAATGCATGAAATTTCAGTTCAATGCCAGATCAATATCCAAAATTCCGTAAAACGTTTAAGAAGGAACAATAAGGATATCGAGTAAAGAGTACATGGGAATGTCAAACCATAAAGAAAAGAAAAGGACAAATAACGCTGAGATAAAATATTTAAAAAAACATTGCGCAATTAAGGGATTGTTATTTGTCTTTTTATACTGATATAATGCTTGTTTAATACGCATTGCTGATTCTCTTTCTCTCTCTCTTTAAATTGTAGGGTAAGTGCAGAAGTTTTAATGAGGTTTTGAACGTCTACAACGAAAGAACTCCCAATGTGCAACTTAGTGGGCCGACAAATTTCGCCCCGCTTATAGAAAAAGCAGTCCAAATTGTCAGAAAAACAAGAAAGGTAAATCAAGATCACGTGTCTGCTCAAACAACATAACACTATAATTTACTGCATATTTTTTTAAAAATGCCATTACATAAATGTGTATTTTGGAGCAATATTTTAAAAGAAGATAAATTTATAAAAATACTGCTTAATATATGAGAACGTTTTACAGTTTTAAATATAACTGTCAGGTTTTTCAAAAACATGTATAACAATGAACATAAATTGATTTACCAAACTGTTTTATGAATATTATAAACACATATGATTTGCACGTTATGAGACGACGTGCATCATTTCGGCAGTTGATTAATTATATTTCCATGTAATCAGAATGAATGTCAACATGTCAGTTGCCTAGTAGATTTCTCTGTGCCACATACAGGATACAGATAAAATACAAAGATTATTACGAAAAAAGGAAGATCTACCAGCTGAATCTATTACAGTATAACAGTATTGCATTATAGAGGAACTTCTTGATATAATGTAGTTCATACAACGATTAATTCAAACTATGGAAAAATAAGTTGTTCCTTTTGCAATGGCAAAACAGCATTATAACCATATAAAGATAACATATAAATATGCTTATATATTGCAAATATTCCATTGCTCATATATATATATATATATATATATATATATATATATATATATATATATATATATATATATATATATATATATATATATTTACAACATAAAATAAACAGAGTAAGTGCACGAACTTGACTTGATGATAATATATCAGGCAGTATTACTTTTGAAGACTGAAACTGTATTAGTACAGTATGTATAACATCGGATCCGTTATCAAAGGTCGCTGGTTCGATACTCGCTCGGTGAGGCAGTCTCAGTGTGTCCTTCGAAACGGCAGTTAACTCCAAATTTAACGAAATAATATAGCCAATAATGTATTAAAAGCGAAGTTTATACTAATAAAATTATATTGGTACTACCACAGAGACCGGTATTTGACCCTGTGTTAATTGATCAAATTTCCCATTAATTATATCCTCCAAGGAGACGATTGTATTTCATTTCGTTCTTTCACAATATATCTGAATTTTCCAATATGAACTTACTATAGTTCCTAACCAAATTAAATAATATGAATTGATTTATCTCCCTCAAAAGTACTTTTATCATTTCACATAGCCATAATCTATACGTATTCTGATTGTATAATATATATTAGTTTCTTCAGCGAAATTGTAAAGAGGATCATTTTAAAGCTTTATTTAATGGCAACATGTGAGATATACGAAGCCTACCTTCCTAGGCTATTTATAACAAAGGTCGCTCATTAAAAAATACTTGTTTTTTCAACAGGCTCTCACTCTCCAGACTTTGCATTTGTTCGCCTATACTTAGACTACAGCAAACATGTCTTTCTCTTTGTCAGTTAACAATGGCATCAACAGAAACGTTGTGGAAATTATTTCCTTATTTCTTAACTAAGATAATACGTTGGATAAAATTGTATTTGTATTATAAAGAATAGTGCATTATATATCGTAGAAGTTAAGTTATTGGAATCTAAAATGCATATAGTGCCCTTTGTTTCACTCGTACTTTCGGCAACTGGTTTATTAAGTAGACCATCATCTTGCCTTATGCTATTGGCTATTATTAGCTGATTGTGTGTGTGTGAGTGTGTGTGTGATTTGGAAATTTAACGTAGTTTTAGCAACTTTCCGGTCATATAGCGACAGGTTTTTAGTGATATCTTTGATATCACTCAGCCGGGCCTCGAGGTAGTCGCTTTAACCACTTAGGCCACCTGAGTGGTCCAAACTAACAGGGTAACCATTAAATCATTAGTAAAGAGTATATAAATCCAAACAAGTATATTATTATTATTATTATTATTATTATTATTATTATTATTATTATTATTATTATTATTATTATTATTATATATATATATATATATATATATATATATATATAAATATATATATATATATATATATATATATATATATATTAACCTTTGTAGTATCACATATTGGTGATTGTTGCTGATGGACAGGTCACCAACGAGAAGATCAACGCAGACGCTATCATCGAAGCCTCAAAGTGGCCGTTATCTATCGTGGTGATAGGGGTTGGTGATGGCCCGTGGGACAACATGAAAGAATTTGACGACAAGTTACCAACTCGCGCATTCGATAACTTTCAGTTCGTCAATTTTCACGAAACTGTCACTGAAGCGAAGATCCCATATGCTGCATTTGCATTAGCAGCATTAATGGAGATTCCTGAGCAATACCAGGGTATCAAAAACCATGAACTCTTGCAAAATGGATGAATTATTTCTAAGGCATTGATAAAGGTTGGACATATTTCATCTGCATATATTTATATGCTGCAATATGCTTTGTCAGGTCATATCAGACGTTATCTTAGTTCATACACTTGGTAATTGGCTCTCTTTGTTGACTAAAATAAATTATTAAACAATCACAATCTTTAGAACTAAAAAGCGTATATACACCTTCAAGAGTCTATTACAAGTTTATGTGGCATCATTCCCACGTTATAGATCATACTACTCATCCAATATTTGAAACACTTTTTCACGTGACCTACTTCATTTAATAAGAATGTCCTCAACTAACCAAATGTAGCAAGTAACCGATCTGCCTAATGAGAAAAAGGCCCAATCTCAAACACATATTAGCTAATAATTTTATTATTGATATTTTTAAAAACATACGTAGGTATTTATTTATGTATACTATGCAATTTGTCATCTTTTTATATCTTAAAATAGACTCTATCCACGTATGCATTCCAGCTATAGAAATTCTCTTCAATTTAAAACAATGAATAAAATCATTTATCAGGTTTTGCAACATTATAGATATATATAACAATAGTTAATTGTCTCGTTTGTTTCTGTTTGCATAACCTCTGACTTTTTTAACTTCGAAGTTTTCATACCTTTCCTAATTTAGAATTAAACGTTTGCATCTCATATGACATTTTAAACGTTAACATTTAATCCCTTCGTATCGCTTTCTTCCACTCGCCTTTGATATGTGATTACACTGGTCTACATCATTTAGAAGTCGCCAGCTTCTCAGATAAAATATGCTAATTATTATGATGCGTTGAATTCAACTAAAATAACTGATTGTCCACTGTCTAAGATATTTAAGTGTTTAATGTTTATATATATATATATATATATATATATATATATATATATATATATATATATATATATATATATAGTGTAAAGTTTTAATCTTAAATTATAAACCTAGGTCCTTTCTTGTGTATATGATTGCTTTACATGGTATTATTTCACTTGTCTTATTTATTTAACACTTTCGAAACAGCTATGTAAGTAGGGCTATGTAAGTAAACTTTATTATGAAACAAAATGTCAAAACTTATTAGGTATATGCTAGTTTGTCTCTTGTATTCATTAAATGCATCATCAGTTGTCATTATACAGCCTTAGTCTGCAAGCATTGATGGGCTCCATTTGCTGTGATAGCGTTTATCCATTGTTGCATTGATGTGGTGAAATTGGTCGCCATGCGCATAGCTCACTGCAAATCTAGTAGAACTTGCAAAAAAATGTATTTTAGTGACATGTTGTAAACTAAGAATTTTGTATGCCTTGATGAGATTTTCTAACTAATTTTGTTGTATGCCTTGTTCCTTCCGAGAAAATTTGTCGCCAATAACTCGAAGTCATTCAATGCTGTCTTTTCTTTGCCAAGCAGTTCACAGTCAAATACATCATCTTGAAGACAATCACGGATCTGAGGACCAACAAAGACACATTCCTCTATCTTAGCTTCACTTAACGATGGATATTTTTCCCGGAGTAACTTAAAAGCTGCTTTTGGTTTGTCCATGACCGTGACAAATCTAATAAGACCCAGTTGGTAACAAAACATTCCTTGATCAGCAATTGGCGAATGCTGATCACTTTTCATCCCAGGCTCAAATAACTGCCGGAGTTGTCAAACTCTCTTAGTATAGTTTTAATCTCTAGCAAGACTGTCCAATTCACAGAGAAAACAGCTTGACTTTGTGTATCCAGTCTGCATACAACGTAAGAGAGCAAGAACCGTCAAATCACCACAAAACTGCTACTCATGTTGATCATAGTTTATACACCTCAAACTTTGTTTCATATTTTTAAGTCATTAATACGTACTGCATGACCGACAGGGATTGAAAATGAAACATTGTCAATGTGCAGCAGAGCAGATTTAAAACTCTTTTTCGATAAATCAATGAACAGTCTCCATTAATATTGCAGGACTAGACATTTCTTCTATTCTTCTTCCTAGTATGACACAAACGTGAGGATGATTCTGCTTTATCAGGAACCGGCAATTCTTCTCCGTTGGATATTGGGCGTATAGCTGCTGAAATATTTGAATAATGCACAATCCACTATTTTTTCCTCGACACTCTTTTCCCAACTGGAAGCTCCATACATATGTAAAAATTGATGATATTATCTGATTGGTCTCTCCACATTTTTGGCACTGTAATGGGCATACGTTTCCTTTTACTGGTCAATCACTGGCGACGATTTTGTTGCACAGGTGTTGCAGCATATGTGTGGGACCCACCTCTTAAGCATAGTCGTTATACTGCGCGTTGTTTAAGCAAACGTCACTTCAGCACATGCATTGCAGGATATATCTGCTTTGCTCACGCATGTACGAGACATCTATGTTCATTTTGGCTAAACAGAAATGCGTCACTTTTCCAAATTAAAGACTGATAATTAAGAGATCATGTCACTGATTTCTAGAGCTGATATAGGCAATGTGCTCAGCAGTGATGTAAACTTAGCTATGACTGCATCATACATGACTTCTAGATGCTATTCATGTCATGTTTGACACAATTTAAGTTTCAGATTGCATTATGCATTTTTGTTTGTTTCGCCCACAAAGCATGCGCTTTCCAAACCGAGTCATAGATTTATTCATAGATTCACTCAAAGATTCAATTTAGTTATTTTTGGTTTAAACAGAGATACATTTTCTTTATAACTCACTTATTCTACGCCATTCATAAGTCAAGAGTCGTATATACTGACCCAGTAACATAGCTTTAAAACTTGAGCCAATCAACACTTTTAAGCATCATTATCGTTGTCAGTGACCCAGAATTAGTACAGTTAGACTACATTTATTTCTAAAGCATGATGGCTGTAGACCAGTGTTATGAACAAAGAGATCTATGAGAGAGGTTTATAATACTCTAAGCAATAAATCAGTTTTGCCCATATGTGACGTAAGTCCAAAATATACAGAAAAGATGCGTGAAGCTAAATCCCATACGTTTAGTATTGTGTGACATTTGAACGTGTGAATATTATAACCAATACCATTCATCTGAATCTGACTTTTGTACTTACTTCCTGGTTAATATATGATACATACTTACGACATAAAATAATTTATTTCGCCACTTTAATTTTAATGTTTAATTCATAACATAATGCATCGTGTATTTTTGGGTTTATTCTATATCCTACCTATCTGTATATTTTGGACTTTGGTCACATATGTCCAAAAGTTTTATAATGTCTTCGCATAGTACATCGCCATGTTTTCCTAACGTGTTCTTATCGTTATTATTTTATTAGAACATCAAATCATTTAAAAGCGTTGATATTGTCTTGGTGAAGGGTACGGGTATTTTACAATCAAGTACTTGCAAACATTATGCCGTACATGGTGGGATTCTTTGGGCATGAATATTTTCAGTTTTCTTATTTATTGTTGTCAAAATGGATGGGGTATCTGTATATTTCCTGTAAATTTGCTGTGAACGATGAACCAAAAACACATGCAAAATGCCTTTATTGTCCCGATGAGACTATGTTGCTACAGTTCTCTATCATGTCTGTTTTCATTCGGTATCAATAGCAGCATCTTCCAAAATGTATCTTGATGGCCGTTCCTAAATACATATGTACTTGTTTTTTTAATCTATTATAACAAATCTATATAAGAATTAGTCTGAATAGTTGAGTCATATCAATAAACTATATACTCTCTCTTGAATAATTTTTTTTTTATAGGCCAAGTTTTATGGTGAAATTCTCGGCGCTTACATTTTGTACTTCTAGTGTAGGCCTTTAATTAATTATTTATCAAGTCTAGCTAAACTTGACATAACCAATTTTATGCTAAGGATCGTCTTTATGAGATGATTGTCTTACTCAGATACATTTCAGTGTGATTAAAAATTCATATATATATGATTTGTTATATCTCTATTTATTCAAATGTCTACTGAACGAATCTCCACGTCCTTTTCCTCTAGGCTATGTTTAACATGTACTTGTTGATTCGTCGAAATTTCTTTCAAATAGGAAAGGTATTAATGAGGCTTGGAATATTTTTCTAGCTCTCTGGGTTCGTCAATAACTGAATTCGGCATATTTGATTTATTTGACAAGCAACATTCATTATTTAATTTACTGCTGCGTTTAAAAGTTATAATTACATTCTGCGGAGCCAAAAGCTCAGTGTCCCCATTGACAATCTGCCTCTGACTCTCTTGACAATAAGCAGCTGATTACATAAATTCATCATTACATTATTACATTATTACATTGTTACATTACTACATTGTAACATTATTACTTTGCTACATTATAAGCTCTAAATAGATTTTTTTTCTCGGCACCGTATTAATTTCAAATTTTTATGTTGGACAAAATGGTGTCATAAATGTCCAAAAGAAAGAACTAATATAAAATTGGTAAAAGAAAGGGAAATGAATATTTGGTTGAGGTGTTTGCACTCATATACATAGCCAGAGAGAGCATACAAGGTGTTTCGCACTGTCATAAAGACAACCAGGAAAAGCACCTATATAATAATTGATAGTGCTGATATTTAATTTATGACAGGCTTCTTTCCAAGTTCACTTATTGTACCTAGGGCGACATCAAGCTTAAATAACCCCATACATGAGTTCATACTCATATATATATATATATATATATATATATATATATATATATATATATATATATATATATATATATATATATATATATATATATGAGTGTGTGTGTATATACATACATATATATATATATATATATATATATATATATATATATATATATATAGATAGATAGATAGATATGTGTGTGTGCGTGTGTGTGTGTGTGTGTGTGCTTTTCATCCTGAGCATATTTACATACACATTGAGACAGTTTTCTAAATTTCATAGTACAACATTATGCAAGGTCAAGAGGCACGTACTCATAAAGTAGAGCATAAATTCTCCCTGGATAATTTATCGATACCGAATCTAAACAAAATTTATTACCGAACTGTATTGTGTTTATTAGGGTCATTTACGCTCTTTTCTATTTAGCAATTCAATGTTGACATGAACGTGATTCGATTATATTGAAAGAGTGGATCTTGCTTGTATTTTATGCAGTACTGATAGGTTTAGAAGAAGAATAGATGATTTATCATCAATGCAATAAATTAAATTATCCGGTGAAGCGACATCCTTGTCTGCTTGTTATGCCTAGTGAGAGGATGGGTCGACCACCTTGCTTCTTTTAAGAGGTAGTTTAAAAGAATTAGCAGTAGTTTGAATTGCAGCATGAAGTTAAATGACATCGTTACTATTTACCAAAAGGAAAGATAAAATCCATTGGTATGGTTAATACTGGAAACTTTGACTAGCAGTTATCCGGTTGAAGTTTGAATAAATGAATCTGCTAGTAGGTTAAAGGTTTCTTTACCTTATGTCAAAAATAGTCCAACCGAAGAATTTTGGTCAAAATTCGAACTCCAAAATTAGAGAGTTTCAAGCGGTGATACATTTCATGGAAAGGCATCAACACCGTATTTGTTAGTGAATATTTTAATTATGCAAGATTTACAGAACTGTGAAAATCTATTTTAAAAAATAATGTGTTTGATATATGGAATCAAGATGGAATATATCATAATATACACCCCCTATCAAAGGCTCCGTATTCGTTGCTATTTTTAGGAAGATTAGTATCACCTTGTATTTCAATGCCTAGTAGGACTGGGCATATTAAATGTTATTTTGAAAGCATGAATAGGTTGAAATTACTTAAATTACCAAATTCCACAATATAAGCCATTTTTTTAAAAAAAATGCCAGTTATATACTACAGTATGGTCTTATAGTTCTTATCAAGTAAGAGGAAAAACGTTTTTTTTTTTTGAATTTAAAATATGAATATGTCTCTCCAAAATGCACAAAGAAAATAAATTGATGTATGGTAAATGACTTACCAAGCTCATGAATGTCCTATATATACCAATAGATTATAATATCCAAATGAGTCCCAATGGAATTCAAATTCATAAATGGTAAAGTACTGATGTGTCAAGGTTACGGAACAAATTAAGCAACTGAAAAAGAAGGTAGGAGAGGGGATATGGTTTACATTTGGTATGACTGCCGTACGATTTCACTGATGAAAACGGATTTTGCTACAATGAGTTGATGTGAATATTTTAGATTATAATTGTATCATATATCATCGGATATTATTCGAGCTTTAGCAATTTTACAGCTAAAAGAGTTAACTGTGCTATATCATTTACATGGGTTTATAACTCAAAATTATGCTAACTGTTAACAATGACAAAGTACACAATTATTCATTTGTTAGGGTGATGGGAATACAGGGTATTTCCGGAAACAGTTACAGAGCTACGAGAGACTGAACATAAAAGTTGGTGACGTTATGTATGAACCGATCATGTGGGATTGTCAACAGCTGAGAAATGACTTAAGTTAGTTGAAGTGATATGTTAGCAATAACATTTTGGAATAAATGAATATAAGTGATTGTGACTAATACGATGCTAATCAACCAATATCAGAAACATTGTCGGTTGGTTTCTCAGCAGCTATCTTAACTTCTCAGGATCGAAATACGATGAATGAAGAAAATATAAAGAATGGAAAAGTTATTAACGAAAGGATAATGTTTGAAAATGCTGATGTTGCACATATGAGAACTGTTAGCCAGTTTACAATTAATTGTATTCGAAATAAAGTGTTATAAATGAAATGAGTCGATTATTAGATTCAAAAGGAAGCGTACTAATGAGAATGGCCATTATGATTCAACATTTACCTCATTTACTTAACAATAAGTTTTATTTACTGCTTACCGCGAATTAAAATCAACTATCGTACAAATGAATCAAGAAAAACCGAGCCAAAAATGCAATGACTCGTAAACAAATATTACTTTATTTAGATACTTAGATACTGACATTTCTATTTTGATGTTGAGCACATTAATCATAAAATTAATTAATTCGCTCTAAAATCTTTTGAATTTTAAATTTCTTCAATTATTTATATTTTGTTTTAAAAAAAATAGATAAAATTAATTGTTTCAATTTTTTCCTGATAAACATTATTTTTATTGTTAAATCCTTACGTGGTTGGATTGGTAGAAACAAGATTTTAATATCATTATTTATATTTGCGCTGGCCCAATATACATGATCTATAAGCCTAGTCTTGAATCTATAAACCTGTGTTTTAATATTTGTTTTATACCCTTGGCTTGATCTGAAGTTATTGTTAAACTGAAGGGTTGTCAATAGAGATGTGTTTTTTATGGACTTGTGTTCGTACGCAAGTTACAGGCGATAACCTTGCAAAGGTTAAGAAGATATATAAATAGTTCGACTCAATTAGGCCTCGTATATAATCCTCTAGTTACATCCAACTCAGACAATTACAGCTCTCAGCCTAAAGAATAAAATTACATTTCAGCATCACATTTTTATGAAAATATGATACTTGAATATATCAACAATCTGGCCACACATTCTTTAAACATCGATATGTATTTAAAACGCCAAGTTTCTGGCCCTACAATAATGTTACAGAATTTAAAAATATCCAAAGCTTGTATGCTTCTTGCTTAGAAAGCTCTTAGAACACTGCGATTCATTATCGCTTTGCATTCTTTCAAGCATTCCCAGAAGTAAAGGATTTCCGAGTGGCTCAGTAGACTAAATCACTCACCGTTACGGATCACTGCCGTCTCATCTGTATGTGGGTTAAAGTCTAGGGCTCGGCCAATATGGGTACATGAGAAAGCTTGCCAGTAGCTTCTCGTGGGTCGGTTGTTCTTCCATGATTTTTACCGGGTTCATCGTCCAACATTTATACTGGCCACCATATATCATGTACTGAAAAAAATTCGTTAATCCCTACAACAAACAAAAATATAAATTAGAAGCAGAAATAGTATTTTATGAGTACCTAAGTAGCAAATATATAGTCAAGTTGATCGTGAGTGACTAGACCATTTTTACCATTCTTTATTCTTATACCTGACGCTCTCCATTCCGTTTACTTAAATGTGCGTGCAAATGAATAAGAACAATTATAATAACAATAATAATACACGACGATTTTTTTTCTCTGTTTGACTTTTCATGCAAGAAGATAAGGTTCATCTCTCATTTGTTTAAACTATCGTTTGGAATTATTGAGGATACTTACCACACCGAAATATTGGATTAAGGAAATAAAAGCTTTTATTTATGGTTTTCTGATTCCAATAGATTTCGATTGGTCCTTTAGGCAGAAAAAAAGAAATGATAACCTATTCCAATAAATTTTGCAATTGCAGTCGAACAATGTTTCAGTCATGAGCATACCGTGATAGAATTTGTTAGGAAGAATGATGCAATTTAATAACTGTGCATCGAAGCTATATAAACAACTAGCAAGCAGAGGAATTCCTAGCTTAAATCAAAGGTTAAATTAATATATGTCGAAGAATCGTACATTTAACTGTGCAAAACCTGCAAATCGGGAAACAGTTATAAAAATCACAACAATATTAACGCATTAGGATGTTATAATCCTTTAGTCTGACAAAGATAAAACATACTTGTGTCAGTTATTTATAGATAAGATAAAACCGTGTGCGATCTTAAACAATAGAGGTTTAAGACTCTAACACAATATATCAGGGTGTGTAAGGAACATTAAATTTATTGACAAGACTGATATTCATGAACGGAGTATCGTGCGCATTCACGGTATATTCTGAAGAATACGAGGAATACAGGTAGGTCAAAATTTGCATTTAAATTAGGTATGGACGCGTAGGGATATTTTGCCGCGTGCCAAAGAGTGGTTAAACGTCAGGACACTACCCAAACGGGTACCGGTTTGGACTCTCCATTCCCTTATTGTCCTGTACCCCAAACCTTCCTTCACAAACCAGCTCAATTTTCTCATGCAAGCAAGGCAATTTTGCGGTGGTAGGTGGACCAAAGTTTAATCTTACCACCCGTCAGGGCTGAGTATATCATGTTAGTGGGAAACCGAGCCTGGTCTGGATGGCACAGCTGGGTACACATACCTTTCTAATTTACATCAATGACGCCACATATAAATAAGAGAACTATACCTATGTAATTTCTCTGAATCTAATAACAAGCATACTGCCAAATTACTCTTAAGGCATCAGTATAATATTTATTTCAGTTTTGAGATCGAGAAAAGGGATTGATTCTTCTAAAGTAACCTATTAGTATTTAAATGACATAAACGGCATTGATATATCCCTTCCACACAGGAATATAACACTGAGCAAAACTTTTATTTTCCAAAAGGAGGTCATGACATAAATAAGTTATTTAAAGAATGTCACTACTAGAATGTATTTTCAGAAAGACAAAAATTTGCACGTTGGTTGGTACGTTTTAAAATGCAATGATACGTTTGTCAGCCAATTTTATGTTCGTTATAAGCACAGTATACTTGTAATGGATAAAAAATATAACAGCGGTTACGAAAATATTATTTCATTAAAGAGAATGTTAGAATAATTTCGTCATTGTTTATCTCTGTCTTCTCTATTATTAAAAAGAGTTTGACTGAAGAGGACGAAAACGTAAAGAAATTGTAAGAAGAGAGGAAAAAGTGCATATCATATCAAATAATATATAAACCCTTCATTATGTCGGTGCAGCCATCAAATAAGCCGGTGTTAGTAATTATGAACCTCTCTTGAGTACGTAAACATTTAATTTATCTAACATGCAAAGAGAACATTTAAATACAATTATCGTATTGTGAATAAGGGTACAAATTAATTATAAAAATTGTATTACATGTCCAAACGTATTTAATGTTCACACTGAACTCCAGAAGTTTGATTGTCCTGAGGTACCATACTGATATTATTCTGAACGTCTTTGAATGAGATCCCAGCATTTCTAAAGTAGTTCTTGGTGGGAAAGGTCAATGAGCACTTTGTAATTTCAATGAACACGTCATATAATTATTTCCTCACAAAATATAAATAAACAAATCGCTAATCTCTACTCCATAAATTTTGAAATAATGATGTCAAAAAGAAGCTAAGTTTTTGTTTACCATGTACAAACTGTCACCAGACCTATGACGCATAAAATGTTCTGGTAAACTAATTCGCAAACAAGACTATGTATTGAACTTAAATGAAAGTGAACATATTCATTACGTTTTATGTTGTTGGTGTTGTTGTTGATGATGATGATGCTGGGCTTAACGCCATTTTTCAGCACAGATAGGCTATTCATGGCGGCCAGTATTAATGGTAGAGGAAGAAACCAGGAAATCACCGGAAAGAACCACCGACCCACGAAAGCTGCCGGCAAGCTTTCTCACATATCTACATTCGCCGAATCCTAGACTCGAACCCAAGCAGACAGAGGTGATATGGCAGTGATCCGTAACGGAGAGCGCTTTAGACCACTCGGCCAATCGTGGCCCCGATTACGTTTTATAATCGTGACATACATCTAGAAAATGCAACACTCAACTATGACTTAAGTCACATACACAAAACAAATTATGCTATATATATATATATATATATATATATATATATATATATATATATATATATATATATATATATATATATATATATATATATATATATATATACATTATTTATATATATATATATACACACACACATATATATATATACATATATATATATATACATATACATATACATAAATATATATATATATATATATATATAAATATATATACACATATATATATATATATATACACACACATATAGATATACACACACACACATATATATATATATATATATATATATATATATATATATATATATATATATATATATATATATATATATATATATATATATATATATATATATATATATAGCAGTAGAACAAAATATATGTAAGAGAATTAATTTGCCAAGCTTTGTTTACTTATAGTTTGCCCTCAGTAACTTCAAACTTTATACTAATCCATATTAGAGAATCGGACATAAAAGCATCTGACGTTTATGGTGAGGAGTTATTTTATAGACGAAATGGGTAAACCGTTGAAGTGAGGACGGGGTTTGTTTTCAATGTTGTCAGTATTGCACAAAATATACTTAAAATGTGAAAGCTTACATATCATACCACACCTATTGCTTGCGAACGAAAAACATTATATAGAGCAACAAACTGAACCCCAGAGATTTAATATATTAATATTAAATTAGTATGATATTAAATAAAAATAATTATTATAGTTACTCATATATAGAGGTAGATAGTTTTTATATATAATGGATTTGTTTTCAAAAAGCATGAAAACTTTGCATATTTGATAGCATAAATATGTCTTGTATTTTAATCTTGCTGAGTGTTAATAATTGTGATCGATAAAAGTCCTTTAGTTGTATATATCTCCCCTACCTATTGTGTATAATGTTCTATTTTAAATTTGAAAACACACATCTATGTCACTGAACTTCAACAATGAGCGAATTGTTTTTCAAACAATCATGTATTAGTGCCAGACAAACACATTCAGGGAAGAAATTATCCAATCAGACGTTTATTGATATTTTAACTACTGTTGATTTTTAGTACAACAGCAATAAAACATTCATGTCGGACCCTGTTGCCCCAATTGTCTCAAAAAAGTCTTTACTATACTCTTATTGTTTACTGATTTCTGACGAATATGATATATTTCAGTCAAATATTATATCAGGCTCTTAATATATCTAAAATAAAACCCATATATTTAATATACCTAAAATATATCTAATAATTTAATTGATTGCGCTGACAGTTATTTTATTTGGCAGAATCTTGGTCTCCGTTTGCATAAGCTTCCAATTTGTATGCTGCAGAATACCCCTTATCGCTGTTGAACAATGTGATTGAGAAGTATAACAAGATAACCGGGCTGGGGTAAGATTTTATCAGAAGGCATCAATGATGGTAACAAATATATAATGTTTATTTATGAATAAATAATTAGAAAATATTATGTTCAGTTCGTGCGCATACAAGATACAAACGTTTTATAATTAATAAAATATGCGCGAAACTTATAATGTAATGTAAGAAAACAACTTTATCATCCCTGTCAGGCGGTTGAGGTGCCAATGGTCCGCCGCTCCTAATATACCTAAAGATCCGTTCAATATATTGTTCTCTGCAAACCCATTGATCCAACGACCTATCCGTTTGAAGCAAACTGGGTTTAAGAGAACCCAAATTAGCCCACGCCTAAAAGACACCTACACTCCAGTGCTTATATGGACATACAGAATATAGAGTATATCACTCCGTCACTTTTCCAGTACAACACTTGGCTGCAAGTAAATCAACAATCAGTAGATCACTAGTCAGTCAATCATCAATCAGTTGAAAATATATCCAAATATGTGTACTACATATGACACGAGCATGTATAATAATAATACTCGTTATTTTATCGTGACAACTGTACACAACGATAAGCAGGTTCTGAAGCAAATATGTGGTAGATAAGAGTCTCATAGCACAAAACGTCCATTAATAAATGCAACGTTATTGTAAATATAATTCATACTGTTAAATTACATGAAAAGTAAATTAGGAAATAAAATATAACAAATTAACATACGAAACAAGTCAAAGTTACCCAAAAATGCAAAGCTACATGTGGTAGTATAATAATTATATATTTAAGACAACTAGAAAACTAATATATAATTCACATACTTCTACATCTGGAGATCGAAAGTCGTGAATGTAGACTGCTCACTGACAAGACTTCTTGCAATGTGATATTTAATTCTTCGGTGAGGTAATTTATATGCCTTCTATTTATTCTTACATTTTGTGTGTGCTTGAGAAATATCGTTTTCCCCATCGTAAGCAGAAGACGAACTGAACTGTTTAGAAATACTATGCAATATACAAAATCCCCCTCGGGTAACGCTGTACACAAAGCGCGAGAACCAAGTAGATGTATTTATTATAAATTAACGATAGATGTATAGATCTCCGTGACACATAGCATGTAAAGGTAGCTTAATTGTTGGAGATAATTGTCTTTGTTTGACGAATATTTGCCTTTCGTCATTGGTTGCCAATTAAATTGGTATATTCAATGTCTCTGTGATTGTGTTCTCAAGGTATAGCGCTACTTAACTTTAATCCAACAATAAACGTGTTTTTTTTTCTGAATTTCAATGATAGAAACTACATATTTACTACTTTATACCAAAAGGCTCTCATTCATGCTAGGTTGTTATCTTTTTAAAATGATGAAACATGCTGAAATATTATTTACCAAAGTGACTAAATATAAATATGCAATAGCCCTTGTTAGTACAATTCTACATTTGTAATCATCACAGTAACTATTTTGTTTTCGGACATTGTTTAAAATGTTACATAACAGACGGAATATATATCGACCATGCTTTACAAACCTCAATGTGTGCTCTAAAAGATATGTTCTGCATACCTGAAACTTGATTTTCGTATTTTGATTTACACATTGCGAACTATGATCGCATGTTCTACATAAAAGGGAAATATTTAATTTGTGTTTTTTTATAATAAAAAAGTTCAAGAAAAAATTAACTAATATTGCATAACATGGAAGTTTTCCACTAAAGATCATAAGCTTGCATTCGGACTAAAATGTTTGAATTGAAAATTGAAACACGTTATTTAATGTATAATCCAAGCTTGCCAGTTTACCCTGGCGTACGACAAAAGTGAGTTATTATATTCCTTGGCTAGTCGTCTTATAAGACTGATATTGATATCAGTAAATGACAAATAGCAAGTATTAAATGAGACAAAAGCCGATTTGTCCATTACAAGAGGCATACAATCTGGGCGACGTGTTCGCCTATACTGGCAGAAAGTACGATACAAAATGTCGCCTCGCGCAATCATTGGTTAAACAAGTCATTGGGGTTTTTTAATGGAAAGATTAAACGAGAAAAAGTATTTAGTTTCATCAAGAAATTGTAATATTTGTTGGTGTTGCCAAATGAATTTATATTCGAATTAAGAAAAGGATTAGGTTATTTAAGTATACATTCTTGTAGAGTTTAAATATGGTACTATTACGTCCCTAATGCTATTCGAATTTGTAGCTGTTTGAGTAATGCCTTTGTTGCAATTAATGATAGTTTTTAGACTCATGAATACGATCTGTGATATAAATACCAAGTCAACAATGTGTTTATTTATTCATTCAGAAAATGTCTGCCATGAGGATAAGCAGAAATCCTTCTGACCTCTTTCACAGTTACAAGAAATTTTATACAATCAGAGGTAATTTCGAAACTCTTCATGATGTCTCTCAATTCATTAAAAGCGCCGGAGTTAACAACTGCGGACTTATATTCGGTAAGTTTTACTCATAAGTAAAGAAAATACGGTATTATCAGTTATCCTTCTGTAACGCCTTATCCGGATTATAATAGTTTCGGTCATCCTGTCTAGCTTTTGATTAGAAAGAATAATACAAGACTGTATAGAACAAACATAAAGGAAACATCGCAAGGATTTGTAAATTGTATTAGGTAAAAGAACAGGTGAACATGCAGTTCCTGAATGTCAGTACAATTACATGTGCATAAGTCTTTTATACCAGGTTTATGTAGACTAGATAATCACTGGAATCAAAGGTGATCTACTCCAGTCGGGGAAGGTGCAATGGAACTTTAAATATAAATGCACCTTCTCCACCTCTCTCTGAGTTGATTTAATAATATATTTGCAATAATTTATATTACATATAATTCACTTTACGGAAGTACAAGAAAGAGTTGCGTATGCCAGGGCGGTAATAAGATGAAGATGAACTATTAACTTTCAGGTGATGAGGGTGCTGAATATAATACCATCAAGGAACAACGTAAGCTCGTCTTATAAAGAAGGTGAAGAGTTGTGATTTAGTATCTAATTAACATTAATATACTTATATACCATAATATCCGTATATATCAGTTCCTCAGAGAACAATTAAGTTTTCCAGGATTATATAGAGCGTAATGATCTCTTACATAGGATAATCGCGGTGATAATTCACAGAAGGCAAAATTATATCAACCAATACGGTAACAGACGTTACCTCATGAAAAATAAAAAAATCTTAAATTCCCCGTAATGTCAAGAAAGCATATCAAATTTCATTAGAAGCTAACCATTGCATCTTGACTATGTTTATCTAACATAGCTTGATACATTTTCGAATGGATAAAATGGGTACAACGTCACTCGATCCTTTACTTCCGTCTGCTTCGAACGCTGGACATGATAACGGTAAACATTACATATACGTAGTGCTTTATAAAAAAGAAAAGTCATTTTACCAATAGCCAATCAGATTTCAAAGCGCTCGCAGACTTAAGGAGTGCAAACGGCAAATTAGTATATATTGCCAGTGAGTGCACATCAAAACATTGAAATTGTGGAATAATTTGACTGTTGGAAATATATATTATAAAAGGTAGTTTCATTAGACTACTATTAAAAACACGTTAACTGTGCACAACATAATCAAGCAAGGTTGCAATACATATCAAATCTATTTATAACATTGTCAAAACATATTGAGTCATCATGTTCTAATACACAATGTAAGTAACTCAATTCACATACAACGCTGAAAAACGTGTCCTAGATAAGTACGTTTTATATATTACAATACATAAAGCACACCTCTCTCATCTAGGAAATGATGTATAATAATTAGGTTATAAATTTGCAATGTTCATTATTCTTGCTTAGTTTACTTGCCCAGCAATCTGTTTTCATCCACGCACCCAAACGACTGTACATAAGCATCAGTCATGAAAGCATTGCATTTACAGCAATGTTGCTCATTCTTAAAAAGGCACTAAATCTTACTAAAACTTTTTAGATACTTTCTAAATTAAGTAAGGTAGTGATTGTAAATACTTTTTACGATATTGTAATTGATTTCGTTCGTCATTCTAATACTAAAATGTTATTGATCACTACGTGCATATATTAATGTATGCAAACTGCCAAACAACAGTAACCAGTAAAAGGTGTGCAAAACTGAAAAGACATAGTCGGAAAATGGGCATCCTGTGGGTATTTCCCATTTATATTCATAGGGTTCTTAGGCAATGTTAAAATACAAACTGAAACTGTACTCATTTGATTTTCAGAGAACATAACCAATAAATAAATCTAAGTTTATTCCTGGACATGTGGATTCTTTTTTAAATATCATAATATCCTTATTGATTGCAAAGTATTATATGGATGTAAATATCCATGACAAAATTGTTTACCATTTAAGCTGATTGAAATCGTATTTTTCACATATAGGTATTGACTACACAATTAGCAACCGCATGCAGGGCCAGAAGACATTTGGTGGACGATCTCTACACGACACTAGCGGACCACAAATGAATCCATACCAGCAGGTATGTATGTATGTATGTATGTATGTATGTATGTATGTATGTATGTATGTATGTATGTATGTATGTATGTATGTATGTATGTATGTATGTATGTATGTATGTATGTATGTATGTATGTATGTATGTATGCATGTATGCATGCATGCATGCATGCATGCATGCATGCATGCATGCATGCATGCATGCATGCATGCATGTATGTATGTATGTATGTATGTATGTATGTATGTATGTATGTATGTATGTATGTATGTATGTATGTATGTATGTATGTATGTATGTATGATGTATGTATGTACGTACGCATGAATGTAGTTATGTATGTATGTATGTATGTATGTATGTATGTATGTATGTATGTATGTATGTATGTATGTATGTATGTATGTATGTATGTATGTATGTATGTATGTATGTATGTATGTATGTATGTATGTATGTATGTATGTATGTATGTATGTATGTATGCTATACACTGACACAGCATTGTCTACTACACTCTCACCCTTTTAACGGCATGTTAGTCAAGCGATTTATTAACATTCTACAAAATTTCCACGCATGGATTGCTTCAGTTCATCTGAACATATTTTTGCATTAAGATCATTTAGATGCTTATTCGTGTCGAAATGAATTTAAAATTCCTATTACTATATGCAACATTTGTCCATTTAATATTATACTTATCAACCATTGTTTTATTTTCATTGAATTAGTTAATAAATAGTCAATTAAAATTAATTGTATTGCTTATATTCTTTGACCGCAATGTAAGCCTATTACGTTTTTGAACCGTGCTAATTTTGAAATTCCTAATACATCTGTCTACAATGTACACATTACATAGTAATGACCCTGTATCCAAGATGAAATCTATTGTTAGGAGCGACATATGTCAGCATTGCATAATATGGGATTCTCTTCCGACGAATATTTGATCGTTGTCCACATTAATTAGTATCTATTGGTTATGAGAAAATTAAATATTAAATGGTTAACTAGTTACCTCAAAAAGAAAGGTAATTGATACATCAACGACAAAGCGTTGAGAAACTTGTAATTGCTCTAATTATATAGTTTGACACAACATTCTAGTCTATTTAAATAAGATCTGAACCGATGACATTCAAAGGATAGTTTTGAATCGACTGGCATTATATTAATTAGAAGAACTCGTCTACCTAGTTATTTCTTTTTTGCGCAGGTGATATGTATCCTAGGAGAAACTTTCGAGACACTTGACAATGACGGTTGGATACCAGCGTTCTGGTATTGTGACACCTTATCCCCACTGAAATCTGAGGTAAATTACAGATCCTAAATAGATAACAGTAGTTATTTGAACGTCTCGGGCCGTTTTTGATTGAGCAAATAAATGTATTAATAATAGACAATATTTCATTACCCTTTCAGAGTTTAATTAGTTTTGATACCTGATTTAGGTCTTAAGGAGGCAAATAATGATTGAATAGTATTGATACTATATGGAAGTAATAGATTTAACAATTAAAACAAACAAAAGGATACATGACTTAAGTCTATAATTTCTTTGAAATTCTGAATGTTAACACCCGGAATTGCTCGGTTTGGTTTAATAGTCCTACCAATATTATTTTAGTGTATGTTCTGTGTTTTCTAGGGACCCTGCAAAGGTTTCAATGAGGTATTGGACAGATATAATCAAGTAACCAAAGAAAAAGAACCAAGCGGTTCAGCGGACCTTGACCCAGTGATTGAACAGGCAGTGAAAATTGTAAAAGAGACCAAAAAGGTACTATATAGGACACATTTAATCCACTTTTGTTTGAGTTTATTACCAAATGTATTCACAGATGATATCCATTTATCAGAAATTATATACAGTATGAAGCGTCCTGCCATTGACAGATATTAAAGTATAAACTTATATAGTATTGTTTGTAAAAAAAGTATATATAAACGCTTGTATAAAGTATATATTAAGTTCGTAGAAAGGTATATATTATAGTTTGTATAAAAGTATATATTAAAGTTTGTATAAAAGTATATATTACAGTTTGTATAAAAGTACGTAATAAAGTTTATATAAAAGTACGTATTAAAGTTTGTATAAAATTATATATTAAAGTTTGTATAAAGGCATATATTAAATTTTGTATAAAAGTCTATATTAAAGTTTGTATCCGGAAATAAACAAACATCTATATCACACTAATACGCATATGACAATAATCTTGCGCCTACTTTATACACAATGTAGGGAAAAATATAACTTCTGTTAGTAACTTCCTTACTCAGAATAATATTGCTTAAAAATGTTGGGGAGGGTTAGGATTGGTAATCATACTCAATGAAGTAATAGGAAAGGTACTGATGCTAGCAAATGACCACAATAATATACATATGGTAATTTTGTCTTTAGGCAGAGTACATATTTGTCTTTCTATCCCTGAAGTATCAAACAGTCTCAAACAGAACATTTGCAGACATTAATAATAACAATAATAATAATAATAATAATAATAATAATAATAATAATAATAATAATAATAATCCTTACATTTTAGTACCACATTCTGGTGATTATTACTGATGGCAAGATTGAGAACATGAAAACCACCAACGACGCCATAGTAGAAGCTTCAAAATGGCCGCTGTCTATCGTGGTGATTGGAGTGGGGGACGGTCCGTGGGAAGATATGATGAAATTTGTCGACGAACTTCCAGAACGTGAATTTGATAACTTTCAGTTCGTAGACTTTCACAAAATTCTCAAGGCTGAAAGCAACACATATGCAGCTGTTGCTTTAGGTGCGTTAATGGAAATCCCTGAACAATACCAGATCATCAAAAATCACGAACTTCTGAGAAAGAATTAAAGAGTTTCGTACAGGTTAAAGGGATCAAATAGAAAAGGGTCTTTATCCCAGTATTTGCTACAAAAGCGGGATATGCCTATTATTTCATTGACAATAATTTGCCAATTGTATTGCCGATATGACTTTTAAGTCAAAAGAAGACCATATCGTAAGAAAACAAAGGAACGCAATTAATGTGCTATACAAAGAAAACGCCTGCGATGATTATCTCATCTATTCATTTTTATGTTTATTGTACAACAAAGTAAAAGTAAAATTAAAAGCTGCTGTATGAACGGAAATTTCAAAGGAATGTAGAAAGTGGATGTTTCGTGTTTGGTATTTAAGTTAATAATGGATTTAAAACAAAGAAAAATAAAATATTTTAGGTCACGAATGGCCATTATTTCCTCAATCAAGCAATTCAATTCAGCATGCAGGTTGTTTCTCTTTGACAAAAGTTAAGAACTGTTTCATTTTGTATACTGAAATTGAGCTGACGTGCAAATTATAAGGCACACACATACACCTTGTCTCTAACAAGTTTATGGAATGGAAATATAGCTTTGAAAATCAATGTATGAGCATGTTGATACTAAATAATTATTAAACAACATAAGATATAACGTGTATTCTTCCAGAAATTGAACCTGAATATTATTTAAAAGGATACAATTGCTACTAAATCTGATGAAACTATTTTTGCCATTTTAGATGGTGCCCATGATGCACGGAAACAACTCGTTCATTCCTTATTAATTCAATCACGACTAACCCGTTCTAATTGCACAGGATTGATACGCAGAGAGAGAGAGAGAGAGAGAGAGAGAGAGAGAGAGAGAGAGAGAGAGAGAGAGAGAGAGAGAGAGAGAGAGAGAGAGAGAGAGAGAGAGAGAGCGCAAGTCCATGGTATGTTATATATAAAATCGTATATAGCATGTTTTAGAAAACCCGTAATGTACTGCACGAGACATAAAATGTGTAAATATGGACAGTGTTGGCTCATAGTGGTACGCAACAAAATAAAGTTCGTTAATAAGTGACAAATGTTTGAAAACATACATTAAAAAGTGGCATTTGACATATTTCTTATTTACTAGTTTGCTGAGTACCGTCTAATGGACCAAAATCTTTGAAAATACTGCTGAATCCATTAAACAATCTACAGCGGCTAGTACAGCGTTATAGTCCATTAATATTTTATTTGCATCATAGTGATACAAATGACCAACTTTTGAGCGTAACGAGACTGTTTGCTGATGATAGCTGACCTCTATATGTGTAAGATGATATTTACCATTGACCAGTCGTCACGGTAGACAGTTTACTAATTCAACAATTCTTAGGTAACGATATTATTATGTAACGTAGCGTCCTAACCTAAACCTTCAAACTCGATTATCTATGTTTCTTTGATGATCTGAACAGAATGGCATAACAATTTCAAGTTTACATGTTTAGGGAATAGAAAATAACATAATGATTGTTATGTTTGTGTAGGTCTTTTGTAAATATGAGTTTGGGACTTTCAGATCGATAACAAAACACCATTGATGGGACACAATGTTTAATGTTAAATGGGGGTATGCAATGAAATATTATAGACACGTGCTTGCACTGGGTCCCAATATGAGACTAATTAACATAATAAGCACGATCTTAAATGCAACAAACATGATACCAAGACGAATGGAAAAAACGATCCACGGTATATCACAAACCGAAATATGATCGTAAAATACGAATAATGTTATGTTCAAAATGACGAATTGATATAATGGCTAAAGTATAATTGTTCGTTCAAAAAAAACGAATTGAAAGTTTTACTCATACTAGTAAAACGAATAATGGTTCGTTCATAATAACGCCTTGATAGTTCTACAAACAAATGAGATTTCGCTCATAGCGAAGTGATAAGTTTTTACTCACGATAGCAAAAACACAGGATATTACAAAAAAAACCTGCATTAGCCCACGGCTAAAATAATATATATCCGGAGCAATGTAGACACTCCCTGAACTCTTCGCTATCTGATTCCAAGTAAAGATTTGGAGTCACCGACCACCATTGAATCCTGGGTTAAGACTATCAGCGTCCACCACGTTTGTCTGCCACGCTTGATCAACCTCAACCCGACTAGCAACGTTGAAATATTCGAAGCACTCGAATACACAAGCACAGCACCCCTCAGCACTGCACACGTAGCTCTACACTGCTGTACGGCACGACACAGCAGCACAACACATCATACGCTCTCACAGTACAGACAGCTGCACATGGCACAAACTGCTGCACACTGCACCAACTCAAACACGGCTGAACCCGGCACAAACACAAACACAGACAACTCTATAGCTGGAGATTTAGGTCTCAGTAGACCTCCGACTGACAAAACGGTCAGTAATGTAATATTTTCATTCCAGTTTGAAGCATATATATACACAGGCAATGTAGCTCAACGTCGACTGCGTAATTCATGTATTCGGTTTTTCCAGCCTGAAACACTTCGCACGTGCCGAGCAAGGAAGAACCGAACTTACTATTTCGAAATGTAGAATACACATTGATCACCCTCGGGTATCATTGTACACTAAAAGCGAAACCCCAGTACGTTTACTTAATAAAGAAAAATATTTATACAATTCCGTGACACTCATTTTACTACGTTTGTTGGTTTGGATTCTTTTCTACTTAGATTTCGACCGAATAATTGTAACAAATTATTCAGAGAAATTGAAATTGTTTTGAAATTGAAATTTACTATATTTTCGACATATTTCTGACCGTGCTCTTTTGATTTTACATATTAAATCAATTAAGGTTTTGCAATATCATCTAACGTAGAGATAATTATTTAAAATCTCAACAAAGAATGGTTAAAGTCCTTGTAAAAGGATATATTGCTCAAACTATAAGATATTTCGAATGCAAAGCAATCTTTATAAACACAAGACTAAATTGTTGTTGTTGTCATTCTTATAGGATTTAACGAAATTTTTCAGCATAAAATGGGCTATACATGGCGGCCAGTATTAATGGTGGAGGAAGAACCCAGGAAAACCCCGGGAAGAACCACCGACCCACGAGAATCTACTGGCAGGCTTTCTGACTTACTCTCGTTAGTCAAGCCTGGACTCGAACTCACGCAGACAGAGGTGAGATGGCAGTGATCCGTAACGATCAGCGCTTTAAACCACTTGGCGCCGCCAAGACTAAATAAAACAAATTTTGAGGTTTAATATCTAGTAGCAAGATTATTTTCGATACATTTTCTTTGGACTTGATTAGTAGGTCTTCACCTAACTTCTAAGTTATGGAACTGAATTAACATACAAGAATCAAATGAAGTTAAGAATTCTTAAACATAAAATAGATGAAGTAAACTAAATGGACTGATAATTGGAGATAGATAGAAATGCATGTAAAAGAAGTAGAATGACAAATGCACCAAAATGAAAGACAAATTCAAAGGACGAACAGGATGCATAGGAAACTGCCAATTCAAAAATACAAGAGAGAGAAATTTCAAAAGAAGAGAGATGCAAATGAAAGTGCAAATTCAGGTATAATAGAGAGAGGCGCACAAATTCACAAAGACGAAAGGGAAATTAAAAATAAAATTTCAAATTCATAAAGAAAAGGAAGTAAAAGAATTAGAAAGTAGATTAAATAAATAGAATTGTGAATATTAAGGGACACTGGAGCTTCTCAGAGACTTTAATGTCAGGTACTTTGCCTTTCATTGTAAAGTCTTATTCTTCTCAGTGTTCTCGTTCAGGGAATAGAAAGCGATTTTATTCCAATCATCCCCATCAAAAATATTTTTTTAACATCAGACTTTTTCTGGAGCGGTCACTGTCGGCGCTCTGAATTCGTTGCCCATTGTGGATGTTCATGCATTGCTGAGCAATGACCTAGCTGCAGATAAAACTTGTAACTGACATGCCTTGTTTGGGTTATGAGGCTGATACTATTGAAAATGAAATCCCTGACTTAGAATCTGTTTGTGCAGTTACTAGAGTTATAGCAGAAATAGCTTTTGAGAATGAAGCTCATCAGGAAATTATTCCCTTCACTAACAGTCGTCTTTAACATTTGCTCCTGTGCTTAAAATCAAACGTTATCTGTAATATCTCATATATCTAATCAGGGTGACAAACGACAAATGTTTTTTTGTCGATTAAGTAAAAGATGAGATCATCAATTTGTTTCTTGGGGCTATTAGCGAAGCTGAATCTGCAGAGGTACCAACTAGATAGGTTTTGACAAAGTGGGCCAGAAGAAAAAAGAAGACCACCTGATTTACCCGCTTATGAGGACGAGTCAGTGAGCTATCAAATTGTTTTACCTAATTCGCATTACATGAATGTTTTAATGTAGCCCATAAAACACCCTTTGTTGGTGACTTATGAGTCAACAAAACAAAACACAAAATGTAATCATCATTATCCATGCAATTGTAACGAATCTTAAAACACTTGTCAAATGGTAGGGAAACCTAACCAAATGATACCTAAAACTCATTTACAACACATTCCTGTATTTGACGAACCAATTACTAGAATTACGGTAGACTGCGTACGCCCTTATCTATGTTCTAGTCAGTTAACCAATGCTTATTAACCATAATATATGCATCGACAAGGTTTCCAGAAGCAATTTCTTTATTGAATATTAGGACTAAAATTATGGTCAAAGGCTTAATAAGTATTTTACAATTTTGGGGATTTCTCCGTCAGTCAAATCTCATCAAGGTTCTAATTTTATGTCAGAGAACTTACAAGAAGTTCTTAGGGAATTGTGTATCACCCTGAAAATCAGGAAGCGTTGGAAATTTGCGGCGTATCACCTTAAAAGCTAGAGGACGTTTGAAAGATTATTCACATAACAGGCACGACAAAATTAAATATATATATATATATATATACATATATATATATATATATATATATATATATATATATATATATATATATATATATATATATATATATATATATATATATATATATATATATATATATATATATATATATACATATATATATATATATATATATATATATATATATATATATATATATATATATATATATATATATATATATATATATATATATATATATATATATACTCCGTCGCTTTCATATGAACGTCATAATTATGCACATGATAATTATCCAGTGATTAACATCATAGTTATGAGACCCATAAAAGCAGGCTCGAAAGTAGTATAAAAAAGTCTAATACATATTCTGCTCAAAGCAGTTTCAGACATCTTCCATCACGAAATAAAAATAAAGAGAGAAGAATGTAAATGTTAGTGATTTAGTTGTGGCATACAAATGTGTAGCAACTAAATAATTGTCTTCCACTTTACGAACATGTCCAACAAACCATATGTTCATGTAAATAAAAGCATAAATTTATGCAACGAGAAATAATATATACTTCGGGTCAAAAAGGCTATTCAGACGCCAGAGAATAAACTTGTTTTGTGCAAAATACTACAATACTTTATAGTGTTGAATGGATACACCTTGAGGACAGTGTCATGGAATATTCTGTCTAAATTAATTTAATTGTACATTATGTAAGACAACAGTTGGATGTTAGATATATTATTTGCTTAAGTATATCAAACTGTACCAAAATTAGTAAAATTGACATTTGTTTTTTACGAAATTATTCATGTATAACAACCTTTTAAATGATGAAACAGTACTCAAACAAATTTTCTGTTCAACTAAGAACAATGTACAAAACAAGATAAAGTAAATACACATAAATGCATCAATCAAACGAATATGACACTGATTGTAAATTTCTCTAGAGTAATCCAACGACATATACGGGTCCTTAATAACCTACATTTGATGTGTTCATTGCTTGCAACCATCAATATAATTACGCAGCTTGAACAGTTCACTATTGTAGGAAATGGTCTGCTGATGACGCTGACATAGACGTTATGGGACAACAGGATTGAATCGTCTCTAATAAAGATGCAAAGTGTAATATATGAAGCAATATCGAGATCAAATCAAAGTTTTGGATCTTATGTAAACTGCATTCTAGGTGCCCAAGATCAAATATGATTAAAATATTACATTATACTGTCTGTTCCATCATATAAGCCTTAATTGTTTTTCAAAATTTATTTTCTATGAAGAAAGCTATTACGCAAATGGAGATTTCACGTTTTAAGTTAGCAAATATGTTGCATATTAAAAAGTTCGGCTAAACGGTGTTGTTTGTGGTGGTGGTATATTGTTTTGTTACCTAATGATATGGTCTTAAAGACAAGTAGAATTACTGGTTACAACAACGTTTTGAAAAAAATAATTTTAGAACATAGAAATCACAGCATTAAATGAGACACGGTATCTAATAGAATAACAGCTGTTTATTAATGGTCTGCAACAATTTGTTTGGAGATAGAAAACCAATTAAAAGACAAAGAAGGTGTATAAGAACGACCAAATGGTGACTATCTAGGAATCTACTATCAGGAAAAAGTCAATTACTTCTAATAATCATGGTCAAGATTGCAGGAGATGATGCAATTTACTCTTGGAAATATTAATAATTATTTTAACCCATTTTACCAATGAGACTCAAAGCAAAATAACTAATTCGATACATTTTTTTTTAAAACGTGACATGATCAGCCAAAACAAAACCTGCTCAGCTATTTTTAAAAGCTAATTACACTGCTAAAGTCACCTGGCATCAATGCTAATATCTCATTGGAAAGATCGAATAACTAGCAAACAGTTGTCATACCTCGCTTGATGTACAAATGTCGTGGTGCTAGTTATTGTAAATGTTCCTATACATAATAAACCATGTACTAAATGCATTACTGATAGAGTAGGTGTAGCTGTCACTATATCTATTACTATATATATATCACTATATATATATACGTTGTTTTTAACATTTTCATGGATTTCTGTTATGCTGTCTCTATTTTCATCGTTTAATCTATATATGATTATTAATGCGACCCGTCTGATTGCGGTACATTTGAACTTCTAATTCCATATATTTCAGTTCCGAGCGAGTCGACCATATTAACAGCACTTTGGTTATTATTTAATTGTATGACGCTGAAGGTGTCGTCAAGCACAAAGAGTCTTTGTTTACCCGCTCCTTGGGTATTTTTAAGGCTTTATTACTAGCCAGATTTAAAAAGTAGTAAACAGATTTTGTTTATATTCAATGATACTCGATACCTTTTTTCCAATCTATTTCACGTCCTAATCAGATTGTTTGCTCTTCCCGGCAGTCGGCAAGGAGTCATTATAATCCAGATTAATACTCAGGTGTCCTTAGTTATGGAGAAAGATCGATGTAATAGCAGTAAATGGGATTCAAACTACCTTGTCTAAACAATGACGGGCAGACGTCATTTATTGCATATTTATTCCTCGCAAGTATATATGCGTGTACATAGGATATACACTTAATGTTTCAACAAATTAACGTTCACATTATAGCGAATCATGCTTTAACCCGTTCTATTTGGCATAGCTGAATATCGTCTACACTTTGGCAGTATATATATATATATATATATATATATATATATATATATATATATATATATATATATATATATATATATATATATATATATATATATATATATATAAAGAGACAGACAGACATATACAAAGACAGACAGGCAGAGACAGAGAGAGATTATTTAAAGTTTTATTTATTGTGTGTATGTTTTGAAATCGAAGACCATTTATAATGGTTATTTACCTGAGATATATGTATGGTTCATTTAGAATTGGGCAATGTGCCATCTATGCTATCTTTATATACACATAGAAAGGATGCAAAAGTAACCATACAAAAAGGCAATTAAACCAAAACATCATAAGCAAATATTTTCTTTCTTTTATGTATGTATGTATGTATGTATGTATGTATGTATGTATGTATGTATGTATGTATGTATGTATGTATGTATGTATGTATGTATGTATGTATGTATGTATGTATGTATGTATGTCTGTATGTATGTATGTATGTATGTATGTATGTATGTATGTATGTATGTATGTATGTATGTATGTATGTATGTATGTATGTATGTACGTATGTACGTACGTACGTACGTACGCATGTATGTATGTATGCATGCATGCATGCATTTATGCATGCATGTATGTATGTATGTATGTATGTATGTATGTATGTATGTATGTATGTATGTATGTATGTATGTATGTATGTATGTATGTATGTATGTATGTATGTATGTATGTATGTATGTATGTATGTATGTATGTATGTATGTATGTATGTATGTATGCATGCATGTATGTATGTATGAGAGGATATCGTTAGTGACAACTTAAAGGAAAATTCTAAATAACACACAATACCTAGGTTCAATATAAATATCAATAAGCTTTGACATCATTGGGGCTAATTCTTCCACAACAAACTGCATCAGCCGAGCTCTGAATGGTTTCTATATGCTGCATGAAGAGAGATTTGGTGGGCAGGCGTTTACAGGGTTGCGAAGACTCTACAACTCCTGTATGTGGAGCTGCAAGGGTCTGATGCGAGGTATATAGAAAAATGGTAACCGGAACTATTTAAGTCTGACCCTGAATATTACTGTGATAACAAACTTCATGGGATACTCCATACCTCGACCGTAGGCTCGGGGTATTAATTATATGGGCATAATAGTGGAGAACATTTAAGCACTGACACAAAATGGAGGTCAAAATCAAGGTTGTGAATGCATAAAACTTGCAATGGCTCAAACAAAATAAGGAACGCCCTGTGATTATGGAACAGTGTGCCTGTAATGAAGGCCCCCAATTTATGTACTTTCGACTTCCAAATCATTGTTACATTCAAACTGGCATCTTTGTTGGCCTCTGATTTGAAATATATTTTATAATTGAATACACTGAAATCTTGCTGCAAACAACGTGTGCTCTGGCTCCTTTTGCTTATATGGGGATAATTTACTATTCACTGAACCCACTTTTTATGCAAAAAAATATCTGTGTATGTCGGACATAATATTTCATATGGATAAACCCCAATTCCTTAAGCGTTAGACAGCATCTAAGAATGACACTTTATATCAAGGTGTGGATATCATATTAATAATATGAACTATGATAACCTAGTTTGTTCTTTACATGTGAAGAGAAAATTTCATCGTATTCTGATAATAGCTGGACATCTCAACTTGCATAGAACAAAAATATGAGTCTAGAATAATTGAGGGCTATAACCATATAGCAAGTGCAATGTGGGCAAGGACTGGGTGAACTGCTTTGGTATGGGTAACCCATTCATAGGCAAAGAAATATGGGTGCAAATGACAACGCACCAGTTGTAAATATTGATACAGCGCATGGACAGGATACTGGTCTTGTAAAGGGGGAGCATGACATTTAAGACATTAAAGGGTACACATGAAGTGTTGTAGTAGTGTACGTCCCAAAGGTAACCCATTGTATCTGATCTGAACCTGTGAGAACTGAAGTTAAGTTTAGGTTTCTGCAACAAGAATGTCTAATTGTCATTTCCCTAACTCACAGGAATGCCCGAAATGCAAATTGACATATGGACTTAATGCCACAAGGATTGCATTGTGAGTGAATCCTGACAGGATTTGAATGAGTGTCTTTTTTCTCAGAATACATTATCAATTGGCAGTCCGGCACCTGATTGCAGTAAAAATTTATGAAGCAATTACTGAGGTCTGAGAAAGAGTTGGCTGGATCAGGGATATTGCACAGTAGTGCGCATAGCCAATAGTCATGACATAGATAGATATGGTAGACGATGCATATTGTTTTGCACAAAGTTACTAAATGAAACGTACCAAATTGTTACTTGAATCAGGGAGCGTGCTGTGGAGTTTTAACGTTGTTAAATCGATGTAATGTATCCAGCTGCATATATAAGCTTCTGTGAACATGGAAAGATCATTTTGTAGGAAAACGAAACAATATTTATACCTGTTTCTTAATATCGGCAGTTATGGGACCTATTATTTGTTTACTTCTCATAGATTGAGTCGGAAATCCTGGTACGTTTTCACATACGGGCATTACCAATGCCTAGTTACGACCGCCGAGGTGAGAACAGTCGCCATTTTTCTGAGTGACCTCGCAATATGTTGAAAGAAGGTCGCTAAGCCAGTGACGTCATCCTGGCTATACCTATAAGATGAGAGCTGGAAAAATATATGAACCATCTTGAATTTGTTAGCGAATAATCTCCATTAAAGGTAAGGACTCTAGTACGTATTCATTGATTGCTTTAAGGAACTTTGCTAAAGTAAGCTAAAACTCCAAACGGGTCTGAGATTATGTTGCGACCATCACAAAAGAGATAAAAGTTGTCTTTCCCTATTGCTGCGTTGTTGTCAGAGAATTGATCATCAGCCAGCAATGATTTTGCATGCCTAAAGAATATTGTGTCCTATGTAACAGTGCTTCCCTCGTGCCAATATTCCTATGAGTCCATGAATGATTGAATAATTTTGGCTAACGTTTCCACCGTAATTTGCAAGGACAACACCATGTAACTGTCAAACCAATAGGCTCTGTTGAAGGTTCCTTCGCTTGGGCATGCGCAAATTTATATGTTCCAAGATTTGGCTGACGACTCATACAAACGTTGCTGCTATATCCCCAGAAAAAAAACAACAGATTACACATGTCCTTTACCACCGGCTGAAATAACTGCTTCGTCTATATATATTTTGTCTAAACATGTCAGATACTAATTCTCCGTTAGTGTCATGTCATATGTGGTCGTTGATGGAGAGCCTGGGCGAGAAAGAGGGTCAACTATACGATTCATGTTGTCCGTGTTGTAAACTTTGTCACAGTGCAGCCGATCCAAATCCACAACATAATAATAGTCTGATATAGAGAACCAAGTCCATTTTATCACTCTTGGGTGATTTGCCTAAAACGATCCCTATTAAAATGTTAAGTGACTCGGGAACTTATCAGACTCTTCTTTTCAGGTAATTTTTTTTGGAGGAGTCTTGTTCTAATGAGTGTTCTCATTTAGGCAGTAGAGTGCGGCTTTTTTAATGTTTCTCTCTATTGTTCAAATTTATCATCAGACTTTGTTTCAGGATCCGTAACAGCCGAAATAGGGTCTTCTTATCCGTTCAGGGCATTCATTTATGACTAGGCAACGACCTAGCTGATACATTGTTGTGGTGAATAAACTTGTAATTGATAAGTCTTGCTTGGATCAGAAAGTCGATCCAATCGAAACGAATTCCCTGATTTACACCCAGCTTGCAGAGTTACTAGAGCTATGGCAAAATACGCTCTTATAAATGTTTTCATAACGAATGTATTTCTTTAGCTGACACACGTATTGGTAAGTATTTTCATGAGGTCACTTTCAGTCCTTGTTTTGATCAATCATAAGATAATAATCAGAGTGATCCCCTTTTAAGTACTAATTCTCTTTTTTTTCTATCATGATGACAAACAACAATCACTTGATGTCGAACACGAAAAAGATCCTGAGATCTCCGGTTAGTTTCAGAGAGACATTACTGAAACTGAAGCTACTAAAGAACCTGTCTGTTATTCCTTTAAAAATGGAATTGTTATGAGTTTTTTGCAAAGGCAAAAACAACAAAACGACAAGAAAAACAAATAAAGAAGAAAAACCGTTGTGTTTGCAACACTTTAATAATTATGACTTGTTGCAGATGCTGGAAAATGTTATATTGCCCTAAAAATCGATCAGCAATAACGATATTTGTTATTTAATGTAAATTCATATATGCAAATTATATCCCGGATATTTCATTGTATTAGTAGTAATCCTTGGTCATTGCGTATCTAATAAACAAATTTAGATAATTATTTAAAAGAAAATGTGTGGACTGCAAATAGAACATTTGCTTAGTGAACGGCCGGTTTCTTTCAACTTCTCTTGGTTTAAACAACTTGGTTTCAATGTCCTAAGCGGCGTATCAAGAAAGATTCCTTTTCATTCCTGGTTTCGGAACTCCATTTGGGTTTCTAAGGAATTGTAATAGCTGATTTTTCACTCCACGGGAGGAGAAGTGTTCTGCAACTGGGCTTATATAGAGCTTCTTTATCATCCAATCAGATTTATGCAGGTTGACTCTTTGTGTAGCTTTTCAGTATCTCCGCCATACTGAATGCAGCAGATATTACATGTCATGAGATGAATTACATTCTCTGTTTCGCACGTTTTATTTGGATCAATATATGTTAAAAGATTTTACGACTTTTATCACCAACGGGGCTAGAGTGTCTAGTGTGCATGTGGTTAGTGATTGGCGTTAGCTTCGCCCTTGATGTCCTTGAAGGTTTTGGTTTCCGTTGGGCTATTATAGGTTTGATTGGGAGGACTAACTTTATTTCGTCACATGATTCTATGAAGTGCCAGTGTATCCCGATGATTTGACTTACGCTGGGGTTGTCTGGATGGTAGGTCAGGATAAATTGCATCCTATTAGCCTCTTTTCCTTCTCTCCATAGCTTTGTAAAATTATACGAGTAAACTGAGTACATTTAATATCATAATTCAGATACAGAGGTTAATCAAGGTTATTAATAATTTATGAACTATGTTTGCAACAACAACTAAACTGGCTATCATTCCAGGGTGATCAGAGTAGTTGACTTTAGTCATTAAAATCTACCTTTATCAGATTTCGATGTAATAGAAAGAAAGACAATTGAATCAAAGTCATTGCCAAGGGCACGCACCATGATATCTGCTGCACCAAAAGCAAATCACTTAGACACATCTATGTTTTTGTCGACTTCTTTAACAAGATCTGCACAGATACTATAGGATATATTTAATTATTTTTTGCTGTATGTCTTGTATCACTTGTCATGTAGCCAATATTTCATTTTTATCTTCATTTTAATCTAATTTTAATTTTTGACAATATGTATTGTTAAAGCTTGCTGACTTCGGCTATAAACAGCTTCGTATTTGATAGGATTGGCATCATTGATTCCTTCCTAATTTTAAATTATTTCAAGATACAAACGATTGACGAAGTGAGAATTGTAAAAACATTGAATATACTACAATAGTGACGACAAAAATACTTTTTCATTGAAAGTTTTGCGTTAAGATAATACTATATTTGCTTTGTATGGATATTTCGTTGAAAACTTTTACATCAGCTATTCTTCATTTATGCTTCAGGCGATAGTTGTTCTCGTAGAAAAACAACTAGATGACGGCGGCATAATAACAGCGTATGGCTTTAGGAATATGAATAGAAGGGATAAGTTTTATATCCATTGAAAGACGGGGTAACTTGGTAATTAGTTAGTTTATTGTGACCATTGGCAATAAATCAGTTGAAATTCGATATATATACAAACTTTTAAAAAGGACAAGATACAAAATCAGCACCCTAATTTTGTAAATGTTTTTGATTGACTTTTTACATACTAACATACCTTAAATGCATTAATGTGAATAAAAAAATATTAAAATCGAATATTCCATATGACCTTACGATGGAACGATAAGAATGTCGAACGACGATTGCAATAGAATAAGAAAACTAAGAAAGTAAACTAAAATGACCTTTACAAACACATCCCGAAGCAGTGTTTTAAGATATTGCCATCACTTGTAACCCACAAGTTTTATGATTTTTGCAAAATACGCATTTTTAAAAATGATATGTATTGAGACAACGATTGAATCGTTTCTAAGTTACAGGGAAGAGGTTCCATAATTTTGAGACAGTCACAACAAAATAAAACCTGATGTTCACCTCAGAGAGCCACGAACATTCGTTACGTTTATATAACAACCAGAGAACATTGTCAAATACATAAGAAAGGTAACCCGACACCGTATGTCTATCCAAGTATTGGCACTATTCTTTACTTTATATTAGGTATAATCCAAGTTTCATGATTTAAATATATATTTTCAGTCATTGTTTCAAACGAAAGCAAGAATACAACAGCCATATCCGTTCTCTGAAGACCCTTCTTAGATGTAAGCATAACTGTCGGGATATGTCATTTGACATTTGGCAAGTAGTTATGTCTGTCGTATGCAAAGTATATAGATAATGAACAAACTTCTGATACTATGACTATTACGTTATTACATCCTTAATAGTATTTTCCACAACGAGTAATTCAAGCTATGGCATAATATTATTTTGTCCCGTTTTAAAGTGCACAATTCCACTATAAAGGTGATATGATTAATACAGTGATGTGTAGTATATATTTCATTCTCCAAGTTATGACCATGCGTAGATTCTGAATGCATAAATATCAGTCTAGGTGAATTCAGAATATGGCATGCAACGGAAGTCTGAACTTTATTTGATGATGCTATACCAAACAGTATCTTATCTATGGTGGCTAGCCGCCTTAGTTCATTTTGCTAGTGTCCGAGGAAAGTGGATGTGATACCAGATCAAATAGGCCTGCCTTGATCGGCTGTCTAAGAGTGTCATTGTAAAAGACACTTAACTTCAGCTTCATTCTGATAATTTAGCAAATAATATGTTTGGATATGAAAGATGTTTTGTCTACATAAATATATACGTGAATTACATGTTCTCTGTACTAACACACACGATGAAAAATATTTCCTTATTTCACTGGATCTTCTGGGTATCCATATCCAATCAAAGATAATAGTAGTTTCAATATATTGAATCTGACACCGTAAATGCAAGTTAATTATCTACAATCAATATTTCCTACTCTGAATAGAATTTAAATAACTAACAGAAATCAATAGACTTCCTTGTGCATGTTCAAAACGATTATTTTCTGCAAATTATATTTCTTATATTATAAAAGCAAATGGGATTCTTCTATCAAATTTGGATATATGCAAAGCATGTTATGTTGGCTGTCAACATTCGCTGTAGATCATTACTTGTCTATTGTATTAGTTTTAATATTACTTTCTGATTTATTCTATTCTAATTTCAAAGTGATCACGACCAAAATAATAAAACTGGTCTAGTATAGTGGCATTAGCTCCGCATTATATGTCTGGAACGACGTTAGTAATGACCTGCATTAGAGAAATGGAATAGGCTCATCGATAGGAAAATCACATGATTAAAGTTCTGTTCACTGTAACTGTACAACAAGTTTAGTTATTAGCCATGCATCAAAGGTGTAAAGTTAGTAAAGATTATACAAGACATAAACCTAATAATTTTGGGATTTAATGGTTAAGATCAAACATGTCGGTAAACATGAAAATACTTTTGCATGCATTATAAATTTTCGTCCAATACCACATAAGTTGAAAAAATATGTGGAGGGCTTGCAACTGAAGTATTACACATTTATGTTTTATCGTCGGATCATAAGATCGCAAATAAATGTAATTGTGGCACAAGGAAAATTTACTTGTATAACAACGTTTGTTCCAGAGTTCTTTTCTTTGACAAAAATTGTATTTAGTTTATTCTCAGAAAATAACGAAACCTGTATATTCAGGGTTCTAAAGATCCAATATCACGATCGTGAAAGATGCATATAAAATATATTTTTTTGTACATGATGAATAGTTCACGAAAAATACACTGACTAAAGTTTAAAGTTTAAAGTCACTTCCAATGTTTGGTCAATAACTGGTGCACAGAAGAATCTTATACACTTGAGGGGCTTAAACCCTGCGGTTCACTGTACTCTTTCTCTCTTTTGTCAAGTCAACTATGATAAATCTATACAGTATAGTAAATAATATTTGTACCAATATCAAACCTTTCTGTTTGTGGTCATTGAATTTAAAGGTGGATCGAATTCCACATCCACCTCCCAAAAAAAATGCATCTGCCAGTTTTCTTAAGGGTCACGTTTTTTTTTCAAAATCAAACTTATGGTTCCCAAGGCTTTTATATTGTATTATGAACAAAAACCCTTATAGTGTCTTTGCATGATGGCATACATATATAATGCATTTATTTAGTATATCGTAGTGAAATATCACCTTTAAAACTGTGTAATCCATTTATATAGTATTTTGGTATGATGAACGAGTAATATGGATACTAAACAGGGCCAGTTATCCAATTCTAGATTGTAGAACGTTCTTAAGAAACGAGTTAAAACATAAACCGTAATCAATCATGTTTCAATATATATATATATATATATATATATATATATATATATATATATATATATATATATATATATATATATATATATATATATATATATATATATATCAATATATATATATATATATATATATATATATATATATATATATATATATATATATATATATATATATCAGCTTTATCGCATATATTAACCAGTTTCATATCTGTTTCGTAATTTCATTCGTCAAGAAATTGAGTGTTCTGCTCTACATGAATATGCAAGTTAAACCTTTCTAAATGAATAAGTAACAAACACTTGTCTGTCAGTAACAGCCTTGTTGAAGCCATTATCATTCAATGTAACACTTTTTGTATTCAGCTGAATATTGGTAATCATGGTTCTCGATCAGATGATATCGCTTCATGTTGCCTCTTTTGTTTCTGTCTTAGAGGAATCCTAATTTTCATCTTCATCACTTTTTGATTGTCTTTGTTGTAATGAAGATACAATGTTGTACATTCTTGTGGAATTCTTCTTGTACCAATGTGTATTGGTTGCCATAATCGACGTAACTAAGTTATTGCCTCCAAAACTACTTCTAACATGCCACAAAAGTTATGATCGTGGTTCCAAGTCATTAGGATATCTTCAATGCTTGTTTTGAAGTTGCTCAAATTGTATAGAGCCCCAATTATGTAAATTGTTGATGTTTGGGTATACCACAGATAACCTTCACTTTGATCTATTGTATTCGACATCATTTATATCTGCTCCTGTTTAACTCATGACTTGCTTTACTATATCCTATATGTTAATTTCCTTTATAATTCCTACTTCAATCTTCAGGAACAGAGAAAAGATTTGCATAATCAGGTTAATAATTGATCATCGATATATTATAAACGATATAAACATAACGACCTTTAACGGATGAGTTCAATCTACACTGTCCTTTACTCAGTTAACAACTACAGAAAGGAAAATTTGGAAATATGTCTGCACTCCCTGTTTCCTCTATGCAGTATTTACTTATGGATTTAAGAATGCAAACATCATAAGGTGGTTGCAAATAAAATTACGTTTTGTAAGTTCCAAATACTAAGCATTTTAATCCCCGAATAAAGATGTACAGGTATTTTGAGTAAGGTGCAGTACAAAGAAACATTTGCATTTGTTGATCAATTATGTGGCACCTACGTTTTATAAACATAACTATGGGTACATTCCATGGTTGCAATGTCACATTACATCGTGTTATCTATTTTTTCATGTAGGAAACCTACCACGGAATCAATAACATGGTGTACTAGCTAGCAAGAAGATTTGATAGTACGTAAATAAAAGGTAAGCATTTTATAAGTATCCATTTAAAATCAATATATATATATATATATATATATATATATATATATATATATATATATATATATATATATATATATATATATATATATATATATATCAGCTTTTTGTAACAAAAACCCCATCAGATTTTTACATAGCAAGTTTTATATATCAGTCATGAGTATTCCATATCTTGATATCGATATGCATTCGTAATGTCCTTAATGTTACAGGAAAAGATGCATGTTCCCTTGATATTTGAGCTTTGTATTCACATATAATGTTAAAGCTCTGATTGTTTTATGGGTTTAAAAGCATTTTTCAAAACATGGGAGGCTTTATACGACTGTCTATTTATCTGTTGGAGGAGGAACCATGGAAACACCGGAAAGAAAGCTATCTCATATACACACGTTGGCCATTGAACAACTTACATTTAACTGAACAAATGACATTGTGGAAAATTATAGAAAATAGATTATTTCTGAACTGAATAGTTGTGTTAAAAAATTTTGTAAACTACTCTGATTAATTGCATAATCAAAATTACGTGCAATAGTAAAAAGTTCCTCTCTGTTCAGCAGGGCAACAAAAAACACTCCCATATATAATCACAAATTTCAATAATACGCAATGAATGCTGAGGGCATACTGCGTTTGTACCGGTACACAAAACGTAAAAATCTGATAAAGTACTTTAAGACTAAAATTTGGTAGTCGAAATGCGTGTTATGAATATAAAATGGTATACAATAGTTTACGCTATTCTTCTCAGCATTCATATATACACGAGAAATTTGTGCTAACAAATACACATTTTATTATATTTACTATATCAGGAAACGTCTATCATGTCTCGGCCAAAATGTGATGTTAGTTTATTGCCTAGTCCAGGGAAATTTCACGTCATTAGGGATAGTTTCGAAAGTGTTGATGACGTCACTAATGCAATTAAAGAGGCCGGTGTGGTCAATTGCGGACTAATAATAGGTAAGTGTTCACTCATAGTGATACGTTTTGAAAATAAATGAGGCAACAAGTATTGATCACGTGTGGGTTCAGTATAATTCCTCCATCTCACGCCTCATACAGCATGTGTAACATTGCTTCATTGATGAGTAAAACATTTAATGCGGCACTTACGATTACCATCAAAAGAGTTGTGAAACTTTGTCAATTACATTACTTTTCCATTCCATCATATAGCTATAAAATTCATTCTGTAGTATCATCCCATTCTATTATATAGATATAAACGCATTTTGTAAATTCATCGCATATGCGCTAAAGTTGATCTTTAACATATTGTAATTATATGTTTTTCCCTAGTGAGTATGTTTCAAAAAATAATTATTTCTTGAAGGGTTCCTAATGCAAAAGACTCCCGAAGAAACCAACAAAACACCCTAAGGTCATCAAGTGAAATAACTCGTCTGATGAAAACTCAACTGATGGTGTAGGTAGATATAGAGCTAGGGAGCGAAAAACAGTGACAAATGGACATACTTACAGAACAAGCCGATAAAAAACTGTATTTCAAAATCTCAGAAGCATCTCATTTACTTGTCTTTTGTAGGTATCGATTACACAATTAGCAACCGCCTTCAGGGACAGAAGACATTTAAAGGACGTTCTCTGCATGACATCAGAGGACCAGATATGAATCCATACCAACAAGTATCTATCTATCTATCTATCTATCTATCTATCTATCTATCTATCTATCTATCTATCTATCTATCTATCTATCTATCTATCTATCTATCTATCTATCTATCTGTCTGTCTGTCTGTCTGTCTGTCTGTCTGTCTGTCTGTCTGTCTATATATATATATATATATATATATATATATATATATATATATATATATATATATATATATATATATATATGTGTGTGTGTGTGTGTGTGTGTTTCTGTGTGTGTTTCTGTGTGTGTGTCTAACATTTCTTTCTTAATATCATATGACGTGTAAAGGGACATGCATAAATGCACACACACACACACACATATATATATATATGTATATATGTGTGTGTGTGTTTCCAATTGCACTATAAGAAGTGGGATCACGTATGTTCATTCAATGGTATATTAAAGGCTATATATTGCATATTCTGAAAAGTTATCTAAGCCCTACATGCTAACATTTCTTTCTTAATTTAATATGACGTGTAATGGGGCATGTATAAATGCATATTTCAGACTCTGATTGCGAACGTTTCCCTTTGCAGTTCGTCATCTAATGTCGCTAACGTATTGGTATCGATTCCTGATAAATCTCCTCGAGCCTAAGCATACAAAGAAGATAAATAAAACGATTATCTATACCGTCTTTAATATTGCTAGAGTCGTGGAATGCTTTCTTCATGCATTTCACCTCTAGCCTATTTATTAAAATGAATACCATCACGATTATATTCTTGATTTGCTGATCCTTTAGTCTCCTTTCTCTAAGAAATATGCACATCAGAATCACGACTCAAGTAACCGCCAGCTTTTCTGTACACTGTTACCACATGGATTGTCTTGTTGCCCAGTAGAGTCAATTGTTATCTGGGCTACCCTATTCTTAATATGGTGATACGCCTCAAAATCGCCGACTTTAAAGGTAGGTGGAAATCGCTACACTACCCACGCCTTTGAGAAATGCGACCCGCATTTTGAAGAAAAACAAAAATATAATTAATGAAATTTAAACAATTTAAATAATTCAACCAATAAATCATTATTCGCTCAGAAAGTTTTAACACGATGCATTGATTCATATTGATTGAACACATTATAAAGCAACTTCTTTGAAAGACATTTCAAGCATTGAAACGTAAACATAACCAGCCATCCAATATCGTACACAACATTCTCGGCGAGGTTGCTCATCGAATGGCTCTTGAAATTGTTAATCAGTTTCATATACGCAAGTTTCGTCCACTTTGGTATCTCTACATGGTTTAGGCAAGTGCACATTTCCAACAACTTATTCACCCTCGCAAGTCTCGACATTTTCTAAGATGTGTTGCAGATTCCATTCTTCGGTTAGAAGTTGATTACTGCTAAGTCGCATACAGTCACAATGAAGAGCTTGTGGATATCTGCTTAACGCATAGTTCACTTTGCACATGACTTCAGTCACTTTGTCTAAACCCTGGAGCAGTCCACTTCATTGACTCGTAAAGATTGGAAAACAATCCAATCTCTCGTTCAGGAAAGAATGCATACACTTTATCATCTACTCTGAATCTTTACAATTAATAAGAGCTGTCTTGATATCGCTTTTTCAGCTGCAGGGTACCATTAATATTTTTTCTTTGCTAGAGTCTGAGCATCGTTTCATTCGCTCTCTCAACTGTTTCAAGTAGGAAGGTCTTTTTCCGTCAGGAACACAGCAGATTACGGGAGTGACACGCTCAATTCTAGGCGACACATTCACTGGTTCTACCAGAGTTGTTCTACAACGCTTCGTCGTCCCTTCAAACGAAACGGGAAACTACTTGTCATCAATCTTAAATATGCCTTTTGCATCATCTATTGACGCACAGTCTGTCCTCATAAAGTCGCATCCTATGTTCTCGGCAATATTGCTTTACTGTGGCAAATATTAAACTTATTTGTCCTAAAAGCATCATAATGGTGCCACCGGCAGCGACAACACCATGTTTATCACTGGCGATGGAGGTCGGATTGGATACGTATATGGTAATATATGTTCTCAGAGACCAGTCTGAATTAAGCTCCAGTATCAGTCAAAAGCGTTTTATCGAGACCTTGGATGCCAACTATTACGAACATTCCTGACTAGCTAGCTACAGATTGAACTTCAACCGAGTGAGTCGCTGGTTGTGGCCTTTTTCCAATGTATACTTTTATGGATATTGCGGCGCCATTCCTGGTGCTTGCGTAATCTTCGCGCTGCAAAGGCTCTTATTAGACCCTTAGCTATTATTTTCCAGTTTGATTTAATCCTGGAGATTCTTTCTTAATGTGTCCCCTCTGGACACATATGAAACATTTGGCACAATGCGCGGATTTAGAGTTAGAATTTTTATTTGTATCTGCTCTTACGGAAGCGCTTGGAACTTTATCGTAGTCAGACGACATATTTAACATACATGTTTCGTCATGAAGCTTATTTCATCAACTGTTTCAGTGGAAATAATACATGTTCCACCGTCACTGATTATGATACTTCTTTCGGTGCTTTTTCGTCGGCTTATAACTGATGATAATCGCTACGATCACCCTTTTGCTGTTTCTCTATTCGAGCAAGGGCTTCTAATTCCACTGCTTCGTGTATGGCATTATTTAAACAATTCTGTAGCGCCTGTTGAATGCGAAGTCGCATATCAGAATCTACCAATGCGTCAAAAAAGTTTTGTTTGGCCATAACTTCAGTCACCTATTAATGTTAGATAGTGTACATGAAAAAGTTTTCAGATACTTTTGTTAAATTCGAAAAGTATTGCTACAGATCTTTGTTTTATTTTTGTTAGCTATGCTCTTTGAATTTCCGTTTGATTGGGCCGTAACATTCGTTCCTCATATGCCCCTAGAAGACGCTCTCAGTTCTCAACAGCAACATTCCTCATGTTTTTAAGCAATCCTTGTTCTTGTCCACAAAGAAACCTGTGCCTTTTTGCTCGCTATTCCAATCATTAATTTCGGCACTTGCCTCGAGATGGAGCTTATAAATTATCGTGGAATCGGTCCTTCAACTACGTCTGGTTTCATATGTCATGATTTTGTCTGATTGTTATATTTAGCAAATGATATGTGGTAGATTATTGCGTTCGCAAACATGAGTCAGGACTTTCAACATGTATTCCACTTATTGCAGTAGCACCTTGGAGCATATTAAATGTGCGTGCGATGGGCTTAACGGCTATGCCTGCAAACAAATGTTGGGGTCAAAAACATAGGAAACGTTTTAAAATCTGGTTTTCTCATAACATTATCTGTACCTTCCATTTAAATCTCTCGAACAGTCTTTACTTCTTTATTGTTGTTGTCTTGTGCTAAGAAGATACATAAAGTCGCATGAGTCCCAGTAGCATGCGACCCCTGGAGCTATGCATATGCTCTTGGGCCTTTGCTTTCTTGTGCATACCCCACCGTGCACGACGCTTTCATTTGTACCTTTGTTGCAACCGTTCTTGTGCTAGTTTCTATTTGATCAATTATGGCATGAAAAGACAACCGGGCTGCATCTAACTTATAATCAATGTGCTTGCTCTGCGAGTTTGGATTCTATCACACTCACAATGAGAATTTTATTTTCATTATCGCTAGGTTTTGAAAGTCGTGCGTTCCTCTTGAGCGAACTACTATCAACCATCCGGAACACTTCGGTAAAGGATTCGTCATTCAGCACAATAAGCGCAAACTCTGCAGATAATCTCTATCTTCACTATCAATCATCTTCAAATCCTATCCCTGGCACCAAGTAATATGTGACTTGTAAGAGATCGTGTTTAAGTAAATTTGTACAACTTTAGTAGCAACTTTCCAATGTTTGCTATGGACGCATGCCTATGAAAGGAAGATAAGTAGCGTGATTATCTTTATCGACTTTAATATTTCTAGAATTGTGAAAACCTCCTTCAGCCATGTATCCTCTAGTCTATTTATTACAATAATTACTTCACGATTATCTTCTTGTTTCTTCTTGTTTAATCTTCTTTCTTATTACACATCAGATCACAATTTAATTCAGCCCGGGAATTTATATACACTGTTACCACGGAACGTTTTACGTTACCAAGACGAGTCTATTAAACCTGTCCAACATGGCTTAAAACGTATGATTATATACAATTTAATAAGTTTAGATGCCGAAAAGATCTGCGCATACTGACATGAAGGAAACAATAATTTAGCGGAAGACTCTATTTTTAAGTTTAACTATGTGTTACACTGACGATTCATTGGAAACCTGTACACGAGCTGCTGTCTATTTATTCTTCTAGGTGATAGTTACTATTGGAGAAACACTACAGGATCTAGATGACGATGGCATTATACCAGTGTATGGCTTTGGTGACGAAGATACCAAGGATAAGTCTGTGTTTCCCTTGAAATCCGAGGTAAGCGATATGGTCTCATGTTGGACAAGATCATTTGGTAATAGAGAATTTATTGTGACCAGTGTAAATAGATGAAGAGTGCCAACAAAGCAGTGTAATATAATTATGTTCAGAGACCGTTGAAAGTGAATATTATATTAGTGTAATTTGATGTATCACTATGCATAATAGGCACACTTATTTCACAATGGGTTCTTCGTTCATTGTTTCCACTACATAATTTACCTACCTAAAATGCATGAAATTTCAGTTAAATGACAGATCAATATCCAAAACTCCGTAAAACGTTTAAGAGGGAACAATAAGGATATCGAGTAAAGAGTACATGGGAATGTCAAACCATAAAGAAAAGAAAAGGACAAATGACACAGAGATAAAACATTAAAAATACATTACGCAATTAAGGGATTGTTATTTGTCTTCTTATACTGATATAATGCTTGTTTAATACGCATTGCTCATTCTCTCCCTCTTTAAATTGTAGGGTAAGTGCAAAGGTTTTAATGAGGTTTTGAACGTCTACAACGAAAGGACTCCCAATGTGCAACTTAGTGGGCCGACTAATTTCGTCCCGCTTATAGAAAAAGCAGTCAAAATTGTCAGAAAAACTAGAAAGGTAAATAACGTTCACGTGTCTGCTCAAACAACATGACACTATAATTGACTGCATATATTTTTTATCTTGATTCTTTATTTAATGCCATTACTTAAATGTGTATTTTGGAGCAATTTTTTAAAAGAAGGCAAATTTTTAAAAACACTGCTTAATATATGAGAACGACTTTCAGTTCTAAATGTAACTGTCAGGTTTTTCAAAAACATGTATACCAATGAACATAAATTGATTTACCAAACTGTTTTATGGATATTATAAACACATATGCCTTGCACGTTATGAGATGATGTGCATCATTTCGGCAGTTAAGTAATTATATTTCCATGTAATCAGAATGAATGTCAGCATGTCAGTTGGCAAGTAGATCTCTCTGTGCCACATACAGGATAAAATACAAAGATGATAACGAAATTAAGGCAGATCTACCAGCTGAATCTATTACAGTATAACAGTATTGCATTATAGAGCACCTTCTTGATATAATGTAGTTCATAAGACGATTAATTTAAACTATGGAATAATATTAAGTTGCTCATTTTGCAACGGCAAAACAGCAATATAACCATTATAAAGATAACATATAAATATGCTTATATATTGAAAATATTCTATTGTATATATATATATATATATATATATATATATATATATATATATATATATATATATATATATATATATATATATATGCTGAACATAAACTAAAGGAGTAGGTGCACGCTTGACATGATTTGAAAAGGAAGCCCCAACTTGACCTGATGATAATATATCAGGCATTATTACTTTTGAAGACTGAAAATGTATTAGTGCAGTATGTATAACATCGGACCCGTTATCAAGGATCGCTGGTTAGATACTCGCTCGGTGAGGCAGTCTCAGTGTGTCCTTCGAAACGGCAGTTAACTCCAAGATTAACGAGATAATATAGCCAATAATGTATTAAAAGCGAAGTTTATACTAATAAAACTGTATTGGTACTACCATAGAGACCGGTATTAGACCCTGTGTTAATTGATCAAATTTCCCATTAATTATATTCTAAAAGTAGACGTTTTTATTTCATTTCGTTCTTTCACAATATATCTGGATTTTCCAATGTGAACTTATTACAGTTCCTAACCAAATTAAATAATAGGAATTGATTTATCTCCCTCTAAAGTACTTTTATCATTTCACATAGCCATAAGCTATATGTATTTTGATATTATAGTATATATTAATTTCTTCAGCGAAATTGTAAAGAGGATTATTTTAAAGTTTTCTTTAATGGCAACATGTGATATATATGAAGCCTACCTTCCTGTGCTATTTATAACAAAGGTCATTCATCAAACAATGCTTGTCTTTTTTCAACGTTAATAGGTTCTCATTCTCCAGACTTTGCATTTGTTCGCCTATACTTAGACTACAGCAAACAAATGTCTTTCTCTGTGTCAGTTAACGATGGCATCAACAGAAACGTTGTGTTGATATTATTTCCTTATTTCTTAACTTAGATAATACGTTGGATAAAATTGTATTTGTATTATAAAGAATAGTACATTAAATATCGTACGAGTTAAGTTATTGGAATCTAAGATGTTTATAGTGCTCTTTGTTTCACTCGTGTTTTCGGACAACTAGTTTATTTAGTTGACCTTCATCATGCCTTAGTCCTTTGGCTATTATTAGCTGATTGTGTGTGTGTGTGTGTGTGTGTTTGTGTGTGTGTGTGTGATTTGGAAATTTAACGTAGTTTTAGCAACTTCTCGGTCATATCGCGTCGGATTTTTAGTGATGTCATGCACTCAGGCATCATGCCGCAGACATGTAGCATCTTGTGCCACCCAAACACATTAGCTTGATACAAGGCCGTCCAGTCCTAACACTGACCTATTAATAGCTCTTAACACCATTTTCATAAGTCTTTGATATCACTCAACCGGGCCTCGAGTTAGTCGCTTTAACCACTTAGGCCAGCTGAGTGGTCCAAACTAACTGGGTAACCATTAAATCATTAGCAAAGAGTATATAAATCCAAACAAGTATATTATTATTATTATTATTATTATTATTATTATTATTATTATTATTATTATTATTATTATTGTTAGTAATAGTACTAGTAGTAGTAGATGTAGTAGTAGTAGTAGTTTTGTAAATATTTTTAATAATTATATTATTATTATTATTATTATTATTATTATTATTATTATTATTATTATTATTATTATTATTATTATTATTAGTATTATTATTATTATTATACATATATATATATATATATATATATATATATATATATATATATATATATATATATATATATATATATATATATATATATTAACCTTTTTAGTATCACATATTGGTGATTGTTGCTGATGGACAGGTCACCAACGAGAAGATCAACGCAGACGCTATCATCGAAGCCTCACACTGGCCGTTATCTATCGTGGTGATAGGGGTTGGTGATGGCCCGTGGGACAACATGAAGGAATTTGACGACAAGTTACCAACTCGCGCATTCGATAACTTTCAGTTCGTCAATTTTCACGAAACTGTCACTGAAGCGAAGAACCCTTATGCTGCATTTGCATTAGCAGCATTAATGGAGATTCCTGAACAATACCAGAGTATCAAAAACCATGAACTCTTGCAAAATGGATGAATTATGTGTAGGGCATGGATAAAGGTTTAAAATATTTCATCTGCATATATTTGTATGCTGCAATATGCTTTGTCAGGTCATATCAGACGTTTGTCTTAGTTCATATACTTGGCAATTGTCTCTCTTTGCTGATTAAAATAATTAATTATTAAACAATCACAATCTTTCGAACTAAAATTCCTTCAAAAATAGAACAAAAAACGTGAACATATATTTTAAATACCTCTAAAACCTTATTTTCATTAACTTTCTTTAAATGTATTCATTTCTGAGGAAAGCTGGTTACATGTTGTTCTTATGTTTTATTGCTAAACCACACCTGTGTTCCATATATGTAAATTAGCATGTGTATTATAATTGTCATTTGAAAATATGCGGAAGCCGACCTCGCTTTAAATGTAAAATGAAAATTCATGCTGAAAACAAATATTTGAAAGTAAATTAAAATAATTTTTAAATGCATTATGTTTGACAAACCCGATTAATTTAAGTGGATGGCAATATGCTTATGACGAACAGCAAATAAAATTTAGATATCAACACATACGAACGTTTTCCCTCTCATATAATTCCTGAGTACAACATGAACCACATCCGCAGACTTGATGTTACAACATCAACATAAGAAAAAATAATGACTTCAAAGTTGGAACCAATCTGATTGTTTGATTCTCTGCTTATATACACTTTCAAGTGTCTATTACAAGTATATGTCACATCAAACCCACGTAATAGACTTTACTACTCATCCCATATTTGAAATACACATTCACGTGACCTAATTCATTGAATAAGAATGAACTCAACTCTTCAAATGTAGCACCTGACTGATCTGTCCAATGGGAAAAGGCCGAATCTCACAAACATATGTGCTACTAGTTATATTATAGGTAATTGTCAACACATACGTAGGTATTTATTTAAATATCCTATACAATTTTTCATCTTTAATATCGTAAAATAGACCCTATGCACGCATACATTCCAGCTATAGATAATCACTAGAATTTACAACAATGAATAAAATCATTTGTCAAATCTTGCAACAGTATAGATATACATAGCAATAGTTAAATGTCTCGTTTGTTTCTGTTTGCATTACCTCTGACATTTTTAACTTCGAATTTTTCATAACCTTTCCTATTTTAGAAATTAACTTTTGCAGCTGCTATGCCATTTTCAAAGTTAACTTTTATTCCCTTCGTATCGCTTTCTTCCTCTAACCTTTGATATGTTATTATACTGGTCTGCAACATTTAGACGTCGTCTGCTTCTGAGACAAAATGTGATAATTATTATGGAAATTCATATATGGCAATTAAAACAATTGATTGGCTACTGTCCAAGATATTTAAGTCTTTAAATTTTACGTATATATATATATATATATATATATATATATATATATATATATATATATATATATATATATATATATATATATATATATATATATATATATATATATATATATATATATATATATATATATATATATGTATATATATATAACTATATATATAACTATATATATATATATATATATATATATATTGTGTATATCTTAAATTTTTTTCTCATGTGTTTATGGTTGGTTTACATGGTGATATTTCAACTATCTTGTAATTTAACATTTTCAACACAGCACAAGGGTTATGTAAGTAAACTTTATTATAAACAAACTGTCAAAAACTATTATGTATATGCAAGTGTGTAGTCATTAATTCAATTGTCATTATCCAGCAATACTCTGCAAGCATTTGCTGTGATATCGTTTATCCATCGTTGCATTGTTGTGGTGAAATCGCTCCCCATGCGCGTCGCTTACTGCAAATATAGAAGAACATGCAACAAATGTATATTTTGTAACATGTTGCACACTATGGATTTTGTATGCTTGAGGAGGATTTCCAACTCAATGTTGTTGTCTGCCTTGTTCTTTCGGAGAAAATTTGTTGCCACTAATTCGAAGGCTTTTTTTCCATGCCACATTTTCCTTGCCAAGCAGTGCACAATCATATACATCATCTCGACGAAGTTCACGGATCTGAGGACCAACAAAGGCACTTTCCTTTATCTTAGCTTCATTTAACCATTTTTCCCGGAGTAACTTTAACGCTGCTTGCGGTTTGTCCATGACCTTGACAAATCTCATAAGACCCAGGTGGTAAGAAAGCCTTCCTTGATTCAACAATTGGCGAATGCTGAACACTTTTCATCCCAGGCTCAAATAATTGCCGGAGTGGCCAAACTATCTTGGTGTAATGGTATTCTCACGCAAGACTGTCCTATTCACAGAGGAAACAGATTCACTTTCTGTATCCAGTCTGCATACGAAGAAAGAGAGCAAGAACCGTCAAATCGCCGCAAAGATGCTTCTTATGTTGATCATAGTTTAAGCACCTCAAACGTTGTTTTATGTTTTCCTAGGTCCTTCATATGTACTGAATGACCAAGGTGGATTTAAGGTCAAACATTTCCAATGTGCAGCAAAACATATTTAAGACTCATCTTCGATAAATCAATGAACAATCTCCACTTATCGGGATCATTAACGATGTTCAAGGGTGTCATCACACATAAATGTTGTTGAAGGCTACAAGATCACCTTCAATCTAGGACTATGAGACAAGATCTTTTTGAACGTCACGAAACAAGGAAACCCTAACATCACCTGCATCACCTGCCAGGAGAATCCACTGCTGTAGTTTAGAGCCCAACAGCTCTGCCTTTTTGGGATAGTTACAATCAATGTCATTCAGTTCTCCCTGTGTTATGAGGTGTTGGTCAGAGAAGTAGGATGGGATAAAATATGGGTTATGTGACATTTATAGTGCAGGACTAGATATTTAATTCTATTCTTATTCCTAATATGACATAAACTTGAGAATGATTCTGCTGTATCAGGAACCGGCCGTTATTATCTGTTGGGTATTGGGCATATAACTGATGAAATGTTCGGATAATGCACAGTCCACTTTTGTTTCTTTGACACTCCTTTCCCAACTGGAAGCTCCATACAGAAGTAAAAATTGCTGATATGATCTGTTTGGTCTCTCCACATTGTTAGCACTGCAATGGGCATACATGTCCTTTCCCTATTCAATCACTGGTGACGATTTTGTTGCACAAGTTTTGCAGCAAACGTGTGGGATCCACCTCTTAAGCATAGTCGTTATACTGCGCGTTTTTAAGCAAACGTCACTTAACCATATACATTACATGAAATATCTGCTTTGCTCAACCATGTACGAGGCATCTACGTTCACTTTCGTTAAACATAAATGCGTCCCTTTGCAAAATCAAACACTGACAATTAAGAGATCATGACACTGATTTCTAGAGCTGATATAGGCAATGTGTTCAGCAGTGATGTAAACTTAGTTATGACTGCATCATCCATGACTTTTAGGTACATTTCATGTCATGTTTGACACAATACCAATTTCATGTTGCATCATGCATTGTTTTGTTTCGCTTACAAAGCATGTACTTTCCAAACCGAGTCATAGATTTATTCATATATGCAGTCAAAGATTCAATTTAGTTAATTTTGGTTTAAACTTAGATAACGAACTTATCCTCCGCCATTCATCAGTTAAGGGTCGTATATACTGACCCAGTAACATAGCTTTAAAACTAAAGCCAATCAGCCCTTTTAAGGATCATTTTCGTTGTCAGTGACCCAGAATTAGTACAGTTTGACTACATTTCTTTCTGAAGTATGATGGCTGTAGACAAGTGTTACAAACAAAGAGATCTCTGAGAGAGGTTTATAATACTCTAAGCAATAAATCATTTTTGCACATATGTGACCTAAGTCCAAAATATAGAGAAAAGATACGGGTATCTAAATCCCACACATTTATTATAATACCTGTGTGACATTTGAACGTCTGAAAATTATAACCAATACCATTCATCTGAATCTGACTTTTGTACTTACTTCCTGGTTAATATATGATACATACTTACGACATAAAATAATTTATTTCGCCACTTTAATTTTAAAGTTTAAATTCATAACATAATGCATCGTGAATGTATCGGTTAATTCTAATTGCTACTTAAAGCATTATTATAATGTGTCTACTCATGCATTACGACATGGTTATTTTATACAAACTATTTTTTAAAATGTTTTTATATCCTTTCAATGCCCGCGAACTAATTCCAATTTCTAATTATAGCTTATTTGAATCTCTCATACGTTCGTTACAACAAATATTTGTATTATACAACCACATTAGTGTGTGCATTGGTATTACAAAAATGATCCAATGCAACAGCCAACATAAGTCACCACGATGTCAACAATTCAGTCCAGCAAAATATAGATTTCAAAGACTGTGTTTAGAATATATGTTAAACAAAATAAGAAAGTATATGGACTTTGCATTGCCTATCACATTTATAATAAGCTGGATAAATGGCTATAATAAATAATAAGTTAAGAGATTGATTCCTCAAGTGATACAGGAGAACTGGGTTTTTCTTATGGTTGTTTTATAGTGTGCAAAAAGAAACCAATGATAAGGCTACCCCTACGTGGCTGAAACAAAAATGCTACCCGAACCCTATCTGTATATTTTGGACTTGGGTCACATATGTGCAAAATTTTATAAGGTCTTCGCATAGTACATCCCCATGTTCTCCTAACGTGTTCTTATCGTTATTATCGTTTTAGTAGAGTATCGAATAATTTAAAGGCGATATTGTTTTGGTGAATAGTACGGTTATTTTACAATCAAGTTTTCTTCAAACATTATGCCGTACATAGAGGGGTTCTTTTGGGCTGAAATGTTTTCATTTTTCTATTTAATTGTTGTCAAAATGGATGGGGTGCCTGTGTATTTCCTGTACATTTGCTGTGAATGATGGACCAAATACACATGCAAAATGACTGTATTGTCCGAATGAGACTATTTTAATACAGTTCTCTATCATATCTGTTTTCATTGGGTATTAATGGCAATATCTTACAAAATGTATTTTGTCCTAAATACATAAGTACTTGTTATTATTCTATTGTAACCCATGTAACAAATCTATATAAGAATCAGTCTGAATAGTTGAGTCATATCAATATACTGTATACTCTCTCCTGAATAATTTTAATTTTTATAGGTCAAATTTTATGGTGAAATTCTCGGCGCTTACATTTTGTACTTCGTGTGTAGGTCTTTAATTAATTATTTATCAAGTCTAGCTAATCTTGCCATAACCAATTTTATTCTAAGGATCGTCTTAATTAGATACATCTCATTGTGATTACAAAGTCATATAAATATTACTTTTTATATCTGTATTTATCCAAATATCTCTTGAAAGGATCTCCACGTGTTTTTCCTTCATGTTATCTTTCACACGTGCTTGTACATTCGTCGTAAATTCTTTCTAGTAGGAAAGGTATTATTGTATCTTAAAATATTTTTCTAACTCTCTGGGTTTGTCAATAACTGCATTCACCATATTTGATTTATTTGACAAGCAAAATCGTATTATTTACTTTACTAATGCGTTTAAAATTTGTAATTATATTGTGCGGAGCCAAAAGCTCAGTGTCCACATTGACAATCTGCCTCCGACTCTCTTGACAATAAGCAGCTGATTACATAAATTCATCATTACATTATTACATTATTACATTGTTACATTACTACATTGTAACATTATTACTTTGCTACATTATAAGATCTAAATAGATTTTTATTTTCTCGGCACCGTAATAATTTCAAATGGCCTCGTACATGTTCAAAAGAAAGAACTACTAAAACAATGGTAAAAGAAAAGGAAATGAAACTTTGTTTGAGGTGTTTACACTCATATGCATAGCCAGACGAAACATACTGTCATAAAAAAACAACCAAACAAGCACCAAAATAATAACTGACAGTGCTTATATATATATATATATATATATATATATATATATATATATATATATATATATATATATATATATATATATATATATATATATATATATATATATATATATTATGACTGGCTTCTTTTCAAGTTCATTTCTTATCTCTATGTGCTTGTCATCTTGAGCATATTTACATTCACATTGAGACAGTTTTATAAATTTCATAATGCAACATTATACAAGATCAAGAGGCACGTGTTCATAAAGTAGAGCAGAAATTCTCCCTGGATAATTTATACCTACCGAGTCTTAACAAAACTTATTAGTGAACTGTATTGCGTTTATTAGGGTCATTTACGTTGTTTTCTATTTAGCAATTCAATTCGTCTTTTGTATGCCTAGTGAGACGATGAGTCGGCCACCTTGCTTCTTTAAGAGGTAGTAAAAAGAATTAGCAGTAGTTTGAATTTCAGCATGAACATCAATGACATCATTAATATTTACCAAAATGAAAGATAAAATCCATTAGTATGGTTAGTACTGGTAACTTTGACTATCAGTTATCAGTTGAAGTTTGGATAAATGAATCTGTTAAGAGGATAAAGGTTTCCTTACCTTATGTCAAAAAGTCCGACCAAAGAATTTTGTTCAAAATTCGCACTCCAAAATTAGAGAGGTTTCAAGCGGCGGTACATTTCATGGAAAGGCATCAGCACCGTATGCGTTAATGATTATTTTGATTATGCAAGATTTACAGAACTGTGAAATTCTATTTTAAAAAATAATGTGTTTGATATATTGAATCCAGAAGATGGAATATATCATAATATAACCCCACCCCCATTAAAGTCTTCGTATTCGTTGCTATTTTTAGGAAGATTAGTATCACCATGTATTTCAAAGCCTATTAGGACGGGGCATATTAAATGTCATTTTGAATAGGTTGAAATTAATTAAATTACTAAATTCCACAATATAAGACATTTTTTTAAATTTTGCGAGTTATATACTACAGTATGGTCTTAAAGTTCTTATCAAGTAAGAGAAAAAACGTTTATTTAAACTGGAAATATGAATATGTCTCTCCGAAATGCACAAAGAAAATAAATTGATGTATGGTAAATGACTTACTAAGCTAATGAATGTTCTATCAAAACCAATAGTTTATACTATCCAAATGAGTCCCAATGGAATTCAAAATCATAAATGGTAATGTACTGATGTGTCAAGGTTACGGAACAAATTAAGCAAATGAAAAGGGAGGTAGGGTAAGGAATATGGTTTACATTTGGTATGACTATCGTACGATGACGATTTCACTGATGAAAACGGATTTTGCTACAATGAGTTGATGTGAATATTTTAGATTATAATTATATCACATATCAGCGGATATTATTCGAGCTTTAGCAATTTTAGAACTTAAAGAGTTAACTGTGCTATATCATTTACATGGGTTTATAACTCAAAATTATGCTAACTGTTAACAATGACGAAGTACACAATTATTCATTCCTTAGGGTGATGGGAATAAAGGGTATTTCTGGAAACGGTCACAGAGCTACGAGAGACTGAGCATTAAAGTTGGTGATGTTATGTATGAACCGATCAAATGGAGAGGTCATATGGGATTGACAACAGCTGAGAAATTACTTGAATTAGTTGAAGTGACATGTTAGTAATGCCATATTTTGGAATAAATGAATATAAGTGATTGTGACAAATACGATGCTAATCAACCAATACCAGAAACATTGTCGGTTGGTTTCTCAGCAGCTATCTTGACTTCTCAGGATCGAAATACGATAAATGAAGAAAATATAAAGAATGGAAAAGTTATTAACGAAAGGATAATGTTTGAAAATGCTGATGTTGCACATATGAGAACTTCTAACCAATTTACATTTCATTGTATTCGAAATAAAGTGTTATAAATGAAATAAGTAGATTATTAGATTCAAAAGGAAACTTTCTAATGAGAATGGCCATCATGATTCAACATTTACCTCATTTACTTAAAAAAAAGTTTTATTTACTGCTTACCGCGAATTAAAATCAACTATCGTACAAATGAATCAAGAAAAACCGAGCCAAAAATGCAATGACTCGTAAACAAATATTACTTTATTTAGATACTTAGATACTCACATTTCTATTTTGATGTTGAGCACATTAATCATAAAATTAATTAATTCGCTCTAAAATCTTTTGAATTTTAAATTTCTTCAATTATTTATATTTTGTTTTAAAAAAATAGATAAAATTAATTGTTTCAATTTTTTCCTGATAAACATTATTTTTATTGTTAAAACCTTACGTGGTTGGATTGGTAGAAACAAGATTTTAATATCATTATTTATATTTGCGCTGGCCCAATATACATGATCTATAAGCCTAGTCTTGAATCTATAAACCTGTGTTTTAATATTTGTTTTATACCCTTGGCTTGATCTGAATTTATTGTTAAACTGAAGGGTTGTCAATAGAGAATTAAAACAAACTATTGTACAAATGAATCAAGAAAAAAATCGAGCCTAAAATGCATTGACTCGTAAACAAATATTACTTTATTTAGATAATGACATTTTTATTTTATGTTGAGTACATCAATCATCATTACTTCACTCTAAAATCTTTAGCATTTTAAATTTCTTCAATTATTTATATTTTCTTTTTTAAAAAAAGTAGATAAAAATTTAATTGTTTATGTTTTTCCTCTTAAACATTGTTTTTAATGTTAAATCCTTTCGTGGTTGGATTGGTAGAAACAAAATTTGTCATTACTTTTTTATATTTGCGCTGGCCCAATATACATGATCTATAAGCCTAGGCTTGAATCTATAAACCTGTGTGTTAATATTTGTTTTATACCCAGGACGAGTGGCTTGATCTGAATTTCTTGGTAAACTGAAGTGTTGTCAATAGAGATGTGTTTTTATATTATGGACTTGTGTTCGTACGCAAGTTATAGGCGATAACCTTGCAAAGGTTAAGAAGATATATAAATAGTTCGACTCAATTAGGCCTAGTATATAGTTACACCCAACTCAGACAATTACAGCTGTCAGCCTAAAGAATAAAATTATATTTCAGCATCACATTTTTATGAAAATATGATACTTGAATATATCAACAATCTGGCCACACATTCTCTAAACATCGATATGTACTTAAAACGCCAAGCTTCTGGCCCTACAATAATGTTACAGATTTTAAAAATATCCAAAGATTGTATGTCTCCTGCTTAGAAAGCTCTTAAAACACGGCGATTCACTATCTCTTTGCATTCTTGCAAGCATTCCCAGAAGTAAAGGATTTCCGAGTGGCTCAGTAGACTAAATTACTCACCAATCACTGCCGCCTCATCTGTCTGTGGGTTCAAGTCTCGGGCTCGGCCAATATGGGTACATGAGAAAGCTTGCCAGTAGCTTCTCGTGGGTCGGTAGGTCTTTCATGGGTTTCGCCGGGTTCATCGTCTACCATTTGTACTGGCCAGCATGTATCATGTGCTGAAAAAATTTCGTTAAACCCTACAACAACCAAAAATAAAAATTAGAAGCAGAAATAGTATTTTATGAGGACCTAAGTAGCAAATATGTGGTCAAGTTGATCATGTTACCATGATTTATTCTTATACATGACGCTCACCATTCCTTTTACTTAAATGTGCGTGCAAAATGAATAAGAACAATTATAATAACGATAATAATACACGGCGTTTTTTTTCTCTAAGTTTGTTTTTTCATGCAAGAAGATAAGGTTCTTCTCTCATTTGTATGTGAAAACGATATTCCTTTAAACTTTGGTTTCTTATTTCTACATTTCGTCTAATTACTTATTACTTTAGGTCTTGATTTTATAATATTCAACAAATACATAAACAGTTAAAACTACTTCGCTATCGTTTGGAATTATTGAAGATACTTACCACACTAATATATTGGATTAATGAAATAAAAGATTTTAATTATAGTTTTCTGATTCCGATAGATTTCGATTGGTCCTTTAGGCAGAAAAAATGATAACCCATTACAATAAATTTTGCAATTGCAGTCGAACAATGTTTCAGTCATGAACATACATTGCTAGCATTTGTTAGGAAGAATGATGATATTTAATAACTGTGCATCGAAGCTGTATAAACACCTTGCAAGCAGATGAATTCTTAGCTTAAATTAAAGGTTAAATTAATATATGTCAAAAAAGGTTTAACTGTGCAAAACCTGCAAATCTTGAAACAGTTATAAAAATACAACAATATTAACATATTAGAAAGTTATAATCCTTTAGTCTGACCAAGATAAAACATACCTGTGTCAGTTATTTATAGATAAGATAAAACCGTGTGCGATCTTAAACAATAGAGGTTTAAGACTCAAATACAATATATCAGGGTGTGCAAGGAACATTAAATTTATTGACAAGACTGATATTCATGAACGGAGTATCGTGCGCATTCACGGTATATTCTGAAGAATACGAGGAATAAAGGTAGGTCACAATTTGCATTTAAATTAGGTATGGACGCGTAGGGATAATTTGCCGCGTGCCATGAGTGGGTAAACATCTGGACACTATTCAAACAGGTACCGGTCTGGACTCTCCATTCCCATCTTGTCCTGTACCCCAAACCTTCTTTCACAAACCAGCTCAATTTTCTCATGCAAGCAAGGCAAATTTGCGGGGGTGGGTAGACCAAAGTTTAATCTTACCACCCGGTAGGGCTGAGTATATCATGTGAATATAGCACTGAGCAAAACTTTTATTTTCCAAAAGGAGGTCATGACATTACTGTGGTATTTAAAGAATGTCACTACTAGAATGTATTTTCAGAAAGACAAAAATTTTGCACGTTGGTTGGTACGTTTTAAAATGCAATGATACGTTTGTCAGCCAATTTTATGTTCGTTATAAGCACAGTATACTTGTAATGGATAAAAAAATATAACAGCGGTTACGAAAATATTATTTCATTAAAGAGAATGTTAGATTAATTTCGTCATTTTTTTATCTCTGTCTTCTCTATTATTAACAAGAGTTTGACTGAAGAGGACGAAAACTTAAAGAAATTGTAAGAAGAGAGGAAAAAGTGCATATCATATCAAATAATTTATAAACCCTTCATTATGTCGCTGCAGCCATCAAATAGCCGGTGTTAATAATTGTGAACCTCTCTTGAGTACGTAATCTATAAACATTTAATTTATCTAACATACAAAGAAAACATTTAAATACAATTATTGTATTGTGAATAAGGGTAAAAATTAATCATAAATATTGTATTACGTGTCCAAACGTATTTAATGTTCACACTGAGCTCCAGAAGTTTGGTTGTCCTGATGTACCATACTGATATTATGCTGAACGTCCTAGAATGAGTTACCAGCATTTCCAAAGTAGTTCCTGGTGGGAAAGGTCAATGAGCACTTTGTAATTTCAATGAAAACGTCATATAAATATTTCCTCACAAAATATAAATAAACAAATCGCTAAGCTCTATTCATAGATTTTGAAACAATGATGTAAAAAGTAGCTCAGTTTTTGTTTACCGAACATATATTTATGTACAAACTTTCACTGACCTATGACGCACAAAATGTTCTGGTAAACTAATTCAATTAAAATAATCCACTAATTCGTAAGCAAGACTAGGTCTTGAGCATAAATCAATGTGAACATATTGATTACGTTTTCAAATCGTGACATAAATCAAGAAAATGCAGCACTCAACCATGACTTAAGTCACATACACAATACAAATTATGATATTTATAGCAGTAGAACAAAATTTATGTAAGAGTATTAACTTGCCAAAATTTGTTTACTTATATTTTGCCCTCAGTAACTTCAAACTTTATACTAATCCATATCAGAGAATCGGACATAAATGCATCTGACGTTTATGCTGAGGAGTTATTTTACAGACGAAATGGGTAAACCGTTGAAGTGAGGACAGGGTTTATTTTCAATGTTGTCGGTATTGCACAAAATGTACTTAAAATGTGAAAGCTTACATATCATACCACACCTATTGCTTGCGAAAGAAAAACATTATATATAGCAAAAAACTCAACCCCATAGATTTAATATATTAATATTAAATTAGTATGATATTATATAAAAATAATTATTATAGTTACTCATATATAGAGGTAGATAGTTTTTATATATAATAGATTTGTTTTCAAAGAGCATGAAAACTTTGCAAATTTGATAGCATAAATATGTATTGTACTTTAATCTTGCTGAGTGTTAATAATAATGATCGATAAAAAACCTTTAGTTGTATATATCTCCCCTATCAAATTTGTATAATGTTCTATTTCTATTTTAAATGTCAAAACACACATCTATGTCACTGAACTTAAACTATGAGCGAATTTCTTTAAATCAATCATGTATTGGTGCCAGACAAACACATTCAGGGACGAAATTATCCAATCAGACGTTTATTGATATTTTAACTACTGTTGATTTTTAGTACAACAGCAATAAAATATTTATGTCGGACGCTGTTGCCACAATTGTCTCAAAAAAGTCTTTACTATACTCTTATTGTTTACTGATTTCTGACGAATATAATATATCTAAAAATATATATTTAATATACCTAAAATATATCTAATAATTTAATTGTTTGCGCTTAGTTATTTTATTTGGCAGAATCATGGTCTCCGTTGCATAAGCTTCCAATTTGAATGCTGCAGAATACTCCTTATCGCTGTTGAACAATGTGATTAATAAGTATATCAAGATAACCGGGCTGGGGTCAGATTATATCAAAAAGCATCAATGATGGTAACAAATATATAATATTTATTTATGAATAATTAATTGGAACATATTATGCTCAGTTTGTGCGCATACAAGATACAAACGTTTAAGAATTAATAACATATACGCGAACTTGATAATGTAATGTAAGAAAACAACTTTAAATAGCACATATATTTACGATTCAAAGTGATTTCACACAATTAAATCAAATGATTCACGCAGACGTCAATACTTTGCTCATAAATAATAAATGATATGGTTGCATGGAACATAAGATGCTCTACTCAAATTATTAAACGTTCAGATTCATTCAAAGATTGTTAGATTCTCATTCAAATAATGAGATGCACAATATCTTCTCATCCCTGTCAGGCGGTTGAGGTGCCAATGGTCCGCCGCTCCTAAAATATCTAAACATCCGTTCGTTATATTGTTCTCTGCAAACCCATTGGTCCAACGACCTATCCGTTTGAAGCAAACTGGGTTTAAGAGAACCCAAATTAGCCCACCCCTAAAAGACACCTATACTCCAGTGCATATATGGACATACAGAATATACAGCAAATCACTCCGTCACTCTTCCAGTACAACACTTGGCTGCAAGTAAATCAACCGTCAGTAAATCACTAGTCAGTCAATCATCAATCAGTTGAAAATATATCCAAATATGTGTACTACAAATGACACGAGCATGTAAAATAATAATACTCAATTTTTCATCGTGACAACTATACACAACGAAAAGCAGGTTCAGAAGCAATTAGATAAGAATCTCATAGTACAAAACGTCCATTATTAAATGCAACGTTATTGCAAATATAAATCATTCTGTTAAATTACATGAAAAGTACATTAGAAAATAAAATATAACATTGCAATATACGAAACAAGTCAACGTTACCGAAAACTTCAAAGCTACATGTGGTAGTATAGTAATTATATATTATAATACAACTAGAAAACTAATATATAATTCACATACTACTACATCTGGAGATCGAAAGTCGTGAATGTAGACTGCTCACTGACAAGACTTCTTGCAATGTGATATTTAATTCTACGGCGAGGTAATTAATACACCTTCTAGGTAGTCTTACGTTGTATGTGTGCTTGAGGAATATCTTTTTTCCCATCGTAAGCGCTTCACAGGTGCAGCAGAAGATGAACTGAACTGTTTAGAAATACTATGCGATATACAAAAGCACCCTCGGGTAACGCTGTACACAAAGAGCGAAACCCGAGTAGATGTATTTAATATAAATTAACGATAGATTTATAGACCTCCGTGACACATATCATGTAAATATAGCTTAATTGTTGGAGATTATTGTCTTTATTTGACGTTCGTCATTGGTTGCCAATTCAGTTGGTATAACCAATATCTCGGTGATTGTGTTCTCAAAGTATAGCGCTTCTAAACTTTAGTTCTAATCCAACAATAATCCTATTTCTTTTTCTGAATTTCAATCAGAGAAACTACATATTTACTACTTTATACCAAAAGGCTCTCATTCATGCTAGGTTGTTATCTTTGTAAAACGATGAAACATGCTGAAAATTTATCTACCAAAGTGACTGAATATAAATATGCAATAGCCCTTGTTAGTACATTTCTACACTTTTAATCATCACAGTAACTATTTTGCTTTAGGACATTGTTTAAAATGTTACATAACAGACGGAATATATATCGACCATGCTTTACAAACCTCAATGTGTGCTCCAAAAAATATGTTCTGCATACCTGAAACTAGAATTTTGTATTTTGATTTACATATTGCGAACTATGATCGCATGCTCTACATGAAAGGGAAATATTTAATTTGTGTTTTCTTTATAATACAAAGTTCAAGAAAAATTTAACCAATGCTACATGCCAAGAGAATTTTTCATTAAGGATCATAAGCTTATATTTGGATTCAAATGTTTGAATTGAAATTGAAACACGTTATTTAATGTATAATCCAAGCTTGCCAGTTACCCTGGCGTACGACAAAAGTGAGTTATGATATTCCTTGGGTAGCCGTCTTATCAGACGTGTATTTATATCAGTAAATGACAAAGAGCAATTCTTAAATGAGACAAAAGCCGATTTGTCCTTTACAAAGGGCAAACAATCTGAGCGATGTGTTCGCCTATACTGGCAGAATGTACGATACAAAATGTTGCCTCGCCCAATCATCGGTTAAACAAGTCATTGGGTTTTTTTACTGGAAAGATGTAAACCAGAATAAGTATTTAGTTTCATCAAGAAATGATAATATTTGTTGGTGTTGCCAAGTGAATTTATATTTGGCTATACAATAAAGAAAAGGATTAATTAAAGTATACATTCTTGTAGTGTTTAGATATGGTACCATTACGTCCCTAATGTTATTCGAATTTGTAGCTGTTTGAGGAATGGATTTGTTGCAATTAATGATAGTTTTTAGACTCATGAATACGTCCTGTGATAAAAACACCAAGTCAACATTGTGTTTATTTATTCATTCAGAAAATGTCTGCCATGAAGGTAAGCAGAAATCCTTCTGACCTCTTTCACAGTTCCAAGGAATTTTATACAATCAGAGATAATTTCGAAACTCTTCATGATGTCTCTCAATCCATTAAAAGCGCCGGAGTTAACAACTGCGGACTTATATTCGGTAAGGTTTACTCATAAGTAAGGAAAATTTCGTATTATCAGTTATCCTTCTGTAACGCCTTATCCGGACTATAATGGTTTGGTTCTTCCTGTCTTGCTTTTGATTAGAAAGAATAATACAAGGCTGTATAGAACAAAAAGAAAGGAAATATCGAAAGGATTTATTTGTAAATTTTCTTACGTAAAAGAACAGGTGAAAATGCAGTTCCTGAACGTCAGTACAATTACATGTACATAAGCATTTCATACCAGGTTTATGTAGACTAGATAATCACTGGAATCAAAGGTGATCGACTCCAGTGGGGAAAGGTGCAATGGAACTTCAAATATAAATGCACCTTCTCCACCTCTCTCTGAGTTTGATTTAACAATATATTTGCAATAATTTATATTACATATAATTCACTTTATGGAAGTACAAGAAAGAGTTGCTTATGCCAGGGCGGTGAATAAAGTGAAGGTGAACTATTAACTTTCAGGTGATAAGGGTGCTGAATATAGTACCATGAAGGTAAAACGTAATCCCGTCTTTTAACAAAGGTGAAGAGTTGCGATTTAGTATCTACTTAACATTAATATACCTATATAGCATAATATATGTATATTTCAGTTCCTGAGGGAACAATTTAATATGTTTTCCAGGATTGCCTTAACTTACATAGGATAATCGCGGTGAAAATTCACTTAAGGCAAAATTATATCAACCAATACGGTTGATACATAAATTCTTTAATTCCCCGTATTGTCAAGAAAGCAGAGTAAGTTTCATTAGAAGCTGACCATTGCATCTTGACTATGTTTATCTAACATAGCTTGATACATAAGACTATACGAGTGCAAACGGCAAATTAGTATATATTGCCAGTGAGTGCACATCAAAACATTGAAATTGTGGAATAATTTGACTGTTGGAATTATACATTATAAAAGGTAGTTTCATTAGACTACTATTACCAACACGTTAACTGTGCACAACATAATCAAGCAAGGTTGCAATACATATCAAATCTATTTATAACATTGTCAAAACATATTGAGTCAGCATGTTCTAATACACAATGTAAGTAACTCAATTCACATACAACGCTGAAAAATGTGTCCTAGATAAGTAGATTTTATATATTACCATACATAAAGCACACCTCTCATCGAGGAAATGATGTATAGTAATTAGATTATAAATTTGCAATGTTCATTACTCTTGCTTAGTTTACTTGCCCAGCAATCTGTTTTCATCCACGCACCCAAAGAACTGTAAGTAGGCATCTGACATGAACGCATTGCATTTACAGCAATGTAGCTCATTCTTCAAAAGGCACTAACTCTTACTAAAACTTGTTAGATACTTTCCAAATTATATAAGGTAGTGATTGTAAATACTTTTAACGATATTGTAATTGATTTCGTTCGTCATTCTAATACAAAAATGTTATTGATCACTACGTGCATATATTAATGTATGCAAACTGCCAAACAACATTAACCAGTAAAAAGTGTTCAAAACTGATAAGACATAGTAATAAAATGGGCATCCTGTGGGCAAAATCCATTTATATTCATAGGATTTGTAGACAATGTTAAAATGCAAATTGCAAATGTATTCATTTGATTTTCAGAGAAAGTAACCAATAAAAAACAATCTAAGTGTTTTTTTTTCTGTACATGTGTATTCTACTTTAAAAATCATAATATCCCTATTGTTTGCACAGTATAATATGGATGTAAATATCCATGACAAAATTGTTTACTAATTAAGCTGATTCAAACCGTATTTTTCTCATATAGGTATTGACTACACAATTAGCAACCGCATGCAGGGCCAGAAGACATTTGGTGGACGATCTCTACACGACACAAGCGGACCGCAATTGAATCCATATCAACAGGTATGTATGTATGTATGTATGTATGTATGTATGTATGTATGTATGTATGTATGTATGTATGTATGTATGTATGTATGTATGTATGTATGTATGTATGTATGTATGTATGTATGTATGTATGCATGCATGCATGCATGCATGCATGCATGCATGCATGTATGTATGTATGTATGTATGTATATATGTATGTATTCATGCATATATGTATCGCCATCATCATCATCATCATCATCATCATCATCATCATCATCATCATCATCATCATCATCATCATCATCAATCCCTTAACCCAAGAGGACGTTGGGGCTCTACAGTTAATTTTACAACCTATTCTCTACGTCTTTCACTGCTCTCTACTGCTCGTTGGGATTCTCCAAATATCATACCTGTCCATTCCTCATTTTTATGTTTACAATATTTTTATATCCAGACGACATTGAGTCATAACCGTCCCACTCCAGTTTGTGCCTTATTATAATAGTCAAGAGATCTTCATAGAGTCAGATGGCTCATTGGATTCTGTTGTGGACATCTTTGTTGGTTACATGGTCAATGTATGAGATGCCATGATCTTGCGTTAGGATCTCATTTCGAAACATTGAATCGTTCTTTATAGATCTGATGTGAGCGTCCATGTTTCACAAGCATACCGAAAGATGGATATGACAAATGAGCGCATCAGACTTATTTGGAACCAAAAGCAATGTTGGTATCTGTTCATATTGATCTCAATCTAGGTATTGCTGCTGTTGACTGGGCAATCCTGCAAAATAGGTGGGGTTTGGACCCTTCATCTGTGATAATTGATTTCATGTAATCTAACCTTGTAAAGCTTTCCAGCTTCTGTTCAATGACCTTTCTTTCTGCACTGATGTAATTGCTGTTGTTTGTCATAAGTTTTGGTTTTTTCGTGACTCATTTCCATACCGTACGCTGTGGTGGATGTACCGAGGTGCTCAACCATGTCAGCCAGTTTGTATGTGTGTGTGTGTATGTATACATGTATGTATATATGCATATATATGTATGCATATATCATCAGTTGAAACTGAATATAGTCGAAAAAGGGATAAACGACTACATATAATAATGTTAGTCAATAAGGCAGTTCAGAGCTTGTTGCCTCAATGGTAACCTTCAGTGATTACTAGCCGAAGTAAAGAAGCTTAGAGAACTCAAACAAGTAATGTTACATAACCAGCAAAATTTACAATATCCGAAGTACTTACAAAAATCTCGATCACTAAGTTATATGTAAAATTTGTATTTGTAAATTTCACATGACAATATTGGAATCGTACATCTTTGTGATCACAGATGACAATGAGATGTTTGAAAGCCAAAAGAAGGCATTTTAAGACGGCAAGGCTCACCTAACACTATTAAAGAGTGTAATCGTCATATAAATCATTAAATATGATGAACACACAGCAGTCACTTGTTATAATCAAGGAAGAAACTAAGAAATATATGGAAGCTTTTTGTGTTCAATATGCAACAATCAATGGATTGTATTTACAAATTTATACACTCATTTTATCTGAGTCAATAGATTTGCTGGTGTTACCTAGGGTCTCAGTTCTAATGAAGCCAGCTGTGTCAGGAGTCATATATGTCAGCTTGTTGTAGGAAGAGAATTTCTTAGATCTTCCTGTCATGGCAGAGAAAATCTTGGATGTGGTAGACCTGGTCTCCATGAATCTAGACACAGATTACATATCAGAACAGCTGCCATATCATGTAGATCGTGAGTGAATGTTCATAGATCCGTTACACAGTCTCTCGTGTAATGGTGAGTAAAATGAAGCAGTCAAGATATACTAAACATGCCTTCTTACATCTACAACAATGTATTATTCAGCAAGAGAACAATAAATCGCTTTTTCTAATAAGTCACGATCACTAATAACGCAACAAGAGCTGGAATTAAGCATACTTTTGACTTTGCAGATACACTAAAATGGATAGGTTCAGCAGCGTAATTAATATGCGTGCTGTCATATTGTACCACACTAGTCACTGTAAAATATTTATGCCAAAACGTTATCTCATCACTAACTCTCAGCATCCACCGCAATGAGCGTTTCCAACATTTTACATCGACCAACTATAATTCTTTGCCGTTTGATACGCAGTTTAAGGAATTCACGCCGAGCTGTTTCATATTTCAAAATTCACATTTTGGATTTGCAGTTTCAAAGTATTAGGCAAGCAAATTATCAGTATTATCCTGCCGAACCAATGTTCTATGCGGTACCAAGATTTAATTTGCGTAGTCCAGCATTCTATTGTTGATGCACACAAGGGGAGGTTCCACAAATTTTCAAAATACTTATTTTAAGATCTGTAGAAGGATTAGAAACGCATGTGTCTTTGAGTTTGGAGACCACATATAAAGCAATCTTGCCCTAAGACAAATGGACCCAGACAAACGAGACTTCATTTGGATCCGGAAGGTTTAACCGGTGTTATTTAGCAAGAAATGTATGATCGTGGTGACAGGAATCCAGATACAGAAGGTACAATAAATTCCAAAGCAGGACCATATGACTCCATAAACAAAGCACCATCTGACACTTACTTAAACGTCAAACAACAAGAGAGTGAAAGATATTATACCTCCGTCTATAGTATTGGATTGGAAGAAAATTTAAACCAAACATCATACAGATGGATATGGTTACAAATGAATTTCCACTTCAGAATATTATAAAAAAAGAAACGTGAAAAGAGTTAACAAAATGAGAAATATTGACGGACTTTTCAATCTCGGAAGGTGTGGAACATTAGGGAAAGCTTATAGACTGTATCTAAGGTCTCGCTATGCTCACCTTACTTTCCTTTCTCTCCATACGTCAGAGCTCGTAATTGACTTTTCCTATGATTTTAGGCATGGATGTTACACCGTTCCTACAGAGGGTCAGTATTGTAATAATGGATGGAATAGACATATGTTTGCATATTATACTCATGGTGACGGAATAGTGCACTTTATTGGCTGATAACCAGTGTCACTTTTACAGGTTGAGGGTATACCCTTTAGTTCAAATGTTTGTTTGAGTGGATATTTTAGCAAATGCCAGAAAACATGAAAATTGATGCGCTCTTAACTGATGCATCCTAGTCAATTTGCAATTATCATATTGTTATGTATGTAGGCTCATGTGTTATAGGTCTGTGTGTTATTTGGGTCCCTATATATATAATACAATAGCGTCCAATGTGAACGTGGACGTTTGTCATAACAGATTCGAGCAGATTGTTTGGGATTTTTCCACGTAGCAGTTTTCTTCCACACCTTGCACCAATTTTCAACTCTGCCATTTTGTTGTTCTCTTGAATATAGTGAATTTATTATATTCGGATATTATTAAATGTACACTCAAACATAACTGTCACTGTTTGTAAATGATTGAGCATTCAAATCATATAAAGTAAATGTTTTAGATATTCCCAAATTTTCAATTCTGCAGGTGATATGCATTCTTGGAGAAACTATCGAGGAACTAAATGATGACGGCAAAATACCGGTTTATGGCTTTGGGGATGTAAATACCAAGGATAAAAGTATATTTCCTCTTAAAGCTGACGTAAGTGGTGTGTATTTATTTTCTCCCTGAAACGTCCATTTTTGGCAAAATGAAGACAGTAGAGTACGGCCTGAGAACTGAGAATGATGATATACTTTCATCATAGGAAGAAAATCAACTGAAAATTTATCACCCTAGTATAATTATGGCTTCTTTATGAAGACACCGTAATGTGAAGACACGTCAATAATCACATCAAGTTCTAAGCGCAACTGAAAGTGTTCATAAAACAATAACAAAATGTGCCACTGTCAGAAAGAGATGACATAGTTAAATAAAAAGAATAAATATTGTTGTTGTTTTAGTCATGGATTTTAGGAGTTTATGTACAAATATTTAAACATGCATACAATTAATGAACGTGTCATTTTTAAGAAATATAATAAGACATAAAATGTAACTTCTTTCGATTATTACAATTAGATAATGAAAACGAATTTCATAGTGCGGTCTAGATTTCAATATGTAGGTCAAAGTACTTAATAGTATTTAGTGTGCACTTATTAACAAACATTTTATATATTCTGTTCTACTGCATTGATAGAGTTACCTTTTGGATCAACAATAGAGTGATTCTTACGAAATATGAATAATCCAAAATTGTAGTGCGGTATCAAGGCATAATTTCTGTCTTTTATAATTTGCAGGGAATGTGCGATGGGTTCAGTGAAGTTTTAGATGTCTACAATAGCATGACACCTAAGACGCAACTTAGCGGGCCCACTAATTTTGCCCCACTTATAGAAAAGGCTGTACAAATTGTCAAAGAAACACGAAAGGTGACTATAAAATATATGCTCAAATATTGCATAATATGGAATTTTCATAATTCTTTTCTAATTGGGTATAATGTGATTTATCTAGGGATTTAAGTGCACATATTGTCTGTCTATTTTCCAAGTGTGTACATTGAAAATAATTACCTTTCTATGCTTCAAAGAAAAATACACTTAAGCATCTAAGTCTAACATAAAATCTATTTCTAAAATATTTAGGTCACTAAATTGCACTTTAAGCCCTCTATAATACCACATTATAATATGAGACTTTTCGCTGCGGGACGATCTGGAAAGAAACATGTCTTTAGAACCTGGCCAGATCGCAGAGAACAGTGTGTGATTTCCATATAACAGTAATTGGAACCCTTTTTTATGATGCTTTTAAAAACGAGGACGTCAAACTCGTAGTAAGAGGACCAAGTACGACGACAGGCAGACACGATACTTTTAAATGTTGTATAATGACTACTTGAATCATTGAGTATTCCGTGGACTTTCTTTCTCAAATTCCAAATTGCATCAAATCGGTAAAATTTCGAAGACATGGATATATGGCTATACTCGTGACTAGGCATATCTCTTTAGGTAAAGTCAGAATATAACCAGAAAAACATACAATCATTATCGATATAAAAATTCTAGTCGGAATGAAAACCGGGTTTGTGAGTGATGACATAATTTCAAGCAATATTCTAATGCCATTGCCACGATTCTCATAAAAGGTCATGTGTATAGACTCCGTTTTTCTGTAATCGCCATTGATGTTAAGAATTGGGTATGTTTTAATTTTATTTTATTATGTTTTCAATATATATATATATATATATATATATATATATATATATATATATATATATATATATATATATATATATATATATATATATATATATATGACACAACCATAGCAAACTAAATGTTACTTCATTGTGGTCTTATCTCTCTGCATCAACGTGAACTGTATCTGTTGAAAATTGCACATGCAATATATTTGTAACAGTACGTTTTCCAACCTTAAATAACAAATGCTCTAACGGGAAATTAACTATGTAACTCCTTACCTATTTGCAGCTCAATGCAAATCATGGTAGGCTTTTATATATTTTTGGAAGGCATTTGAAAGAATAGGGAAGCGTTATTGTATAAATGTGTCACGTCAAATATAAGTTAATTAAATTACACTTGAGCCGAGAAACAAAATAAGTTCAAACAAATCGTATTGAACCAGTACCTAAGCTAATTTGGTACCTTAAGATCAGTTATCTGAAAATAAGGACCCGTATAGCTGAATGTTGTCATGCTCCACACTAAGAAAGTCAAGGTAATATTCAAATTTCAATATGTAAGGACCCATATAGGTGAAGTCTGAAATGCTCTACATTAAGAAATACAATGTAAGTTTCAAAGGAAATAGAGCGTTTTGCTAAAGTAGCACTTTCGAATCATTGTTTTAAGCTGCTTTTACCTAAGCATCTGTTGTCAAAAATTAAGATAATGAGATTTTATCCGAAAAGTAGAAACAAATATGCATTAAATTCAATACGTAAAATTTGTATTATAAGCATATACTCAAAGAGCGCAATGTAATGTAAGCTAGGACGACATGGCTTATTTTTTCAGGTGTATTTATTATTTTCTCATTATCTCATTTCATGTTTATTACAATACGTATAGTTTGCACAACTAGTTGAAAGTAAATATAAATTTTATTTCAACATCTGAATCATAGAAAGGAAATTTAAAAGGTTTTATATATATTTCTATATACCTTTAATTATGTGCAAATGCTCGTTGCTTCTTATTGTTAAAATATTATGTATTCTGGGATTATGCACTAAATTTTCTCAATAAATACTATTCAATTTTTACATCTTATATCCTAGGCGACCGTGAAGATTTATTTTACAAGAAAACATTAATTGAAACTAGTACACGAGTTTTTCTTCTCTTTAATCATACGCAATATGTCCATCGAATTCTATAGATTACAGAAGTAGTATTGTATGCAATTTGTTATTGGTCACCCTTTTTTGTTATAAAGATGTTTCACCTACTCTATTAGCATCCCATCCCTCAAGACATTGATTACTACATAAACCTGTACATTCTATTTTTACTTTACCATACAAGGTATGATAATATAAAGGTATTGGTACTCAATAACTAGAGAATAGGCAATTATGAAACGGCTTTAATAGACAATTTTTAATTTTATGTATTTCCAGTATCATATCCTGGTGATTGTGGCTGATGGTCAGGTCACTGACGAGAAGATCAACGCCGATGCCATTGTAGAGGCGTCAAACTGGCCATTATCAATTGTGGTAATAGGAGTGGGGGATGGCCCGTGGGATAACATGCATAATTTTGATGACGGATTGCCACAACGCTCATTTGATAATTTTCAGTTTGTAGAATTTCACGAAACTATCGCTGGTGCAAAGAATGCATATGCCGCACTGGCTTTGCGGGCATTAATGGAGATCCCTGAACAATTCCGTTTTATTAAAGATCATGCAATATTGAAGAAGAGAGATGAGTCGTTGGCATAGAATTGAAATGGAAACCCTGATCATGATTATAAAGATACTTTATTTGATATAATATTAAACTTGCATCATGTTGGCTTAATTCACACACAAAATTAAAAAGGAGATTGATTCTGTTTGAATAACAATAACTGCAAATAACAAGAAATTCTTACTAAAAGCACATAAGTACTTAACGTTATATTATGTGATGAAATCTATCGATATCTATTGTAAAGAAAGACAATATTTTAACGTACTTTTCTTTACCTGTATTTAAAATGGCACAATACATACCTAGATACCTCGCCGATATTGAAGATTGTGACATCTCTTCAAAGGTTTGCTTTTGGTATTGTCAGTAAAAATGAACAAAGTCCACCCCAGTCCCATCACTACAACCTGTCCAAAATGATTGTAACTCAGGACGATCATAATTTGCACGCTTGACATCCCTGTATGTAATTGTAAAATGTTATCTTGTTCATACTATGTTTGCTTTTGATTTGTTTTCGTTTTTTTCCATTTGTTAGGTATTTAGGCGGTTGCATTCGCAGTAATCTCTTAATATTGTTTGATTTCTACAGTCTCGTTCGTTTATGCGCACCTTTGTTTGATATATTTTGTTCAAATAGTTATATTCCTGTTAAAACATAGTTTCAGTTGAGTCTGCTCGGTATATAACTTTCACGTTTGCGGCGGTTGCAGCCTCAAATATTTCTGTATTATGAACTATGACTCATTGTTTACTTTCTTAATACATTTACTCTATAGCTTTTGTCCAAATAGTTATACTACTCCGCCAATACATATCAACATTTTGACTGACAAATATCATTTATTTTTAATACAGAGTAACGAAGTATCTAGCATCGAACACAACATTTGTACAACGTTTGTCTTTGTAACATTTGTACGATTGACCTTGGGAATTATCTTTTCACTCTCTATCTTCCTTTTGACTCTATCAATGTCAGAAAGCGTAGACTGGTCTATGCACATTTAATTTTACAATCTCATCTAACAAGTTAATAATAAAACCAAAACTGTCTTTTCGCTAACTTTCTTTCTGAGAACAACATGCACCCGTCTTCTAAATGTCTAAGAACACATCATACATACATACATACATACATACATACATACATACATACATACATACATACATACATACATACATACATACATACATACATACATACATACATACATACATACATATATACATACATACATACATACATACATACATACATACATACATACATACATACATACATACATACATACATACATACATACATACATACATGTATACATACATACATACATACATACGTACGTACATACGTACATACATACATACATACATACATACATACATACATACATACATACATACATACAGACAGACAGACAGACAGACAGACAGACATATAAAACGACGATGAGAGAGGTAATACAGATACGATAGTGCTTAAGATATGCTAATACTAAAATAATATTAGGGACATGTGCACATTGGCGTATCTTCGCTGAATTCTCCTCTTAGATTTATAGGCTTATAAAACCGCCAGATATGTAATAAATCCCAAACCGCTTAAACACATGAGTATTACAGGTGTCATTTAAAGTATCTTCGCTGAGTAACTGTGTGTCTAGATCAATGTAAACTAGACGCGTAAATTAAAAGAAGTATTGGCATTCTTTATCCTTGAATACAGAGCTCTATATAATGATCTGGAAGCAATGTCGATTAAAGAATAATTATCCAGTAGAACTAACTAGTTGTCCTCAGTGAAGCATGTACCACAGATATTATTCTTTCACCAATAGAGTGTAGCATGTCAATTGACTGTTATGGATGTGTTGATATAGTTGCTTATGGAATGTAAGTATAAGCCTGTCCCTCATATTATGAGGCAGATTGTGTATTAAATTGGTAGTAGAGAGTTAAAGACATTTCTTATCTGCATGCTTCAACATTTTACTTATTTTTAAACTCTTTCCTAAAATAATTTACTTCTTAAATTCTTGAAGTTATTATTTTCTTAATGCAATGATTCAAAAATAGCAGTAGATATCAGACATGAGTTAAAGCAAAACATAACTCCAAACGTATTCTGGATAAATATAACATTCAAAAAAAATATTACTAGTCGACAGGATTCTGGTAGTGACACTTTAATTTTAATCTATTATGACTGGTTCGCTTTTATGTGCTATATTTACTCTTTTATTCATTATAAGTACAAAATATATGTGATAAATGTAATTAACTATATTTTTTTACAAATGTTCAGTCCACCATTCTCCACATTTTCTCTCACACAGAGTAAAGTAAAGGAATATTAAATAAAAGAAGATAGACGGGTATAATTTGTTTTGATGAGAAGTCACTTGTTTTTTTTATTATTTTACTCTACAAATATTAAAGAGTATGATATAATAGCTACAGAAAAATTATATATAAATATATATATATATATATATATATATATATATATATATATATATATATATATATATATATATATATATATATATATATATATTAATATTTAAAAAACATTGAATGTAGAAGACACAAGTTGAAAAGTTGAATGACTGGAGTGTATCTGTATTTAGTTGTTTAATATTAACGCATACATTGATAACAATAGCCCTAGCAAGGGACTGTGAAATGAAATATATAAACAGTGTTAACGTTGAGTTCAAGTTTAAGTCAAATGGAGAGTAACTTAAAAAGAACTGCACTTTAAATTGTGCAGAAGCCACATATTTGCAAAGGAGTTCAATAAATATAATATAGTTTTATTACATATACTTGCAAATATGTCATAAATTGCAGCACCACAGTGAAATGTAAATACAGACTTAATATATAAGGTAACAATGTAACTGGTATGGCATTTTTATATATTATCTAGTCGGTAATAAAATGAAGTGGCGTGACAGATTCGTACAAGTTGTCGCTCACATTATTTGGATGGATACAAAGACAATAGTTTGTCTAATGTTTTGTTACTGATATGTATGTACTCTTCTGTAAGGACATTTCTTGAAGACAGCATATCCGCCTAAATATGTATCATGCAACGGTTGAATTTAATTTTAAACGGAACAGAATATGTTGTTTGATGAAGAGATTTTGTGCTTCTTAAATCCCGACTTAATGTTCTTAATTCAAAGATTGCTTCCCTTTAAAATATTGGTCTCATTTGTGTTCCATGAGTGTATTTATGCATGGATAAGGCATGAGATGAGAGCTGGGTTTTTTATTCTAAAATATACGTGTAAACTAATAAAATAAAGACAGCAAGAAACTGTTATATTTTCTTGTAGGGTCCACAATGCTACATAGAGTGAACATTTATAAATATACCTACGCAAACACACATATTTATTGAGCGTATGTTGATTATGCATAAATACCTACCCATGTGCGGATGTTATATCTATATTACAATCATCCTCAATTAACATATAAGATTTGATGGAAGTTAGCTAAGGTTTGATTGTTATGGATATCCATTATATATTAATGTATATTTTCCCACGTTGGCAGTGAAAGATCTAACTCATTAAACTAAAGAGGTCTAAAGACAAGAAGACCTACAATGCATAGACAAAAACAGCCTGTCTGTTCGGTGATGTTTGTCATTGTCCAATCTACGCAATAAATATCAACCGTGCTTATTTAAATGCAAGATTGCTTATTCAAACACTTTGCCTGTATGAAAAGCCTCTCTGGTTCGTCATAGTACACAATTTAAACATCTATTTTCGAATTAGTTTCTAATGACTGTGAAAAAGGACATACATCTTGTCTTTGAACCAGATTATATAGCAGTTATATAGGTTCCATTTTCTAACACTGAAATTTATTATTCTAATTTGAAATTTGTTTCTCGTTACTCACGATGCCTGTAAACCTTACTAATAGGGTTCTGAAGTTCCTTGTTTTCATTTTATTTTTACCACGGGCAAGATTATTTTCTTACGTTTGTTGCTCATAGTCCAATGAATTAATTGATGCCATAATTTTCAACACAATTATTAATATGAATTCAAACATCTCAGAAAAGCTGGAGGACAAATGCAACGAGAAGGACATGTAGGTCATCGTGATGTCGATCAGAGTGAAAGGTAATCACTCTTTAATAATTTTCAATAAAATAACGAGAACACATTAACTTAAAAAAATATCGCTCAACGAAAGTACAATATGCATTTCCCTTTAATTATCAACTACGCATTGTCTCATTAACTAAAAAAAATGCAAAATTTACCTGTATCAGTAAAACTTTCCGTTGCAAATAATTATCGCAAAACATTGCCTAAAGTCAGTGGATACTGTAGTTGGTTTCACAACAAATGCATTTAATAACTGCATCATAATCCTGTGAATTCATGACTGCGTAAACTAAACTAGTATTCGATTAGGAAATGAAAATATTCTACTCAGTAGACTGGTTGAAAATAACAAGTGGTGCTTTTTAGCACCATCTAATTGATACTGATTTTCCCAAGCAAATTCATCTTTTACAAATTTCATGAGGCACAGAATAGCACATTATGTCATGTGTGAGAACGATTGTGCCCGCAAAAATGAAAACATTGTTTTAAATTCATGTGCATCAGACTTTAACATTCCACGTGATCATGATTGGAGACATGATGCGATAAACTTGCTCAGTAACAAAGAAGATCATTTTATTAGCAATGCCTGTAACATAACGTTATGGTCTAGAAACAAACCAGTTTAGCCAGAATTCATAAATAACTAATTTATCAAACAAACACTAATATCAAGCATTGGTACTTTTACATTTTTGTTCAATCAGGCAATCGGAGACGAAGGGCAGCAAGTAGGTGTTTGATCAATAGTAGAAACAGTAGTACGTTTAATTGAATTTTCTACATACAGAACAGGTCTTGCATAGTTAGCGCTGCCTCTGTCAGATGTTAGCGCAGCTCAAACAACCTAAGATATAAACTACGACTACTGCATTGAATTTAATCTCTTGCAGATATTTTTATTTCAAAACGTAATCGTTAAAAAGATACATGATGTGTCCTTATTGATAGGAATTGCTACTGGCTTTGATTTCAGAAGACTGCAAGGTTGTTAACGGCTGCATGCTTATAGTCTTATATAATATATCTTGAACACGATAACCGACATGAACCTACCACGTTACCGTCAACGCTCACAGCATGTATCTTTAAAAGGTTTCAGGTATTCCAGTGAGAATTCAAAGTCAGTAAGATCAACTGCGTCTTTGTCAGGTGTATACGTATTTAAAGGACCGTATCAAAATAATAACGTGTGGAGCGGCTACTTGTGGAACGACTTCGTTGGCACTCCATCTATACTTATAGTGACTAATTGTGGACTATAATGTTTGCGCTGCATCCGGCTGAGTAGTGACTAATTTTGGAATGATTTCGTTGGCCCGGCATCTCTTTATAGAGCAACTAATTGTTGAGGTAATACGCTTTATGCTCCATAGAGTGACTAATTGTGGAGATAATGAGCTTTGCGCTCCATAGTATGACTAATTGTGGAGATAATGTGATTTGTGCTCCCTAGAGTGACTAATTGTGGAGATAATGAGCTTTGCGCTCCATAGTATGACTAATTGTGGAGATAATGTGATTTGTGCTCCCTAGAGTGACTAATTGTGGAGATAATGAGCTTTGCGCTCCATAGTATCACTAATTGTGGAGATAATGTGATTTGTGCTCCCTAGAGTGACTAATTGTGGAGATAAAATGCCTTGCCTATGTAGGCGTGGTAGGTATTTAAGTTATAGATCCAATAAACCCTAATCGTCATATACAATTAATCGCACTGTATAATTGTGGTGTTGCTCATGTAATTGTTTGACATATAATTATTGATTAAGCAAATATTTTTGTACATTTTGAATATTTATTCTCTTTTAATCTAGCTTTTGCGTATTCTATTCCCAAATTTCCCTCAACATTTTGTTTGTGTTCCCCCTCTTCCGTGAAAGTACGTTATAAATTATTCATTTATTCAATCCTCTAATATAATTATGGTTTACCGTCGCTTATCGTTTGCAGGAAACATATCAAACAGTCGTGTTATATTTATATTCAAGCATGTTTAGTAAACGTTTCTTGCAACAGACTTTTGATATTCAGAGTTAGATCCCATTCTATCTATCTATCTATCTATCTATCTATCTATCTATCTATCTATCTATCTATCTATCTATCTATCTATCTATCTATCTATCTATCTATCTATCTATCTATCTATCTATCTATCTATCTATCTATCTATCTATCTATCTATTGAAGGATCAACATGGCCATTGTGTAACGAACAACCTTGAGGCTTAAAACTGATTAATCAATAAAGAGACGCCATTTTTAGGAGCCATACATGCAACCTTAAGGTGTGAACAACCCTTGAATGCTAATACAGAAAACGAGGTTGTCAGCCTGTGTAAAAAGCTTTGTTGAATAGTCTTGGCGGCTTTGGAAGAATTAAATCGATATATCCTTCTCAAATATTAAATCAAAATAATGTTCTCTCTTTCTCTCGATATATATATATATATATATATATATATATATATATATATATATATATATATATATATATATATATATATATATATATATATCGAGAGAAAGAGAGAACACTATTTTGCATTATTACTTGAGAAGGATATATCGATTTAATTATTGCAAATAGAACACTTTTGTTTTTGATGTATATTAAAATTAAAGTAGTAAGTTGTAACAAGACATTTTTAAAGAGCCCCAACCAACAATTATTATGTTTACCACGCTGTTGGACTTCCATCAAAGTTCAAAGCTCCACTCTAAACTTTTAGTTTTCCAGCATTAAGGATCCTGGTTTACGAACAGTTCAATTCGTATGACCAATGAGGACATGACAACGAAAGTTGGGCATTTGCTGTGGCCACTTAAATATTTGCCTGAAGCCATTCTACGCTATTCGATAAGTGGTAAACATAATAGTTGACTAAGCATAATAGTTGACTATTCACAACATTGCCTCACTGCAAATGACATTCAGTAGCTGCATCGAAATGCAAAGTTAAGGCAATGTTTTTTCTTAATAATACATTGAACATAACTCTGTAGCAAAGTAAAATATGCATTTAGTGAAACAAAATCTAACTGCAGCCTTAACAAAATAATTTTTTCAGTTTTAAGTACTATTAATTAAGTGTATTTCCAAAACCAAATGGTTGGAGTTGTCACTGTTCTAAGTATATGTTAGTTGGTACTATTGTATTGCTTTTATTGGACAACAGAGATTTTGCTTCTCGGACACTCTTGGATGTATCTCATAGATTTTTGACTGCCTATCACGAAAATCGCCTTCAATTTAACATATCACGTACCGCTTTTTAATTCTTAATTTGTTTGCAATTTCTTGTCATATTGTAAGTCTATATATTTCGCTCACGTTATACGAGGCCTATTGTTGCTTAGGCATGTCCAGGCATGTACTCGTGGCAGGTTGTGTAACTTTTGTGGAACTGATTCAACTTGGGTATGCCCAGACATGCCTAGTCTGGATAGATGCTGCCTGAAAAGGCTATGAAAGCAAAACGCATACGCAGTATATAGTCTAAATATTACATTGATATCCTTTTGTATGTGTTTTATTGCGACTGTTTCAAATTATAGCTTTGTTTAATGTAGGTTACGTTAGACGTAAGCCAGATTTAGACTTAGGACGATTGGTGACACCAGAAATGTCTCGCCAATGTCGCAACAGCCGTGATACGTATTGCTACAATTGTTAGGGTACACGCTTAAGCCTCAAAGACGCACAATGACTGGACGTAAGAAAGCATATGAACTGTACTTTAGTTGTAAGATTGCTAATCAAGACAAGGCGTGAGCTCCTCACATTTGTTGTGCAAGATGTGCTGTCGATCTTAGAGCTTGGCTCGGAGGATCTCAGAAGGTAATGACGTTTGTTGTCCCGATGATATGGCGAGAACAGAAGCATCATGTGACGGACTGTTACTTTTGTCTGACTAATGTTTTGTTTTTGTCTGCTAAAAATAAGAAATCAATTGAATATCCAATTCTGCCTTCAGCCATAAAACCAGTGCCACATGACGACGGTCTTCACATACCAGAGCCACCAAATAAATGGAGCTTAAACGAAACAGATGAAGATTATGCAATGCACCACCTGTGCATGGACAGTGGCATTGATCCGGAATTTTAACCACAGATGTTGGGTGAACCTCATCTAACAAACAGTTCGAATAAAACGACCCGGTGAGAGTCTTAGGTTTGTCAAAATCAAAAGCTGAACTACTGGGTTCAAGAATGTAATTATTGTGTTTTCTGTCAAAAGATACAAAAAAGTCTGTCTTTCAAAGCCGCCAAGACAATTTAATAGGCCTTTTTACACAGGCTGGCAACCTCGTTTTCTGTACTGACATTGAAGGGTTGTTCACATCTTTGGGTTGCCTGTATGGCTCCTAAAAATGGCGTCTCTTTATTGATTAATCAGTTTAAGCCTCAAGGTTGTCCTGTTACATACTGGCCATGTTCATCCTTCAATACCTGTTGGCAATGGTGCACACATGAAAGAAACATATGAAAACATGGAACTATTGTTGAAGCACATCCAGTACACCAAATACAACAACTGGAACATCTGTGATCTAAAGGTATTAGCTCTGATACTTGGAAGGCATTTCTGATATACCAAGTATTGTTGTTACATTTGTGAATGGGACAACCGTGATAAAGCGTTACATTACATTAAAAAGGACTGGCCACTCTGTAAGAATTTGGTTGCAGGAAAGAAAAATATGGCGCATGAAGCACTTGTTGATCCGACAAAGATGTTTTTGCCTCCATTTCACATGAAACTGGGACTAATGAAAATTTCGTGAAAGCGATGAACAAGGAAGGTGAAGGTTTTCGTTATTTGAAACAAATGTTTCCAAGAATAACTGATGCCAAGATTAAAGAAGGCATTTTCATTGGGCCACAGATCAGACACCTCAGCAATGACAAGCGGTTCGAAGATCTTTTAGTAGAGCCAGATAATATCGCCTGAAAAGAATTCATGGATGTTCTTGAGAATTTTCTTGGCAATTACAGAGCACCAACCTACATTAAGCTGATTTACAAATTTCTTAAAGCATACAACACCATGAAAGGCAACATGTCACTGAAGATTCATTTCCTGCATTCACACGTGGACCTATTCCCCAGACATCTTGGAGACGTCAGTGACGATCATGGTGAAAGGTTTCAACAGGACATTGTCACAATGGAAAAAATGTATAAAGGCAACTGGAGTCCATCAATGCTAGCTGACTAATGTTAGACACTGCAACGAGATGGACCGGACACTGAGTACAAACGAAAATGAGTAGCAAAACACCTTTAACCCCATTAAACTTATGCAGCGTGTCAGAAACTTTATGTGATTAAACCCGTTGTAGTCTATGAAACTTAATTTCACGTTTCTCAAAAATTCTTACGTGATACAGTTAATATGAAACTATATTCGTGTTCACTTTGAAGAGAGCTATCATAATCATCAAAAACCTTTCAGGAAGCAAGCCTTTTCTAAAAAATGTGTTGTCCAGTGTTTTCAATTACCATCCATGCAAGCTGACCATGAGTGTGAGAAAGGCATTTCTCTTGGAACCTAATGTCATCATGAAGCAACAATATGTTAAATGTTGCGTTGATACGAACAACAACATTAAATTACTTCCAATTAGTGCTGGTATAGAGATTTCCGACCTTTATTTATGTAATTTATTTACCTTGTATATCTTTCTCTAGCAGCTATTGCTCACTTATACATTGAAGGGCACGCCTTATCTTTATGCAATTCCGTGCATGATTTGGGACGGAGCGATACAACATATTGTCTTGATCCAAAACAATTGGAAATCAATCGAATGTTGTTGAACATGACAGTGAAAATTATTCTGTATATACATACTAATATACCAACAAAATTGAATGAGTGTTGCGTTATTTGCTGACGCGCCAAATTGTGTGCTTATGTATAGATGGATAGATGAACATATAGGAATAAAATCCGGATGCATCCACTGTAAACAGAGGAATATATAAATACATGTGATAAGTCTTATGATTTATATGGACGACTGTATTGTTTGATTATCCCTGATAGATTGGACGATATCGCTGCACATTATTTCATCTTCAAATGCAGACTTGTATATTTAAATCTGTTCTTTTAGCTTCCTGAGGAAGACGCCTCCATATGTTCTATGAAAACCCCTGCATAACTTGACCCTTTTTAAACATTAAAGCATTGAATTGTAGGTACAAATGTACCCTTGTGTTTTTTGAAACAGTAAATGCTATCCCATACTTTCTGTTAGTCTCCTATTTTTCCGACATACACAAAACTTCTGTTCCTAATGAGACAAAATGGTTCAATCCTGTAATCATCGTGGAACAGCGATGTTCATACCTATAACATGAAAAAGTGGTCAATTGCAAACTTCTTGTGCCATCATAATTTTAGCTTTATGTGATAATTCTAGGAATCGTTATGCAGGCACGTCTGCATCATGGTAGTGCAAGAGTTGCGCTATGCCATTAATTTTGTATGTCGATATAATTGGTTGTCTTGGTTCGTTACGTTCATTAAAAGCTTTGTATGAGTAAGACCTATGTCATCTTGAAATTATCAGATACCAACATTTTTCATTTTTGCTTGATTTCAGTTGCATTAAGTTCAAATTTTGTATCTTTCCAAAAGATTTATACATGTCGATTAGCTGTGTTCGTTTCCAGTGTGCTAAACTTTTGTGTTTACTCGAGTAATTTGCACAATTTAAATTGAGCTATAAATGTTACACAAAATTGTAATAATGGCTGGGCATTATGCGTAAACCGCCCATTGCACGTTACATGCGTTATAAATTGAGTAATTTGCCACTTTTCATTACTGCTTAATGAAGCGGTTCGAAAAAAGAACAAGTTCAAGTTTATGTCTAATATGATACATCATGTACATTTAATTAGAATAAAATAAGGCTACCTGTAAATTCTTAAACGGTGTTGAATATATCTCTCTCCATGACAAAACAATATCTCCATACATTAAAATGATTGTCCCTGCAGAAGACCAATGCAAATCACATTCTTCTTATCTGTTAAATATTACTACTACTATTATTATTATTATTATTATTATTATTATTATTATTATTATTATTATTATTATTATTATTATTATTGTTGTTGTTGTTGTTGTTGTGTTGTTTGTTATTGTTGTTTGCTTAAAACTCTCTGGTACTTGACCATATTGGGTACGGATATACATATATGTGTCATGTAAGCTGATCCTATAAGTTTAGTTTAACTATTGATCGATAATTTTGCTTCCCAGTGGCCACTATCAACAGCATATATATATATATATATATATATATATATATATATATATATATATATATATATATATATATATATATATATATATATATATATATATATATATATATATATAACACCAATGGAGATCAGGGTCTTTTAAATTGCGTGCGAAATCTCGAAAAGCCAACCCGAGCTTACATTTCCGGGCAAACGAAATGGTCTATGACAATGATCCATTACAAAGTGCCCATTGATGAAGAAGCAATGGTTTGAAACTTTGTGTAAAGACACACACGTTGACTTACAAAAATATGTTGTGAACGTGTAGGCGAGCGCTGATCTTGGAAATGTTAGATAGATAAATGGCAGCCTTCATCATCATATTGAAACGTAATTTTCTCCGCTGTGCTTTCCTTAAAAGTGATATCTGGTATGTTTAGTACAATGGATGTTTGTTTTAATTCTGTACCTGTCTATCTCATATACTATGTAAATGTATATCTGGCATATTCTGTAAATGTCTATCACGCATCCATGGTAAATGTATATCTGGCATGCTCAGTAAATGTCTTTTTTGAAATGTCTGTAAAAATAGCTGTTATATTCCTTAAAAGTCTTTCTGGTATATTTTGTACAATATCTATCATTTTATATTCTGTACAATATCTATTTGGTATATCCTGCAAAATGTCTGTCTGGTAAATGTCTATCTGGTTTATTCTGAAAATAGCTATCTGCTATATTCTGTAAAATGTCTATCGGGTATATTCTGTAAAATTTCTTTCTGGTACATTCGATAAATGATTATATGTTATATTCTGTGCAACAAATATCATTTTATATAGTATACAGTGTCTGTATATTGTGTAAAGTGGATTTCTGTCATGTTCTGTGAATGTCTTTCTGCTGTATTATGTAAATGGACATCTTGTATGTTTCGCAATCATAACGATCATTATTGAAGCCTTGTTTCTTAATACTTAAGTCAAATTGATGTTAGTTTTGAACTTTAAAACAAGGATATAATCTTCGATGTAAATATTCTCTATACCATAAGGCTAGACTGTCATCATATTATCTGAATTACGAATTAGGCACATAAGAAATTGAAAATTAGTAGATCGGAAGGGCACTTACTAATTATGGTCTTGCCCTATATTCAGGGACATTAAATTATTATTTATGCCAGGTCACATCTTCATTTTTCCTCACTCACTGTAACAGAAAAATTAATGGCTGCCCCATTTAAATTTTATGTAAATTTACTGGGGGATAAATGTTTCTATTTCATTCCTTCCTCTTTGTTTATTTTGCAGCTGTAAAAACAAATATCATCACAAGAGATGTACACTTAAATTCAATAGCCCTAATTGTTTGATATAATTCCTATTTCTCTAACATGATAGATAGATAGATAGATAGATAGATAGATAGATAGATAGATAGATAGATAGATAGATAGATAGATAGATAGATAGATAGATAGATAGATAGATAGATAGATCGATCGATCGATCGATCGATCGATCGATCGATCGATAGATAGATAGATAGATAGATAGATAGATAGATAGATAGATAGATAGATAGATAGATAGATCGATCGATCGATCGATCGATCGATAGATAGATAGATAGATAGATAGATAGATAGATAGATAGATAGATAGATAGATAGATAGATAGATAGATAGATAGATAGATAGATAGCTAGATAGATAGATAGATAGATAGATAGATAGATAGATAGATAGATAGATAGATAGATAGATAGATAGATAGATAGATAGATAGATAGATAGATAGATAGATAGATAGATAGATAGATAGATATTGAAAGCACTCATTAATAATTCATTTAAAATAACAAGACTCGTTCAAAAATATCATAGAACATTATTGCAAGCTGACATGGTATTTATATATGTTCAGCAATGAATTGTTATCTAGCTTCAACCATCGGTAAAAACTTGAGCGAACATAAATTAGAGAGGTGATATTTATTGCAGTCATATTTGTCAGCACTTGAAGTGGACCACCACACAGCAATAAAGGAATTATTGTTTACTGTAGGTCAATATTTGGGCAAAATCAGCAGCGCTACCTGTTGCTAACGCACTCGAAAAATAAACTTTTGTCATTCCACTAGCTGTGATTGCTAGTCAAAATTTAATAATATTAAAAAATTCACATATCTAATTATCCAGAGTTTCACGATGGTAAGTATCTTTCACTCTTTTTAGGCTCCTTCCAGCACTGTGTTATGAATCAGTTGGAACACCTACAGTAGTTGTACAACTCAATAACATTCCAAATCTTCATAACTTTTAAGAACTTACATCAAATTTCATAAGTGTAACAATAATAATAATGAGGATTTTGTACAGTGCCAAATCTTAAAAGCTCTAAGTGCTTTACAACATTTGACAACACTTAAGAAACAACCTGTATAATGATATGATTATAACACTAAAACAAACACCACGAAATTAGAAACAGAAGACATACTGTAAATATTTAAGGTAAGGATACATTATATGATTAGGTCTTTTTAAGTTTGTTCTTGCAGATAAAATAGGTGAGTTTTAAGAGTGCTCTTGAATGAGATCACTGTCTGTGTCTACATGTAGTGGGCAATTAGGCCAACATTGCTGGGCCCTAGTATGCAAAAGCGCGTTGTCCATATGATTTCATTTTCATAGTGGTAATAATGAGATTACTAGTGTCAGAAGAGGAGCGTAAGTATCTTGCAGGTATGTACACATGGGTACGGTCAGATAGGCATGTAGGATTGGATCCAGCAAGCGAAATATAGTGCAGAGAACACGTTTTGTGTTTAATTCAGGATTGTATGGATAGGCAATGTAGGGTAGAGAATAGGGGAGAGGCGTGCTCTGATTGTTGTACTCTAAGGTTTATCCCAGAAGCTGTGTTTTGAACATTTTGAAATTTCTAGAGTATATATTGAGACGAACCAGAGAGAAATGACTTATGATAATCGAGTCTTGAAAGTACTAAGTAACACACGAAGGTTTTAGTGGTATCAACTAAAAGATACCTGCAAATGGAACTGATGCTTCTCAGCTCACAACATGCCGCCTTGCATGTGTTCATAAAATTTTGGTGAGACTTTGTAAATTTAATGTTGGTGTTGCTGATATTTATTGCCTGCGGTAAAGGATCTGAATCAGAAAGTCTTTGTGTTGTAATCAGAATGGCTTTAGTTGTATCATCATTCATTTGCAGCGTTTTACATGTCAACTATGATTTCACATCGGAAATGCACCGCTCCACGCCATGGATAGTAGCTTCAACTTCAGATGGATAGCCTGATTTGGGTATCATCAGCATACAATTGGTGGATGATGTATGAGTAGCAGAGTGTATAGAATGAAGAAAACGGATCCACGAACAGTCCCATGCGGAACACCACAGCATAGATCGACTAGGCTGTAGTGTTTTTCATTTGCGGAAACAATTTGTGTCCTGTTGACCAAGTAGAATGTGAACCATAACAAGTATGTATCATTAATTAAAAATATATGTTGGAGATGGTGAAGTAATATATTATGATCTGTTGCATTAAATGCTGCAGAAAAGTCAGAGAGAGAGAGAGAGAGAGAGAGAGAGAGAGAGAGAGAGAGAGAGAGAGAGAGAGAGAGAGAGAGAGAGAGAAAGAGAGAGAGAGAGGACTGTAATATTTCTGCTGTCCAAATCAGAGAGAAGGTCTTTGAGAAGAGTGGTTTCAGTACTGTGGCATAGGTGATATGCAGACCGTACATTGTTAATAAGACTGTTTGAATTCAGAGGAGATATAAGTTGAGATAGAAGAACTTTTCCTTAGATATTTGACATGAATTGGAGATTAGAAACTTAGTTATTTAAATCATTATGGTCGAGTGTTGGTTTCCTCATCAAAGGCTTTACATTGGCAGTTTTGTAAAATGATGAGAATTTCCCATATGAGAGAGGTATTAATAGCATCAGTTGGTGAAGGCAATATTGGATCTAAGTACTCAAGCAGTATTGCCGTCGAAATCGGAGAAAGTTCACATGACTTTTATACACTCTTCATCACGATTGTACGTACTAAATTCATAGAGTCAGGTTCAAATGCTGCTAACGGTGTACTGAATTTATTTAGTCTGGATTTATTATAGCAGAATACTGATTTGGTATTTAGTGTTTTCATTTGCGGAAACAATTTGTGCAAATGTACTGAATTTATTTACTCTGGATTAATGATAGCAAAATACTGATTTGGTATTTATTATAATGGCTGCTCTAGCCCATTGAAATTTTGCAATGCTAACATCTGCTTTTCTCAAGTATGTGGTCGTAACAGATATGCATCATTATTCTTTGTAATAATGTACTAAATCAACATAGGGCAGAACTTTTTATGGAATAGGACAATTTAAACTAATAGCTCTACTAACGCACCTTTTAAAAATGTTTCGCACAAGCATACATAATTGCAGTTGCATAAGTTGATAAATGTAGGGAAGATTTGTTGCTGTTGTATGGATTAACGCCATTTTTTCAGCACAAGATAGGTTATACATGGCGGCCAGTATTAATGGTGGAGGAAGAACACTGTAAAACCCAGGGAAGAACCACCGACCCACGAGAAGCGACTGGCAGGCTTTCTCACTTACCCAAATTAGCCAAGTCTGGACTCGAACTCACGCCGACAGAGGTGAGATGGCAGTGATCCGTAACGGTCAGCTCTTTAGACCAATCGGCCACTCGGGGCCCAGGGAAGATTTGTAATGGTCAGAAAATGACCATGTCATCAAACCCAGTTGCGTTCATTTCTATGTAAACTGTACAGAGAATTAAATAGTCACCTGCAAGGTAACTAATGTAAACACTGAATCGGAAGGCATACACACTGCATGCCTTCAAAACGAAACAAAAACTGTGGATTTTTATTCTATTTACAAATTGCATAAGTTAATTTGATGACTCAAATAAAGTATTTCTTTTGATATTCTGACGATCTTTTTTTACTAGATTTTAAAAAGCTAGGAAACTAAAATTTGACAAGAATAACGTAACAGCTACCGCACTTACATAACAGCTCGTTCCAAATGAATTGAAAACTACAAGTAAATGGATATAGGAATTAGGATGAGGGAGGTCAAGATCTTAGTTGTGGGTTGGAGATAGATCGGGCTACTCCAACCATCGCTACTCTCAGGGTATATTTTTGCAGAGTTTGTATATTCGATCCCATCTGTAAATTTCCTGCAGCAATATTTAATTGGCTGCATAAATGCTAAACAAATATGTTATATTGATAAAATTCCAGTATATATATATATATATATATATATATATATATATATATATATATATATATATATATATATATATATATATATATATATATATATATATATGTGTGTGTGTGTGTGTGTGTGTGTAGGAAGTAGAAATAATAGTTTGAATTCTTAAAATCCTCCTTTTTGGAATACTTGGCAACAAATGGTATAACGAAATGGTCGGGGTAGTAGTTAGTGTAAATCTTTATTATATATAATGCGTCAAATATTTTATCATGTGGTGTGTTATAGTAAGCGAATACAAAGTATATTACGGATAGAGAATTGCGGTCGGAAAGAGGGATAATACGACGGACAGATTGACACATAGGAACCACCGCAATGTTCCTGCTATTGACAGAAGTGCGCATAATATATAATTATTCCACCAGTTTAGGAAAAGAAGAATTTATCAACTCAGCTGCCGTCAAATGGTGACGGATCCGTCTGCTACTTAAATCCAATAGTTTTAGTTTTAAACTTTTGAATATAACGTGAACTTTCATGGTGCATCAAAAGCATTTACGTATCTAACCTTCAAACTTTCAAACTAACTGTGACCTGTGTAGACGAAAAACCAATCATGAAATTAATGCTCAAATTAGTCCCTTTTTGACAATTCATTATAAGTAATAACCCCCTCCTACAAAAAAGCCAGAAAAATTGTAATAGTCGAAAGCTTATAAGCACCAGCTATGTATCTAAACTACTAAATTGTATTAATATTATCTAAGTGAATAGGGAAAAACCAAGACAATATTCGACACGTAGCGATAGTTTGACAGCCTGACGAACAGGCAGAACGAAAATATACTCGCTATTCACGAAGTTCAGGTGTATGAAACAATTGTTGTTAATCTGGCCGCATGTGTAACGTTTCGTTGTTTCTTCAGCTGATATGCATTCTCGGGGAAACATAAGGGGCGCTTGACGATGATGGCGAAATACAAGCTTTCGGTGTTGGTGACTCCAAATCGAAGGACAAGTCAATATTTTCACTAAAAACCGAGGTAATGATCATCATTATAATGCACATGCGTTTCCGTCTTTGCAAATAAATTTAAGTGTTGCATAGGCATTGTAAATAGAGATAAATTGCATCATGGATACAACAATAATCGTTTATTGTAGGAAACGTATGAGGCTTCAGAATCAACGTTCATCACTCTCTGAAGGAAAAGCCTTGATTGCCTCTTTTCCAATACGTAGTGCAAATGTATTAGTTTAGTAGGTTCAACGCACAAAGTTTCAGAGAAACTGAGTTATTGTAGGGAAGAGTCCCAATGAGTCCGTTCTCTTTGCTATATTAAAGGTGGAAGATATTGTGAAGACAACGGTGATGTTATTACATTTGCTCTTAAAAGAGATATAGTAATATTTTGTTTTATATATGATAATTGGTTACGAAATATTGCAACAACAAATGAAGTCATTGTCAGATACAAAAACATGAAGCCTGAGTCTCTATTCATGTAATGCCTTTCACCCCTAAAATGCTTCACTCATTTAACCGTAATGGTTACATAGCTATCGTATACCTCTAGAAATATTTGCGTCCATAACATTATCCCTCTCCATATTTTATAGACAATGAGTGCATTTCTCCTTCTATTTTAGGGTGTGTACAAATGGTTTAATGAAGTCTTATACGTCTATAATAAAGTCACATCCACTTTGCAACTTAGCGGACGAATTAATTTTGTCCCACGCATAGAAGAAGCAGTGGAAACTGTGAAAAAGACCAGCAAGGTAATCACGTACAGAGTAAGAGTTTGCTAATATTATATATTATACTGCATGCTTAAAATTATTCACTACTTCTTAAATCTTTGGCAATAAGGTTGCACTTTGTTTTTGTTAATATTTAATCAGATATCTTCATACACATTATAACCTATTGTAGTCCATATTTCAAGGTTCAGTTGTCTCGTTTCTTTGAAACAATTGCAAAATAAAGAAATCTCGTGCATCCCCATTCTCGATGCGACACTTACAGCGATTTAGATTCGAGAAAGATACCAGAACTAAATTGTCTGGAAACCTTAAGATCCTTGTGACCTAATTGTGTATCACTTATGTACAATTCCTGAGATCAAAGGGCGTTTATCTTTTCGTGTGACAGCAGCACAGAAAGCCCTGAAATCGAAAAATGCGTGAATGCTTCAATTTCCATTTTATAACATCTTCATGTAAGATCTATCTCATTTACTTCATTTCCAAACAGATTTGTTTTCAAGACACTGTGTCGTCATGCAGAAATGCATACCGTAGTAATTTTTTGTTACGTTTAAAACTATGCAACATCTGTTAAGAAAAGAGTATAACAGTACCAGATCTCTCCTCACGATTGTTTTACTGATCATGTGTGCACGTGATTCATCTTTTTTCCTGACAAGAAATTTTATAACAGCGAGTGATGATCACATTCAAAACCCAATCACTCTATTACAGAACATACTTAAGGTCCGATTAACAAATACGTTTGCTCAACAAATTCAAAAAGAATCCACCCAGGGTAAAAAGAATCGTTACACACTAGAATAACAAAATTTGCTGAAACCATGGTAATGTATGGTACAATTAGGTGTTACTGCGTCATATTATAACAAAGACTTGTCAAAGGAATGTGATGCTTTCACACAACACTTCCCTTTAGGTACATACAAGTTGTAGATTTTCCACCCGTCCATTTACAGGAATATTATACGTAGCATTGTAAGTAGTTTGGGGACATGGTACTCCAAAAAGGTCAATGCATCAATGCAGCTAGAATGTTTGTTTATAAAACTGCTTTTATAGTTTTGTTTCTTTGTTAATTTGCTTAAAGCTGATGAATTAAACAAATATTCCAAAGCTAAATAAGTCTGGTCTTTACAAATGGCACCATTACTAAACGTGTATTCTGAGATAAAGAACACAGACATAAATGTAGCCGAATTCGTAAAGATGCAACAACATTTCATTCAGTAGTTGAAAATTCTGTCAGTTCAGTTTCTATCGAAATAATGTAACATCTAACATCTCGTGCAATGATAAGCAGCAAATAACAATCATATCTTCCTCTCGCTATACAAAATTTTATGAAAACAGCTACTTCTATTTTTCCCCTGAAATTAGAGATCGAAGTATTATTTAGAAATGCAGACTTTGAGACAATAATACGAGACACTCATTCTGACTAAACATTATATTTTTATAAAGTATATCTATTTATTGCCTTTCTCGACAAGTTTAAAAATGAACCCAACCGCTTGATGATACTTAAAAATTGGATATGTCGCAAAGACAATGTGCTTTTGAGCTAAATCCTCTCAAATATTCTTGATGTGTATTGCTTGAATTCTATATCTAATTCGGACAGTTTTCCGACACATTCAGGCTGCATTTGGAACAAAAGGACTTCTTAAATTGTGTCGTATCATTAGCTTTGATGAATTCCCACTATATTTGTCATATATTTCAATTAGGTCCTATTGTGTATTATCAACTCTATAGACCATATCATCTCTCAATTTCAAAGACTTACAAAGTCATTTTAATTTAAAGGACTCAACAACACAGCGTTACAAAACCTTATGATTTGTATAAACCTGTCTGTTTATGAATATTGATCCCTCTTAAGGCATTATTTGCTTTCCTGAATTTTAATCCACATAAATATGTTTCATAAAAAGAACAATATAGCATTGATATTTTACATGCGATTTCGATTATCGCTTAAAATTTATATGACCTTTTACTTAAGGAAAGCCTCGCAGTAATGACTTTCACAGAAAAGAAATCATCTACGCTATAGAAAATATAATGGTACAATAAATCTTCTGTCGCTTAATTTCTTCTGATCTCTAAATCGTACAGTATGGCAGCATGGAAAACGTAGTAAGTTTATAAAATAACTCAATTAAAGACAGGATCATAACGGATATCATATTGTAGGTCTCACTTTGTGCTCATTACTAAATGACTAGATATATATCGAGAGAACTAGTATCAACAATTAAAGAATGTTGACACTACTTATCTTAAATAAAGATATTTCCATTCGAGAGGTAGAACCAATTTAGCTCAAATAAAATTATACCGCAGTGCTAGTTCGCACATGATTCTATTTAGAGTTTTACCATGGTAAAGGCATACTTTTAAATACATTATGTAAATTTTACAATTATATGTTTAAAAGTGGCCATTTTCACTTATTTTGGCCCAAAGGTTATAGTTCTACTATTGCATACAAAGGATAATTTAGATTATATTAATGACTGGTCATAAGGTCAGAAAACTAGCATGTATTTAGAAGCACAAGCAAGATTTAGAAACAATACCACGAATACATTCTGACTTTGTGACATCTCTTACCGCGTACGTATTTTAAACTTTAGTTGACCATTCGTCTTGTTTTAGCCTGATTCTTAAAGAAAGTCTTTTGCAACATGCCGCATGAAGACTGATATTTATCTGAACATTATGTAGGGCAGATTAGTTAAACTATTTTCAATGTAAAAAGCAAAAGAATACAATGATGTAAAAATTGAATGTTCATAAAAAAACGAATGAATACGAGGTTTCATACTCAGATTAAACAAATTCAATTTAATAATTAATGTTTTATTATACATGACTATGATTTAAAGTCTTTCTTGAATCAATGTCTAAATTTTATCCGTCAAATCTTGGTCTTGTTATATATTCAAAGTTTCATTTTAAAAAGAACACGAATTGATAAAAGTGTGTCACTAATAAAGAGACGTGTATTTTTATGTGTCCATACATAAATGAACTCACAATCCCAGCTTGCCTCAACAGCATTGAAGTGTATGTAGAAAGGGAAACAACAACAGCTGGAAGGCATATGATAGACAACCGCAAAGCGATTTTAAGTAATATTGATTCACAGCAAATTTCTTTTCTAAGCAAAGAAGAGTATAGGCTCCCCAACCTAGACTGGGTTTCTTTGCGGTGCCTCCTATTTGTGGACAAAATACCTCAAGGAAGCATTCTTAAAACGTGAATCATTCACAGTGTGAACAGTCTCACATTTCAACCAACTCCAAGCAAATAGCATAAAAAAATCAGAATTTCAGAGTCATGTATCTTTATTTGTTTAAACACGACAGCCCAGTGTAGTTTATACTTTACTGTGACCTCACCAATGTTTGGGTATGCTGATTTACGTGGATTTGAAGATTCCTTTTATTGAAGATTGTAAAAACCCAGTCATCATAATTTTGTCTGTGGAAACAAGAGCAACATTCCCCGACATACGAATTATGTACAAAATGCAAATGTCGTATGTAAATGAGGGGATGCCAAGAACGTGGCACCTAAAATTATTCAAACGAAAGGACCCTTTTGAAATTTAAGACAATTATTCCAATAATTGAGTCCATGCATTGTATTTTCATGTCTGTACATTGATCGGAATTGGTAAGAATTATTTATAATATGTTCTAGGTATCGAATACACTTAAGTGAAACAAGAATATAGACAGAAAATGTTTGATGGGCTTTCTTGGGACCGAACATAAACCCATACAAAACAGTATGTGTACAGATAGGTTGATAAGTTTGTAATGCCAATAGTCAGGCACGATCGAGCTGATTTTGACTAATATGACTTTTGTGACGTCAGCGCTATAAAAAGGAAATTGGAATTTTATATTTTGCTAGTGTACTGATTCTACTATGTTACTTATTCTCCTTTCTCGATTTATTTGGCATCGTATTGATGTACATAGGAACTAATCATGTAACAAATGTTATTTAAAATCGTATTTTGACCAAACGTCTGCAGGACATGAGGACCTATTCTCAACCTCGTTCCTCTCGTAGACAGAAAACTTCGCATAGTATTTATATACTCTTTCGCCATTACAAAATGTTTTCGTTAACTTATAAATGTTATGTTTTCTTGCAAGTGTTGACTAGTGGACAACATAGATTTATAACTACCGATAGATTGATCCTGTTGAAGCTAATAAATTTTTTAAATGCCATGTTAAGCTCGGTATGAAATCTGCCTAAGGCAATTAATGATTGACCCAGAAACTGATATTAGAACGAGGACGTGGTTCATTACCTAGCGAATCATACAAATCAATTGTAATCCTGACTTGAGATCCATGCTTCCCCTATTCCCATAGACCTTAAGACAACTAAAATACACAAGTGCTGCAAGTAGTTTTCCTCTAGTGAATTAATAATCACATATTTAGAATTATAATTTCATACTCGCATGACTTTTCTTGTTAACACTTTGTATTATCAATCAGTAAGCCTTCCCAAACTAACGAATGTTACTTCACGCTACGCGCCACAAAAACATGACCCAAATACCTATTACAAAGAATTGTTCCTATCTCAAATTACGAAACTAGTCTATGATACCATAATGTTCGTGAATACTGTACATTATGACGTCCTTTGCTAGTCAAGATTTATATAAGAAATTAATGTGGAATGTTCTCTCTCTCTCTTTCTCTCTCTCTCTCTCATGCTTTTGTTTATACGCATATTTTGGTGTGAATCACAGAAATTCAAATCATATGGTAAGAAATATTAATGGAAAAAGGTAATTAGGCTGAATCTGTCAATTACTATATTTCTTACATTTTCCTGTTCTTTTTACATATTGGATCCAATTGTCATATAGCCAGAAGTCTTTTATCGGTAGGTCATATAATTATACATATCCTAGATACCAAAGTAAGCCAATAATTTCCTCCTGGACCTCTAGTAATAATTGTTAAAGTTTACACAACTTGAACAGATCTGACAAACACGATTTCGTCTCAGTGTTTTTTTGTTTGTTTTTTTTTTGGTTGTCATAGACTATATATTCCTCCCATGCTTACATTATCTATATATGTAAATAGTCTCCCCATATTTGATATCATCTATGACCAACATTATGCGCTATGAGCAAGAAACTGAGTAAGCACAATGAGTATTTAAGTTAAAAACAGCGAAAAATAGAAAACAGTAATAAAGATGTTTTTTCCACATATTGTAGTTTAACCATATATTTCTAATTAACGGACATGACACATACATATGAAAAGGACGCTAGAGTTTGTGTGCCATGGTGACAAAGTACAGATTCATAATCCACGCTTCCTTTATTTTAGCAGATGATCTTTATTCTATATAAAACTCTAGATGCTGCTCTATATGGCGATAGAAATATACCAGTGTTTGGTTTAGCGACACCTTGTTCCCGTTGAAATCAGTGGAACAAAAAAGAATTTTTTTATAAAGATGAAAAAATAAAATAACATTATTTGGGTGACAACAAATTGAAGAAGAGGCAGTGAGATTTGAAACTACGTTCAGTTTATGTTAGCAGATTATGTATTTTGAAAAGAAAAGAAAGAACTACATTCATACCATAACAAGACGCCATTTGTCTCTTTGTAAACGTAACTATCTTAAGTCAAGTATTTATAATGCTTTAGCAGTGTCATTTGATAATGTGTATGTGCAACAATAAATCTGCTTATTTAAGGTTTATTATAATTTGAATCATGTAGCGATCTGAAACACTGAAATAGTCCGTTGAATCTCGTAAATATTTGAAGAAATAAATATTCCGTTGAATTCTGTAGCGGTCCTTCACAAATATTCCAACAAAAACACACTAACGCTAGCTTAGCTATTTAGAACTAATGAATTACTGTTTATAACTAATGAAGTACCAATAAACTGACTGACAATCACATGCCAAATAATAGATTGCTGATAATGTATGGAGCTAATATGAGCAACTAGTAATACAATATTAGATGTTGCAGAAATGTTTATTTTTGCAGAATCACAATTAAATATCAGTTCTCAAAGCAAAACGTCACCCTGTTGGTAGAATAATGGTTGACCTAACTCAATTATTGCCTTACTAATAGGAAGAAAAGCAATCCTTCCTGCAGCTATGCTTTTCATCTTCGAGCTAATGATTTTTATTAAAGCCTAAAACAACTGAGGTCATGTTTGACATGTTTGGTCTTAATTTTAGAGGTATTAGGAAGGTTTTATTCAACTCTTAGACATCTACAAAAAAGTAAGGGAAACAGCCAAACTGAGGAGCAACTTTGTCCACGTCATAGAAGATGCAGAGAAACGTCTTAAATATGCGAGAAAGGTAAGCAGTGAATATGTTTAATTTACTTTAGTTTCAAATAAATTAGATATAATACTATTTGGTAGCCAGTTCTAAAATCCTTACACTATTTGTTTTATGTCGAACTTGAGAATGGTGTCGTTTAAAATGTTTTCAACATAAATATAATGCCTTGGTTTAAGTGTGCAAGTTTGATTCTGATTAATATTGGCAAAAAACAACACCTTAAATACATTATCACATCTAAACAAAATGCCTCCATACATGTTGCCAAAGGCCGGATAAATACCTTTACAAATGCAATATGACTATGAGCTAGGAATGCGTACAGACATTGTTAGTATAATATCCACATGGAAAGTTTCATCATCTCATTTTTATGGGGAATATCAGACGATCTCATAAAAATGACGTGTCGAGTGTTGATGCCTCATAAAACCCAATATTATACTGCTTTCCCGATCAACATATCATACAAACAACTCTTTTGAATCCCATACCATGAACCACTTATTGCAGTTATTACATACACTATTTTTAATATCACAATTAGAGTAGTAAAATGTACTGAAGCGCCGCATGAAGCAAACACGTACATTGTCTCATTTATTGACACGTATGGTATATATTTGCGATTTATGTTCCAAAATGTTTTTAACTTGGATTTTCTTAGCTTAAGTTTCAATATTTTCATTTTTATATAATTTTGGAGAAGTTCGATGACACACGTGTTAGCAGTAATATGTTAATTCATTAGTTTGGTGAACTCGTGTACTGTTCCATACATAACGCAAGGAAGGTCTGCGAACAACGCGTTATATCGTATACTTTTTGGCATATTCTGCCAGTGTTGGAATTATTTTAAATTGTGCAAAATTATTTTTGTTGCTCCTTTGTAAATCTTTAACAAAATGCTTTCTCTTCTCTAGAATTCGGGCGGGGGTTATATACGATGTCTCTAAATTTTCGTACTATGGTGATATCAAATGGAAACCGTTTGCAAATAATGTAGATGTCTAAATTAGATTGCCAAGAAGTGATTACCTGGATATAAACATCATCTTAGGTAAAAACTAAACACTTGTCTTAACAATATGAACAATACAGTGTTTTAACTTATGACTGTAGGTACATATGATTATGAATTACAATAAAAAATAAAGTATCGAAGATTTGTTGTTGTGAGATTAACATTGTTTTTCATCATACGATAGGCTCTACATGGTTGCCAGTAAACTGGTGGAAGAAGAAACCAGAAAACCCACTGTAGAACCACGATTGGCCGAGGAGGCAAGTCCGCTAGATCACTAGTCAGCTAGGGTCTTCATTTATCCGAGATGATGTTGAGAATATTATAAACACTTATCGATTACATTTTCATCTAAATATTGTAAAATAAAATCTGTGTAGAACAGCTTCTACTACGATTTTGTAGGTCTTTATTCAGTAATGTAAAGTTTGGTAGAATAGTTTCTTGCGACGAATCGCAATACGTGATTATGAAAAATGAAAATGGTGAAAATTGTGCAAGCCCACACACTCATAATGTGTACATGGACATAACACTTATTCAAGAAAATAAACAATAAAATGTTAAAGAAGTTGTATTGTGTCCTTTCTTTCCACTGACATACTTACTGTTGGTGTAGTTCCAATCTAATTGAATTAAATATCCTACGTCGGAATTTCAAGGTTATTACACATATATACTTTGCGCAAACACTATCCGGTTTCAAAAATGAGATTATTATATATTAGATATTAAATACATCTTGGATGATTATGATGATAAATTGGAAATGACTCTATCATCATAACTGTGCAATTTTGTACCATATTCTTGTGATTGTTGCTGACGGTCTGATTGAGGAAAAGAAATTAACAAAAGAAACCATTAGAAACTTCGAAATGGCTACTGTCGTTCGTGTTGGAAAGTGATGGGGCGGCCCATATGCAGATATGAAGGATTTTGACGACGGATTATCAGAAAGCCAATACGAATCTTTCAATTTGTGGACTTTTACAAAACTTTAAAAGAGGCATGGAACTCATATATCAGATTATAAAAGATTACGAACTTTAAAAAAAAATGGAACGAGCTAATAGAGAGACCCAGATTATCGATTATTTATAGAAGTATTTTGTAAACGTTTTGGGTATAGTTTTGAGTACAGTTAATCTTTTTGTGCAGACTTTGTATTTGCAGAAATTTCTGTCCCTTTTCTGTCAAAGAAATATTTTATCATATAGACCATGATTAACATAGGAAATATATCGTGCGTTGAATACAGCATTAAGAGGTTAGCGTTAGGACTGGTCAGCCTGGTGTCAGGATAATGTGACTGGGAGGGACATCATGCTACATGTCTGCGGCATGATGCCCCAGTGCTAGACATCACTATAAACTGCCACACTGCAGACATCGTAGCGATATGACTAAAACATTGTTAAAAGTTACGTTAAAAATTATAAACACACCTCGTACGTTGAATAAAGTTGACGTATAGTGAAGAATTTGGTTCCAGCTAATACTTGATTTCATTCTGGTATTATTATAAACTTGTAATCAAGGCATCCATAGGATTAATAAAGAAATGCAATACTGGGTTAAAATTTATTGTTTGGATAGAATATACACCGATGATTTTAAAAATCTGCATCAGGTGTTGTAGGTTTCATCTGGATTTTTCTTCCACAGAGTAGTGTTCTTGTTTGATATATCTCATCGCAATCCCCGTTCATAAACGGGTTTTTACTTAGTCACAGACAGAAATACATAGATCTAAAGATAGGTATATACATACATTCATGCATAAATATGTAGAACTATGGATATGGATAAATTAAATGTTTAAAAAGATAATGTATGTAAAGCAACTAAAGCGGTTAACGATTATGATCAATCGAATAAAGTTCATTAATATATTTCATTCCATGTTTTCACTTCTAACCAAATATACCACAATAATAAAATGTATTATGATGGATTAAGGCCTTACAGTACTCTAAAACTGAAAATGGTATGGTGCACCATCGCTTCCTACAAAAGGTGAAACTCAAAACAAGTCCAAAAGGTGGTTAAAAATCGGCCTAGTCATCATTCCAAATCAAAACAATCGCACATGCAGATTGGAATGGTCATATATAATTTATTAAGTTTTATCATCAACAATTGATCTGAATTTGTTCTGTTAACCCTGTTGGGTTGATGTACTTTAGTATGCTTAATTGGTAATTTGGCACTAGTATTGTCATGCATTTCTTTTTCCATTGATGCCTTAAACATGTCTGCACATTAATTCCTACTGTGTCACTTGGCTCATCAGTATTACCTGGAACATTATATATTCACTGACAATATTACTACCCCTCTGCACCAAGTTATATACTTGTGTTTTATTACAACTGTTTCAAAACCTGACTAGACAGACGTCCATTCTTGTATATTGTGGTTGCGTCAAGTAAATAAAGGGAAGCAACTGCGTTTTGAATAACCAACTACTACTGCTATTACAGATTATTACGTTCTGTTTACAACTTCTTATCTGCGATATGCGTTATTGTATTATTTCTTCATATTTTCTATTTTATTTTAATATTTTCGGTAAGTGCAATCCATTTATTCACCCATTGTGGAAATAATATTCACAGCGATATCAGTTTCCTGAAATATGATGACTCGTTTATTGAATTATGTTCTGTATACAACACAATGAAATTTTTTTTCTGCATTATAGTTCTATTATATGTTACTTTCAGGTTCTAGTTTTTCATGCTCATTTATTATTTCTTGAATTCTGAGTTTTTGTTTTGTCCCATATATCCAAATTATCTATTTTTTATTTGTGTATGCTTAATAAATACAGATATTCAGGTAAAACAAAATTACCTCAGATTTATTGTAAGAAATGAATGTGTCAAATCTAAATTGTTACAGTTGTTAGTATTGATACAATGGCGAATAGATAAGCAAATGCACGTTTGCTACATTTTCTGGAATGATTAATGTACACTCTTCCGATGGTGCAACCCATGTCCTCTTGCCTAAGCGTTTAATTAATGTCTCTGTAGAATAGCATTCTGATTAATAAAAAAAGTTTCTATACTTTTGTGCTTTTGCTTCTTTCTCTCATTTATAATGATTCATTCTAAGGCACATCTAAATGTGTTGACAGTATTAAATATATTGCTTAATTTACTTTATGAATAAGTACATGATACCAAACTGTTAAATCAATGTCAGCAGGTCAATTGTTGGGGATTTTAGACAAATCTCTTCAGTCATTAAAATATTGCGTTTTGTCGTATTATGGAACATTAGTAACAATCCAATAGTTTGATAGTCGATCTTTTCAATGTTTTATATTTTCATTTGTAAAAATACCAGAACATGCTTTTTGATTTAGGTGCAAGGTTTGGTAGAGGTAATCATATAAATCTTACTTTAAACATAATCTCTTTAAAGTTTTCATGCAGCCCACCTGACATCGTGTTGTGCACAACAAGTGTGCCTTTTCGTCACACAAATATTTTACCCAGTTCGTATCGTCTTCCCAATTTTCAGAAGATCAACTGACGTTCCATTACTATTATGGAATTTAAGCAGATGTTAAAAGCTATCGCACAATTGCACTTCACATACCTGATATACCAGAGACTTGACAAATACCCATTCTACGTATAAGATACTTTGTGCTAGTGAAAATTGTTGTTAGTACCATTATGTTCCAGTTAATGTTTCTTCAATTTTAAAAAGAAGAAATGCGCAATTTGATTGGTGAAAGCGACATAGTATCAATGCCTATCAGATCTACATTTGGAAGGTATTGACCTGTATTGAACTATATGTTCGAATTAAATTACAACTGGTTATCATAGTTTGGTTGCCCGATCTATTGGGCCAGAAAAGATTCAAGTACTCTGCAGAAAAGATCAACAATCCTTGAATAAACATACCTTTAAAAAATTAAAAAAGATTGGTATTAAAAGTTATGTTATTTGTGTGTGAGAGAAAGCCAAATTTGTAACACTTTTTATTTGTTGAAATTATATGACTACCTAACATTTCCTCTCGTATAATGCCTATTGATTCGTAAGTGTATTAGAAGTAATAACGCTTTCTTTGCCGGTCACGTAACGGGTACGCTGCAATATTGAACATCTTATGGCATACTTATTTTGTATATTCGAAGTATTGCTAGCTGTGTTAGGTCAAATGTGTTTTCAGAAACCTTGATAGAGTCGTTTGAAGAACGTTATGGATTATGGTAAAAACGAATGTATAATATAATCAAATAATCTCTGTTCTAAGTTTTACATCCCAAATAAACTGATCAGAATTGTTTCGATAAACTTCTTCATTTTAAGGGGTTTGAAAGAAAACGACAAGAAGTTCTAATATCAGCCTATAGTAAAATGTAAAGAGCTATGGGTAGTTTTATGCAAATCCTCACAGTTAGTGTGTTTTTGGATGAATACCATTCTTTAATTAAAAATGTAATCATGTAGCACAATATGAATTATATCAGACCAAATCAACCTAAAATATTTCTGGAATGGAATCATATCAGTGGAATAGGAAAATTCTTATAGGTTGGGTCGACCAGATATCACCAATAAATAAAATGATCAAAGTCACTTAAAATTCAATGTTTGGCCTTTTTCTTGATTTTTGCACATATACTATTTTACGTAAAGGTGTAAAAATAACATAAACCTGAGTACATGTCAAGGTACAACACTGATATAAAACTGATGACATGACAAAGTATAAAATTGACATAGATCTGACTTCATGCTTAGATATGAATCCTGACTGCATTTGACATGCTTGCATCACCTCATGACCTATCTGACAGGCAGTAGTCGTCGTTTTGTATCAAAGTGATTTCGAAATGCTGTTTTTGAAAAGATGAAACAAAGTATGCATATGCCCATAAATCATTATTCAGGTTGTATTTTTATGCTGCCTACGCAGATTTATTTACTTTTAAATATTTATTTGATGAGCGATGGAGACAGAGATAGGAAACACATATCAAGATCGCTCGTCATTATCTAAAGGACAACAGTTCTGATTTTGTTTTAATTAACTTTCGAAATAAAGATATTATTATTTTACTAGTAGTAGTAGTAGTAGTAGAAGCAGTAGTGGTGGTAGTAGTATTAGTATCTTTGTTGTTGCTGCTGTTGTTGTTTCTATCCTTTATTCAAAGAATATATGTCTAATTGGAAATGTGTTAAATGGACTTGTATATTATTGATGGTATGTATGTACGTTTACCAATCAATGAGTTACCATATTAACAAATTAAGAGAAATTTTAAAACTCTTGGGCATTGAGTCTTTACTTTTCAACAATATGCATGATATTCGAGTAATCGAAGTATTCAAACCATGAATTCATAAGACATCAAGTACTCTGAACATTAGGTGTTATGACAAATGCAGAGAGAGTCCACACAGCTAAATGTCCCGTTGCAACCGATATGGAAAAAGCCGCATGAAAGGTCTGTCTTACACCAAGCTGAAAGATATAAACATGTTTTTGTTTATAATAGTGTGTACGTATTTCACCTTCATAATCTTTGTATCATTTAGATTTATTCTTTGTGGGTCTTAAAGCCATTCTTCCGCAAGCGCCTTAGACCATTAGACCACAAGGGGCCTCTCTGCTTCCGCTGACATAACTGACAATATATACGGTTATAGTGTTCTGTATACTTTCTTCCAATAGATATTAGAAATCTGTATAAAGATGATGTTATAGAAGCATTTAAACTCTTGACAAGATTTAAAATATACAAAAGTGCCGTTTAGAAGATAATTGCAACTGAAATGAATATTTCTGATGCAAAGGGAGACATTTTAATTTGAGAATAGTTACATAGTCATGTACATCATATTCTTTTCTTTTCTTCTTTACTGTTTTCGATATATATATATCCTTACCTTTTCTACATTCGCATTTATGCTGAATATTGCAGAACGGAAACTGACAATCACTTCCGTTTGTACATGCACCTTCACAATGAAGCAATTTCTGACAGGAGTTCCAGGAAAACGTTTCCACCAGATGACATTGTTTATCTGTTTTCTGTCTGCTAGCGTTCTTAAGTTTCTCTAGCATGGAAGAATTCACAACTGAAAGAGTGAAAATAGCTTTGAAACAGGTGATTATAAGAATACAAAACATATTTAAGAGGACAGAATGCATGATTGACAACTATTGTGATCATTTGAGTAGAAACAAAATGGTTGCCCAATACATACTTTCATGACATAGAAATAACCGGTTTATATTAACAATATCATGCAACTCATTACAAACATAAACTACATTACCTTAATGATAACAGGAAGAAGATACATGTGTGTCCAATAAATGTCAAGAATCCATATATATATATATATATATATATATATATATATATATATATATATATATATATATATATATATATATATATATATATATATATATATATATATATATATATATATTAATACCATTAAATTAGGTCAAATATATATCAAAATTCCGTATTGGTATCGATGTCATTACGTCGAATAAATATTAACATTCCATACTGATATTGATATTACATTATGTCGAATAAATATCATAATTTCATATTGTAATGGATACCTTTACGTCGAATAGATATTAAACTACCATTTTGCTAAACATACCATATTATCGAAAAAATATCAAAATTCCACATTTTTATTGATATCTTTACATTATATCAAAAAATATCAAATTTCCATAATGTTTTTGATTTCTTTACGTCGAATAAATATCAAAATTCTATACTGTTATGGATACCATTACATTATTTTGAATAAATATCAAAATTCCATATTGGTATGAATGCCATTACGTCGAATAAAATATAAAATTTTCATATTTATATAGATGTCACTACGTCAAAATTCCATATTGTTATTGATTTCTTTACGTCGAATAAATATCAAAATTCTATACTGTTATGGATACCATTACATTCTTTTGAATCAATATCAAAATGCCATATTGGTATGAATGTCATTACGTCGAATAAATATCGAAATTCCATATTGATAATGAATGTCATTACGTCGAATAAATATCGAAATTCCATATTGGTACGAATGTCATTACGTCGAATAAATACAAAACTTTCATATAGGATTGGATGTCACTACGTCGAATAAATATAAAAATTCTATATTGTTATTGATATATTTACGTCGAATAAATATTGAAAGTCCATACTGGTATGGATATCATTACATTTTTTTGAATACATATCATCTGTCCATATTGGTATGGATGTCATTAAGTCGAATAAATATCAAAATTCTATATTGATATCAATGTCACTACGTCGAATAAATATCAATATTCTATATTTACGTAATGTTGGTATATATATACCATTAATGTTGGCATAGATACCATTAAGTCGAATTAATATCGAAATTTTATTGGTGAGTGTGATTTAGATTTTTAACTTTTAACTAAGCTTTAACAATTTTGCAGTCATATTACTGCAGTATTGCCGTTTATATTGATGAATATCACTGGGGCATCATGTCACAGACATGTAGCATGATGTCCCACCAAACCACATTATCCTGATACCAGGTCGACCAGTCCTAACAATAACCTCTTAATGCTGAGTGTCTAGCAAGGCAGCTGCTATTACCATTCTTTTGTACGTCTTTCTTATGAGTAGACCTGGATTAGAACTCGCGATCTCCCACATCAGAGGAGGACATCAAATAAATATCAGAATTCTTTATTGTTATGGATACCATAGTATTGTCCTAGAGATAATATATACATATGTAGATGTGACCAAATTTGCTTTGAAAACACATAGAACCTTTTCACATCATTGCCTCACTTTACCGCTACTCTCCACTGCTCTTAAGATAATTTAGTTTCACAGCTGGGAAAAATTCGGGGCATTGTCACAGCGAATCCATTCTAATCTACGAAATGACTAACGTTTTAAGGAGTAAACGAATGTTTTGGATGACAATTATGAATTTAAAAAAATAAGACTAACTCATTTGAGAGATATGTTTAAATCTAAGTTAATATGTAGACCACACGAGAGAGATGACAATGTAACATCGTGTGAGGAGAATGTTTATGTTTAACCTGAAACTATGAGGTAAAAAATATATTTCTTAATAAATGATCATTTTAGTTGTCTATGGTTCACAGGTAACAAAAACATTGACTCACTGTAATTGCCAGGTTGGAAGGAAAGTTTCTATCTTCATCGCCACTGATATTTCATCAGCATTTTGCCCACTAAAAAGTGTTACAAATTTGGCTTTCTGTCACACCTAAGAAAAACTCCTAATACGCGATTAACGTACACTGTAGACATCAAGCCACAAATCGAAATTTGATCTATTTTATAATAAAGTCAACCAAGCAAATAAAGATGGTTAATAAGATCTCCACACTAAATATTCAGGTGCATTTTTCTATTACGTCTTTATCTCTTTCTGTTTTTGGAATTATTTATAGTTTGTGTTTCTTTTGGGGAGAGAGAGGCTACGAGGTATTCACAAATGAACTAATTCTGGAATTGCTATACTCAGCCACATTTTGGTATAGATTTAATAAAATGTCTTGTTGCTAGTTTTGTGCCGTATCCAATGATCCAATGATACTTCCATAGCAGTAGAATTTGTACACTTTTGGTGGTAACATTATAAACATTCTCATTGACATCGATATATATATATATATATATATATATATATATATATATATATATATATATATATATATATATATATATATATATATATATATATATAAATATAAATATATATATATATATATATATATATATATATATATATATATATATATATATATATATATATATATATATATATATATATATATATATATGTGTGTGTGTGTGTGTGTGTGTGTGGTTCGTCTAATCTAACTCAAATCAACTGTTCAACATAACACAGGACTTCTGGAACTATTTTGTGTGCGCATCAATTGAAATTTACAGCGTTGAGTAAGAAAAAAATATTTCCATTAAAATAAAAACTATGTGTTAAACATAATCTCAATTGGATAGTGATTTAACATGAAGCTCAACAGTCTATCAAACAATGAAATTATACAGCTAAATGAATAAACGTAATCTGCAGTCAATACACATTTGAAATTGTATAATATTTTAACAAAATTCCGTCTCTATCACTCACAAAGAGGATTTCGATTCCAGTGAAATGTGTATATGATGAAGCTGTTTATGCTTTGGGTCAACCCACAAGAGAATTGTCTTGAATGAAAACCGCATTCATGGCTTATTATAATATATTCCACATAAATAATCTTTGTCATGCGTGTAAGTTTCAATAACACGCTTGAAAATGTGCCTGGGGGAAGCTCCTTGTTCGTTTACTTTCTTCAGGGCATTCAAGCTTTTTAACATTTATTTCCGTGATATTTATTAAGAAGGATTTGCCAATGCTATAAGAAGTACTGACGGCATGGCAGACCATTCCAGATTCCTAAGATATCATGTTATTTTAATGCGTTACTTACCTCGTTGTTAATAAAGGTATCATTAAATCTGAACAAATGAGTACAAGGATAAACGCGAAAAGATACAAGTTAAGCTTGCTATTATGTTAAAATTTTAACGCAATATCTGACTTAAAGTATATTTGTTTGCGAATAATACGCATTATAACATAATTTTATTAAAATTATTTTGTAACCGCCTAGCTAGTTTTGTTTGCTGCAGTTCTACTAATAGTTTATGCCATTCATTTCCTCAACTGTGCCTTGTGGTGGCATGAGCACAATTGTCAATACGTTTGATTACTGCAAATCCTCACCATGACAAACAGATGAAATCAATGGAAGCATGCCTCTTGCTTCATAATGTTGCTTGTTATTACCTTTTCCATTTTCCCGAAAATACTAGAAGCTATATTTAGAGCCTACATGATAACTAAGAAGCCCTTAATTTATTTCACCGTGTAATCCCTGGTTGTTCTCAAGTGTTTGAAAATTTGCATATCCTGTCTCCGTTTGATTTTAAATACGAATGTTTAAAAGAAACTGAAACGAAAAAATCACTAATACCAAATTAGGAATTAACAACAAAAATAAACACTTAAATGCTCGACTTAATCTTGGGAACACGATTGATAATCTCATCCAACTAAGAATTGTGAGCTCTATCGACATCTGACTTTTATCCAGTACCGTCAGAACACAACGTGCAACCATGTGTTCGTTAATTGACTAGTAAGTTCATCATTCAATGACATGTGTTTCCGTTGTTCAGCTAACAAGAAATCCACTTTGTCTGCGAAATGTGTGTTAAACCCCATAACAACAATTACAAGTCCAAAAGCTATATCACATCTTGAGCATGTATAATTGATGATTCAATAATAAACGATAAAATGTAGCCGGATAGAAGGAACCGTAGTAAACGAGTCATTTGTCAGAGAATTATTAACTATGTTACAAATTTAGAGTTTATCTTGCTGCTATAGTGAATTCACATTCATTTAGCTAAGTGCTGTTGAGTCCAACGTGCAATGATCTTTAGAGACCATTGACAGAACAGATTGCAACATGTGGCTGAGATTCTAAGCTAGATCACGAACATCTATGCAGGTGCCTCATGTTTTGTTTTAATCATCAAGTTGACTATATCCTTGAGCTCAATACATTCATAAGGTTAATACCTTTTTTAAAGTGTTAAATGACGCGTTTATAAAGTTATATAAAACTCAGCAAAATGAAAAGGTTTCCACTCCCATGTAACAAGAAAAAATTGATGTCATTTTTGTTTTAAAAACAGTTGATCAAGCCCTTCTGAATTTTCAGCAGTTTCCTAAATAATAAATAAAAATACGTGAATATTTCCAGCAAAAGTTTTGTGACACGAGATCTCGTCGTCTTTACTAGTGTGTTTTAGATACAAACTCATCAAAAGATACAAATATAAGATAATGTTTCAAAATATAACAAAGTTGTCTAATCAAGATTAGACCAGTCTAAAGTGTGCTTAGATAAATCAGAAACTTGACAGGAAACCGTCTTTGTTAAACTGATATCATACCCTTTTTTATATAAATCAATTTATTCTTTAAGGTTTTATCTAAGGAAGATTTTTTTCCATAAAGTGAATAATATCAATAAATTTACTAAGTCAAATCTTTTTGTCCACAGCAGAAACTTTAGATCATTTTGATGATGATATCAAAGATTGTGAAAGCCCTTTGTCGATGAGATTTCATTTCACCTATTGGGCAACTCAGAAACGAAATAATCATCCTTATAAATCCAGCTGCCATCCCGCTTTTGAATCGAATGGTGTATGGAAATGCTGTTCTGTTCAGAAAGTTGACAGGAAACCGTCTTTTAGGAAATGTATTTTAGTAAAACAAAGCATGTCCGGAATTTCTGTTCAAAATCCTAAACTAAGCAAATCCGATATTTGCCAGATGTGTCCCATAATGATATCGTTCTTCTAAAAAAGGAAGATAAGGAACATCTCACTTTTGTTTTATAATGATATCTGCATATTTTCAAAATAGGCTATTGACTGCTTCTTTCAAAAAAACTATTTACTATGACGACAGCCCTGAGTTTAGAATGATCTACCTGGAGAAAATTAATTCGAACAATCTATTATGAAACCTTAAAAAGAAGACAGCTTTATTTCTTTCTAATTTTTACGACCGCGTCAAAGATAGTAGTACTATACCACGGGAAGTTCCGCCGTGTTGCTCTATTGGTTCAGATTGTTCAATTTAGACTAATTGTTGTGCCAAGTGGATGGATTCTTTCTATAACCCTTTGGCTTAAACATTAATTTCCCGTGTTAATGATCCAAGTAATTTGCTGAGTAAAATCAATCAAATATAGTCTTCTAAAACAGTATTCTATTTACAGCAGATATTGACAGTATTTTTACTAAAATAAAGCAAGATTCTGTTTTTACTTCTTGTATAATGTCACGCTGGATAATCTGGATCCAAAGCAATAGTGTTAAATTTGCTGATAATTTGTCGTGAATGAGCTGTATGTATTATGTTAAACAAAAAAAAAAAACATTTCGTAAAAGAAGGTCGACCTCTGAGGAAGAAGTTTCCTCAATATTATTCAAAAATTTATACATTTGGAAGAACGATATATTTGCTAGAGATTAAAAAAAACTATTTGATCTATTATGTCTGTATTAGATTAATTCGAGAAACTGACTTTATTTGTTGTTGTTGTTGGGCTTAACGCCATTTTTCAGCACACGACAGGCTATTAATGGCGGCCAGTATTAATGGTGGGGGAAGAAACCGGGAAATCCCCGGAAAGAACCAACGACCCACGAGAAGCTACTGGCAAGCTTTCTCACATATCCACATTCGCCGAATCCTAGACTCGAACCCACGCAGACTGAGGTGAGATGGCAGTGATCCGTAACGGATAGCGCTTTAGATCACTAGGCCATTCGGGGCCCCGACTTTATTTGTACCGAAGAGAATAAAAGTCAAATGAGTTTCGTAATTTCATCAATGACTACATTTGTATCTATTCAGAGGAAAATTTAAATGAGTGAAGAAAGTGTAGACCTATACGATAGAACAATACGCAAAAAAATATATTTCTAATGAGTACTAATCTGGATTCAAAAAGGTCAAGGACACCGAGACGTTTCAATTTTTGCATATATATATTCGTTAAATTCCGGAAGTTATGGTCCAGCTCGACTTGCATCAATAAGCAAGACTTTTATGACGATTGCTCATTGCTTTCTTACAAGGCACAGAAAAAACAGAAATTCGAACTATTGGACATTAGGAAGATTTAATATTTTCAGTAAAGCTCAAATAATGTTAGGATTATGACTAATTTCCAAAGACTTTCAGACTTCACATCAAAGCATGTCACATTTAAAAAATTTTCCTAATGCGTTTAAAAACTTTAAATTGATGATGTTAAAACTATTGCATATCAAAATAATTGGGTTAATTAAGTGAATAGGAAATGTTTTTTTAAGTTGTATGATTTTCTAATTAATTCATACATAGTTATTCTACTGAAGACAGACATTATAAAATTAAATAATATATCTCATGTCATATTTAAAATTCAATTTTCATGATAAAGTGTTTAAGCTCTAGTGAGGAATGTCATGGTCCTACAGACCATTCTCGACCGATTTAAATGATTTAAAGACTTTGCGGTATCAGTTAAGATTACACGAGTTGTCATACATACATACATACATACATACATACATACATACATACATACATACATACATACATACATACATACATACATACATACATACATACATACATACATGCGTGCGTGCGTGCGTGCGTGCGTGCGTGCGTGCGTGCGTGCGTGCGTGCGTGCGTGCGTGCGTGCGTGCGTGCGTACGTACGTACGTACGTACGTACGTACATACATACATACATACATACATACATACATACATACATACATACATACATACATACATACATACATACATACATACATACATACATACATGCATGCATGCATACATACATACATACATACATACATACATACATACATGCATACATACATACACAGACATACATAGATACATACATAGATACATACATACATACATACATACATACATACATACATACATACATACATACATACATACATACATACATACATACATACATACATACATACATACATACATACATACATACATACATACATACATACATACATACATACATACATACATACATACATACATACATACATACATACATACATACGTACGTACGTACATACATACATACATACGTACATACACACACACACATACATACATACATACATACATACATACATACATACATACATACATACATACATACATACATACATACATACATACATACATACATACATACATACATACATACATACATACATACATACATACATACATACACACACACATGCATACATACATACATACATACATACATACATACATACATACATACATACATACATACATACATACATACATACATACATACATACATACATACATACATACATACATACATACATACATACATACATACATACATACATACATACATACATACATACATACATACATACATACATACTTACATACATACATACATATGTATGTATGTATGTATGTATGTATGTGTGTGCATGTGTGTTGCAAATGATAACCGAATGAGTGTTTGATTTCTACCCAATTTATTAGATAAAATCTAATTAAACTACAGAAAATAGTAAGCATTGATTAAAAGACTGATTACGGTTTGCCATTGTGTATTGCTGAAGTACAATAAATCAGTATTCCAGAATATTTATGTTAATAATTTATTCTCAACCACCTAATACCAATTCTTAAACTGTAAATGATATTAAGGTAAGCCTATGGTGAGATATTATTTCGGATCTGTATAATAATCAAGCCATTTTCACTTTTATATAAAACATATCACGCTATATATATTGCTTAAGATTTGGTAAGATGAAGAAATCTAATAATATACACAAACAATTCTTCATTTTGTTGTCTCATTAATTAATCGTAAAGGAAATGAATGCAATAAATTTATAATCTGATGAAATCGTAATAATAACAAAGAAAAGAATCGAACAGGAAAGCATAATTGGTGTATGCAAATAGAGACCAGTCATTTAGCAGTTGAGGTTTATCTTTCTTCTATGAATAGTTATAACTGACCTTGAGAACAAGTCATCCTAATGTACAAGTCATGTTATGGTTACTTCTATCGTGTATTGTATTTTGTCCCTGCGACCTTCAGTTTGTCTGGATAGTGTGTACGAAATCAATTACGGGTAAATAGAGCACAGTATGGTAATATGCTTTTGGGGGGAAGGGGTTATTTTGTTTAGTGGGGTTGTTTTGGAAATTTATACGTTGCTTGCTATAAATATGGATCTGTCTCAGATACATAGCTGAAAACATTTGTATGTATTTCAGTTTAGTTATTTAGCGAATCTAATAAATTAATAAGCATTACTTGGAGGCAATACATCTGTTCTTGTACAAATTGGACATCATACATTATAAATAAATTAGTATAACTTGGAAGTAATACATCTACAGTTATACAAACCGAACATTAAGCATTACTAAAAGTATAAGATTTGAAAACAGACTAATCCCAGGGATCTACTTTGGGTAAGATAATGTCACTACTATAACGCTTCGAATTCAGTATTATCTGCCTCCTGGAGGAATCCATACTAATTGACAAACTGCATGAGGTTCGATTTTGTACTATGTTTTCTGTGAACTTTTCTAATAGCTTTAGAGCAAAATGCAAACGTCAAGCCAAATGCCTCGACGGAAAAAAGTCTGAAATTCTTTTCTCACATCTTACAGTGGGTTAGAATACACACATGATGATATTACAAGGTAGCATGTGGCATTCGTCATATTATACATCGGCATTACATTTTCTATACTCTTCATATGTATTGAATCAAGGCAATAAAGGAATCACGGTACTAATTCAATCCTATAGTAAGCCTATGCAAACCCCATGATGTTAAAAATGCAATAACTTAAATTTTCTGAGTGCCCATGATCAAACCTATATTTATCAGCATAAACGAAACTTGAATGTATTTGAATAACTTGCTTTCAATTCCTTACCAGAATAAGGTGCTAATTTTATTAATGAGCGTTCCAAGCTCAAGACTGTTAAAGGATTGGAATTTCATCAACAACAAAAAAAAACATGTCTCTATTTTTTCACTTGCAGCTGGGATAAGCTCTCAAAAGATTCCTTTTCTTAAAACATAACTTAAATTATTAACCAATCCTGGCCAACCAAACCCATTTTCAGGCTGTTTCCCATATTTACACGACATTAGTACCGTGTGTCCTAAAACCATAATTTAGAGTTGAAAACAACCTTTTGACACCAATATCTTCCTAAAGAGTACGAATTGTGATGAATGTGATTTAATCGCTCATATTACAGCCTTGAACAAAGCTATCACAGATCTTTAAACATGAATGATTGCCGTATTAGCCCACACGCAGCCTTATTAGTGATAAAGGATATAACGAAGCTGAAATGTTCCGTTGTCATCTCACATTCAATATAAATAAATTCTGAGTTTACGATGTGGGCTTAGATGATCATTGTGGTAACAATCATGTGATGATCGAAACAATTTGTCATAGTTTTTCATTGTGAAGAGTAATCTGGTATGTCTTGTCCCTTTGATACATAGCTTTTAAACGTGTGACTAATTTTTTTTTCTTGCAGTGACTACCTCTTTCCTATGGATGGTTCTGTCGGACGGAGGTCATTCGTTAAAGGTTGTGTTTGATCACAATAAGCTTGCTATGGACATTATAATACGTCCGTTGTACACTTTCAAGATTAAAATATCAGCTTGTATGGAAAAACATATTTGTATGAGCTGACATCATATCACAACATTTAATTAATTTTCTAAAAAAATATGAAGTACTGAGACTGGTTAATTTGTATAATGATGTGTTCAAATATTTTTGTGTGAAATGTCTCTATATTTTCGAACACATCAAGGCCGACGACTTTTTTATTGATACCAAAACGTATCACCAGCTTATAAGCTCATGTGACCCCGAGTTATTTTTAGTATAAGAAGTCTCACCACAGTTTTGAGTTTGAATCAGGAAGATTTCCATTCACTATAAATATGTGCATATTGTTGATAAGGTAGTAGTAAACATTTGTAATAATGAAATACATTTCATCCTCCCCATGACGTCATTTCCGTACGATTTACTGAAAATAAGTAGTTTCATTTACTTGAACTAGTTTAATTTATTTGAACGAATTGATTGCATAGAGACTCATTTATTTTTTGTGCCCCATTAGATTGCTTGATAAAAAGCAGAAATTATTCCTTCAAAATGGAAAAAGGCGTGGCAAATATGTAATAGACCCCATACAGTATATATGATGGTACAATTACACAGCAAATATATCACGTTCTTTTAAATCAATTATCTTAAAACCAAATTTCTAACAACACAAAAATGAAGAAATGCATTAAGAGATGTGACAATACATCAAATTTTGAACAGTTGCTTTTACTATAGGATGCGTATGTTATTCAAATATAATCTGATGACACTGTATGTTTGATATGATTAACAAAAAGCCTTTGTCACGTTTATTATAAATGTAACAGTGACTTGCAAAGTGGTTACTTGGCAATGTGCCAATTATTTTTCCAAGCTAACAGCATCTATTGATTTTAGTGTATAACAGCATCTATTGATGTTAGTATAATAATACTTTCATGTTTAAAAAAAATCCCCTTCAACGGCAATTTTAAAAGGTTGTTAATAAATTACTCAACAAATCACGGATGGAACTGAGCAAAACTATCCTGGCAAGGAGAGAGAGAGAGAGAGAGAGAGAGAGAGAGAGAGAGAGAGAGAGAGAGAGAGAGAGAGAGAGAGAGAGAGAGAGAGAGAGAGAGAGAGAGAGAGTGTGTGTGTGTGTGTGTGTGTGATTAGGATTTATGACTTTAAGAATTTGCTGTCATATTTTACTTACTGCCATCAATTCGATCATTTAAATCTAATAACATTTATATAGCCTCATTTCTTTCAACAAGCCTTTAAGTTATAAAATCTCTCTCTCTCTCTCTCTCTCTCTCTCTCTCTCTCTCTCTCTCTCTCTCTCTCTCTCTCTCTCTCTCTCTCTCTCTCTCTCTCTCTCTCATTAATCTTCAAAATGACAAGACATGCTCTCTGGAATCATTGTTCCAATGGTATTGTTTAGAAGACGTACGTACGAAACAAAATTAAATTGCCACGCACCGTATCACTTTCGTCTTTGATATATTACGATAACTTTTTGTTTAGCATAACCTCTGTCCGACATCTCTTAAGCTTGAACATGTTTTATACACTTTAATCTTTGACCTTCAAAATAATGGCTCTCTTTCAAAATAACACCATCACTTTCAAACCGATTTTGTCTGTCTTATTCGTTTGATTGGCAGAAACAAATGAGAGAGAAAAATATGGCAATGTTAACATTACTGTTAACTTACCACAAATTTAAACAAACTCCATAACACAAGTGCGAAAGTTAATTTTTTTTTCTATTTGATGCATGCTGAAAATTAGTCACAGTTGATAATATTTCCTGTAAACAATTGGTGTTCGAATATTCTTAGTGTTCGTCTGCTGCAAAAAAAACAAAAACAAAAAAAAAACAAAACAAAACCAAAAAATAACCACGTTAGAAACCATGCTGCATCGTCCGCGCTGATTAATTTTCTGGTCCATTATAGTCCTTAAAGACATTGTTTGGGCCACTTGGTCAATCACGCTGACAAATTCTGGACATTTGATCACTTTGGACGTTCCTGCTAATCTCCTCCTTAAATCCCTCGTGTGTGCGATGCGTGATGGATCCACAACGACTTGTGTGTGTGTGTGTGTTTGTGTTTGTGTGTGTGTGTGTGTGTGTGTGTGTGTGTGTGTGTGTGTGTGTGTGTGTGTGTGTGTGTGAAAAATTGAATAGGTCCATGTGCCTCTTCAAGTATTTAATAATTTATTAATTCAACTAGAAATCAGTAATACATTCGTACTTATTATTTCGCTTTTGCATAATCGTCGTGGATGCTCTTCCTAATGCTTTCAAGTATTTTGTTTCCAAATAATAGCGAAAACAATATCAAAATTATATGGAGAAAATTTTTTAACTTTTCACTTTTAAGTATAAATGGCTTCATTGTAATGCCATTTACGCGGTTGTTTGTTGAACGAGATATAATCGTTTTTACATCTTAATACCAAACGTGTATACAAAAACACGTTTTCAAGACTGGCGAAACTATTAAACACCCTTCAGAAGTCAACAAAACAAAACAATATAAGAGAGCATCAGATCACTCCCAGTCAAGTTTTACAATGTCTAAATATAGGCTGTCATTGCGGGTAATTTCTTATCTAAAACAATTTATTAAATCTTGTAATTACGATTATTAGTATATATCATTAAAAGTATGTTTCAACTATGACTAGTATTTGTTCCATGGATAATTTATTTCATTAATATGTAAGAAATAATTTTAATATCAGCTAGGGAAGTCTTTTTAAAAAGCTTTTATGTTTGACAGTTGTAATTATTAATTATCCTTAAAAATTATAAATTAGCAACTTTCACAAATTATCTCAAGAGTAGGAACTAAACAAGGCAGGGACCCTGCATATTATGCCACTAAAGCGCATCGGTGAATTCGCGATATGTTTAAATTGGATAACGCAGACCAAATATTCACTTGCAATAGGCATCCAGAAGAGACGTTCTTTGGTCATGCCACGGAAACGAACCACCTCACTACAAGCCATCCCATTTCAATTTCACAAATCTCGAACAACTAGTTGGAGCTCTCAATGCTTGGTGGCAGATTACTCACGAAATTTGGTTCATATATATATATATATATATATATATATATATATATATATATATATATATATATATATATATATATATATATATATATATATATATATATATATATATATATATATATATATATATATATATATATATTCATCATCAATAAATAATTAAAATGAGACAAGGAATTTAAAGTTTATTTTTGTACAGTTACGCAGCTGTTTATTTTTTTTTAATAATCTGAGACCATTTGCTCTAGTTTGCTTTCAGTGTGTTGTAATTCTCTTCATGAGCACAAATTTCGTCTATCATGAAAACATAGTTTCACTTTTCAAATATTTCAATTAATACGTCACATTCTCGAATTGCAATGTATGTTCTTTTTAATTTTACCTATATATACAGTTTTTAAATGAAAAAGCGTTATATACTGTTATTTTAAAACAGGTGGTTGAATCTAATCTAGCCTGACTTCCGATAATGCTACACGGATGCATGTCAGATTTTTTTTTCAATATTTATTGAATTGCCTCTTTTGTTTGAAAATTGCGTCCTTTCTAAAAAAAATTCTTATTTTATCACTACTTTGAAAGTACTTGCTCAGATGTTCTTACCGTCGGGAAGAAATTGGTGATTCATGATGATGGGACTTTGTTTTTGGTACACATTACGGGGTCTTTCTTCTGTAAGTAGGAATATTCGCTCAAAAGTACCATGTTAATAGACTGAATTGTAAAGTCGGGATTATACCATGATTGAATATATATATATATATATATATATATATATATATATATATATATATATATATATATATATATATATATATATATATATATATATATATATATATATATATGTGTGTATATATATGTATGTATAGATATATATATATGTATGTATATATATATATATATATATATATATATATATATATATATATATATATATATATATATATATATATATATATATATATATATATATATATATATTCCTTGTTCAGTTAGACGTTAACTACTTCTATTCAATAGTCAATCGTAATATTAGTGTATATTATATAAAAAATAGCAATTGTTAGGCCCAGCTTCATGATATCTGGCAATAGATTGAGTAAATCAAAATCATCCCTTATGAAATGATGAATTTCTTTGCAAAGTTGTCTTAATAACAAATAAATCAAAGGATTTTTATTTATGTGCAATATAATGTGACTCTACAACAGGTCGAAAATTTAAATCTTCTGTGCCTCTTTATTATGAGACATAGTGAATTTTGCTGCTGAATTTCTTCTGTGATGGTGTTACTTTCGAGTAATTTTTGACAAGTTGTTAAAGTAAATTGCAAATATTGTAAATATGCAAAATTCGTTGTATAATATTTGTCTACCTCGTATAAATAATTTTTGTATGTGATGAATTGGCGGCGTTCAAACACATCAACCTCTTCCACTACGGTTCGCTGTTAGGGAATGACCTCCCGCGGTGTAATTTACCCAGTGTGGATAGATAGCAAGAAGAATGCAGATCTCTGAACAAGTATATTGAAGAAATAAACACAACGAGCCCCCTTTCAATGAACAAATATAAAATTTGATCAGTTTCACAACAGGATTTAAAATGAAAAGTAATCAATTACTTGGTTACAGGTAGGAAAAATGTACTAACAGGTACTCAAATAGAAAAACAATACAAAATTCTTTACTGTTACAATTACATATCAGTGACAGAATTCAATTCTTCATTACCTACGAGATGTGACCTTTGAGTGCAACGATGAGTGACATCATGACCTATCTTATCCGGACATCGAATCTTCTACTCGTCCCTGCTCTGCCAACCTTGTCTAGTCGTCTGGACCTGGATTCTTGCCAGTCGAACCTCGATGCGATGATCGCCCTTAGACCTATTTTTCGGCTCAGCATTCTCTCTGGTATTTGGAATTGGTACAGGGATTTTCATGAAAATCTCAGGAAAGTTTCAGAATCTCGGGATAGTTTAGGAAAGCCGTTTTCCTTCAATAAATAAAATGTCTCGCAATAGATAATAGGTCACATTTCCAAAAGGCATAAGTTCTGTTGCACTCACAATCACTAATTCCTATGTTTACATAAACGGTCATTGCCTATCCTGACCTTAATTCGGATCACGCTAGTGTCAAATTCAACTAAATTCCACTTCGCGGCTAACACGTATGTGCCCGTATTTAACACCCCTTGACTTCTTACACTAAACTATCTAGTAGTGTTAAGTTACATGTGGTTTATCTCATCAAATCTAACTATTCTAAAATAGTTTATGTGATCAATTAAATATTACAAACTAGTATACGGATATACACTCAATACGTGTCATACTAGACATAGAGTTAATTCATAAAACTTGGAAACATTACCCTTCATTTATTAAGCTTAATTCTTGAAAATTCCTAAGCACTCCTATGTATTAAAGATTAAATTACATACAATCTTGTCAATGTTTCCAATGAGCATTCAATTACATGTAATCTTGTCAATTTTCCAAATGAATTGATAATTAGAAAATCAAAGAATAAAATGTCATAACTAACATTTTAGTAAAACACTGAAAAATGAAATCATACATACATACATCATAACATCAATACATTTGCAAGTAAATCAACAAATGAAATAGCATATTAAAATCGGGAAACTAAGATTGCGTACCTTTGCCGTTTTTTATTCGTCTTCTACGAAATTCACCTATAGTCTGTCTCCTATCTGAGACAACTATCCGCCGGCCCCTTACTCAAAAACGAAAACGTACTTTCTACGTTTTCACAGTCCCGTCTAACTTCTCTCAAGAAAGATTAAAGACTGAAGAATTTCTCCAAAGCAAAATATTTAATTCCTTTCAAAGTTACGCCCATAAATTACTATTAACCAATTAGACTCGACTGCTTCCTAAATCTTCTACGTTGAATTTTTGATTGTCAAGACAGCTAATCATGCCATAATTAACGTTCATTTGAACAATAACTTATTGACAAGCTTCCCCCTTTTACCGGTTGATTTTGGGAAAGTGTCTTATATCATACCCTTGTACCATAGCATATGACTCGGTCAAGTTTCGTCGCGAAGAACAAATTCCCTTTGACGTTCAGAGACGACATGAAAATAATCATATAACTATCTCTAGCCCTTTCTACTTTAATTAAGTTGACTTTGATACAATTTCTTTAATCAATGCTTCTAAGAGCTTTAAAAATTCGACACATCACACTGTATGTTTAAGTTGTTTCCATGTCAACTTATATATCCTGGCAGAAATCCATTTCAGTTAGAATGTCTATTACTTTGTCTATGTTACATGTCTCTGTCCAATATTATAACAGCTGTGTTAAAATCTCTGTCCGATATTATAATAGCTGTGTTAAAATGTCCTGTCCGATATTATAACAGCTGTGTTAAATGTCCTGTCCGATATTATAATAGCTGTGTTAAAGTTTCTATCCGATATTATAACAGCTGTGCTAAAAGTCTCTGTCCTATATTATAACATATCTGCTTTTCTTTGTTTCTCTTGCTAATTTATTTTTCGTCTGGTAATAAATTTTAAACTTATTAGTCATTTTGCAGCAGTTTAGATTTTTATTGGCTCTGTGGTTATATTGTAGTGGATTTAAGGTTTAATAAGATCTAATAAGACTTTGTCTTTATTACAAGATGTATTCTATCCTATTTTATTTTCAGCAAATTTATCTCATTTCCATTAAACATCTACGATGTGATATGCTACTATTTTTTAAATTGTTTCGACGTTTGTATGTCACATCCTAACTTCCTAACTTAGTTCATTCTACTTATTAATGATGCACCTCATACTCTTCCACCTCAACTGTGGCATAGGTGTTTTGAGAGTCTGCCTCGGATGCTGGAGGTTACTGGTTCGATCACAGGATGAGTCATTGACTCATACAAATGCTAGGCACTTGGCATTAAGACGTTGGTGTTTTCGACTGATCAGCTTGGTGATAGAACAATGCGACTGCGTGGGTCATGATGCCACATGCCTGTGGTATGATGCCTCAGTGCTAGACATAACTATACTCTGCCACACTGTAGATATGGTAGAGATATGACTGAAAAATTGTTAAAGCTACCTTAAAAATCCAAGTCACACACACACACACACACACATACAAACACACACACATACACACACACCTCCTCCTCATTCTCTGTAGTATTACATATTTCCCTATTTATATTAATCCAAATGGATAATTTTCTCCACGAAATCGATAATTTTATTACATTCAATCTTTGTTAATGTTGTGCCTTAATTGGGTTTTGTTATAATTGCTCCGACCTTCCGCCATCTTGATAATTTTGGAGTTAATTGTCAACAACATAATTCAATGCTTTGTTATCTTCCTTTACCGGATCCCTTGAGTACACATTTTGTTTTACCACGCATTAATTATGTTTACAGCAATTCGTCTCCCTCGGGTATTTCACTCCACTGTGTCCTATTGCTTCGATCATTTCCTTTCTCATTTCTTTTTTTTTCTAGCGAATATATATATATATATATATATATATATATATATATATATATATATATATATATATATATATATATATATATATATATATATATGGCGAATAACAACCCTTTCAAGCGCACTGGATCCACCAAGGGATCACGTGTGTCAGGGATTAAGATAGATGCAATAGACTGACGACAAACAGTGCGAAACTCGCAACCAACTAGTCTGAAAGCTTTCGACTCTTAATGAGTCTTTTTGTATTTGCCTTTGAAAAGACTCTTTAAGAGTCTAACGAAAGCGCTCAGGCTAGTCAGTTGCTAGTTTCGCACTGTTCGTAGTCAGTTTATTGCACATATATATATATATATATATATATATATATATATATATATATATATATATATATATATATATATATATATATATATATATATATATATAGATGCAATTAACTGACGACGAACAGTACGAAACTAGTAACTAACTAGCCTAAGCGCTTTCGACTCTTAATGAGTCTTTTTTAAAGGCAAATACAAAACATAGTTACGACAAATAAATAAACACAAAAACGTTGTGTTTGTAAACCTCTACATTTCTATCTTCACATGTGCTAAAACTATAAATACAACCAGCTTGTATAGACTAGTTGCGGAAACTGAAAACGTTGTATAATTCCCTAAAAGTCTACAAGCCAAAGCGACATCTATTTTTACTTTGTGTACATATGTAACGCAGATTATATCCCGGATATTTGATTCTATACCGGTTATTCTTATAGTAAAAATTGAAGGATAATAAGAAGATTTAGAAAATGTTAAATTCTAATAGTGCATAGTTTTCATTTTCTAGTCTTCTTGGTTTAGACCGCTTGGTTTCAATGTTCTAAGGCGGCGTATCCAGTATTGCATCTATTTTAATTAATCCCTGACAAACGTGATCCCTTGGTGGATCTAGTACGCTTGAGAGGGTTGTTATTCGCCATATGATTTGTATTCTTTATATATATATATATCTATATATATATATATATATATATATATATATATATATATATATATATATATATATATATATATATATATATATATATATGCTCCAATAATTTGTTTATGTACTCCGTTGTATACTTTCTCTTACTCTTCCATATCTGAACTGATTTTTATTCTTTCGTACAATATTCTTGTCCAAAAAAAAATTATATCAACGTCTCATATGCTTCCCCGTCCGTTATGTATTTACAAATAACATGCAATACTCTTTTCATATTTCCTAGCTATATTATAAATTATTCTAATTCAGCCTCAAGGTGACGTAATGTCTTTTGTTTTCTGGTGGATTTATCATAATCTTGATTCTCAGAATCAGTTTACGTCTGTGTTGGCTCCAAATAATTTGTGGTCGAATCTATCACAGGATTTATTTGATTATTCGTGCTTTTGTCACCCGTTATATCAGTGAAACGTTTGTCTATGCTTATCAAAACGCTAGCCAAGTATGGCCTGTCTCCGTGTGAGTCGTTAAAAAGCTCCTTTTATATAATAAGCATATCCGACTAGCTTATAAGCTTCTAGAAATATTATTTTCCATACATTCCATCTTATCTTGTTTTTCGCGGTAGAATATGAGCAAAAATTGGATACTATCATCTGTTTACATAACGCTCCATCTTTATTGCCAATTATTTTCCATTGCTTATAAAATCTTTTTACGAAAGGCGACACGTTAATAATATTTTGCAGTCGGAGGCAAAATTGAAACGTAACGTTAAAAAATCTAAACACAAACTGATAAAAACCTTAACTTTAAATATTATTCCCTCATAGAAATTATGTGTGGTAAATCTTGCTCATATTACATACATATGTAAAAAGGTTGGTAATATCTTGCCTTTAAACTATGATGTATATTTTATACAAATGGTGTTAAATTATTTATTTACGAAAGTACGTCGTGCCAAGTTTGAGAAAATGAGTTTAGCTCTTTAAAGTTCCCCCCCCCAACAGAGCTTATATGTTTCATTTTAAGAAATAATTTGTTTATTTTAAACCTTAATCCATTTATGTTTACGTTAAATTGCCATTATCTTTAATTATCAGAAATTGCTTCTAAAATTATGTGATGGAAAGCTTCGTCAAATTTTAAATGAGACTTCCCTAAAAATTGAAAAAGGAAAACTGACCTAACAGTAACATGGCAATAATATAACATAGCAATAATATGGCAATATAATAACATGGCAATAATATCGAGGTTAGAAGTCAAAAAACCTCCTGACTCCCAACACAGAGATGGAAAAGCAGCATTTTTTTCAAATTGTAAATATGGGCTACCAGAGTACTTCGCAATGAAAATATTACAGAATTAAAAATATAAAACAGACTGACATCAAAACTCTGTGCCATTGATTACTCTTCCCTGAACAAGACCAAAATGTCTGAATAGAAAAAAAATGAAAACTTTCTATTTTATGCGTCTGATTCTGAAAGTGAGTTTTATTTTGTCATTATATATGCCAACTTTGATACAGTAAGCCCAGAAATTAAATGAACAAGAACGTAAAAAGAGAATAATTTGGGAATCCAACATAGTTTGGTCTGTGTCATGCAACACACGCAAATGACGGAAATATCATGCAATCAAATCAAGAATGTTCCAAGAGCACCGATTAAATCTACCACAAAATAAAAGTATCGATTCGAAATAAACCGCAGGAAATAGACCTTTAGTGTTGTTATTTATGCGATTTTCCCATAAATGAATATCTTATTGCTTTTGTCGCTCTGGATATTATCGATTATTGAGGAGAATACTGCTAGGAACAAATCCCTACTCAATGAATGCACGGAAAGCACATAGTAATCGGGGTTAATTATTTAGTATGACAGTGAGTAAATTGTTCATAGTATTCCTAAAACAACAGTTACAGCAGCTGGCTTAGTAACAAAGCTAAGAATGCCCACCAACACCTCCACCACACACACACACACACACACATACACACACACACACACACACACATACACACACGCTGTCACTATAAGCCATTCTGGAATAAGCCGCTTTATGTTTTATTAGCATAATTAATTTTAATTCGCTTTTTGAGCAAATATTATTTTTTAAAAGAAAAGAAACTGATTGATAAACAAAGGTAATAATAAGCAAACATTCATTATAAGAAGCAAATTCTCGTTCTTGGTAATTTCTTTATATTGAATATTTAGAACAATTTCAACATACGGTGAGAAAGCAACAGCTGTGTGTCGCTTGAAATACATGTTTTGTTAATCGTGACTCTCATTGACCTATTTATCTGCGCATTGCAAGTATCTAGTCTATTTCTTTGTTGAGAACACTCATTCCATTTCTCCCTTTACACGTACTGTCGACAAGAGAATATGGAACATGGCATGAAGTAAAAAAATCTAACATGTACAAATCTGGTGTATTATACGTTAAAGAAGTGCATCTACATAGATGTTGTGTATGTGCGTATATATGTATATGCATGTAATATAACAATATAAGATTGATTGATCGCTCCTGCCGCCTATGCGGTTAGAGAGGCCGTCTCAGAAGCGGGAGGTCGCAGATGCGAACCCCGAATAGACGTATCACAGACTTATAAAAATGGTATTAGCAGCTGCCTCACTTGGCACTCAGCGTTAGAAGATCAGTGTTAGATCTTCGGCTTGGTGTCAGAATAATGTGCCTTGGCAGGACATAATGCTACATGTCTCCTGCATGATGCCTAATTGAAAGGCATTACTGCAATCTGCCACACCACATATATTTTCGTGCTATGAATGTTACATTGTTAAAGCTACGTTACAAATCTAAATCAGACACACATAAAGTTGATCAGTCAAAATAAATAAGTTTTGTTTCATTAACACTGACAATGCTACAAAAATTTTCAACTGGTTAATTTGATCTAGAAATGATAAAACTCAACCCACAAATTATAATTAAAACTGCGCTTGGACTTCAGCGACCCCTCTACATTTGTAAGACACGTTCACATATTAATATACCGTTTTATGTTCTACATTTACATTCTTTCTCTGGATAGTTCATAGAAAATGATCATTCTATGAGGTAAATTTCGATTAACACCAAAATATGTAACGGAAATTGCAGTATCTGAAACATGTTTACAGACAACCAGTCTTAATAAAGTCGATAAAACCTATGTTATAACTAATTAAAATCGAAAGTTGATCTTCGTCGTTATGTTAAATGGATGTTATCAAAAATCGATTGTACACTATAATTCGTGATCATGCTCCATTACCACAGGCAATGTCAATATTGAAATGTGATACTTTGTGATAATTTATCTGCAAAAGATAAAATCTCCTATCAGTTTAGATCGCAAAAATGACATTTATCTGCATAATTTTGTTTGCCAATATTCCTACCTTCTTACCACTACTACAAATACCAATGATAATGTTGTCTCCTTTCCACCCGTCTGGATTGTACTTTGATATACCTGGGTTGTAATTTGACTTGACTAGATTGTACCTTGATATACCTAGATTGTAATTTGACTTGACTGGATTGTACTTTAATATACCTGGATTGTAATTTGACTTGACTGGATTGTACTTTGACCTGACGGAATTATATTCTGACATACTTGGATTGTTCTTTGATTTGCTTGGATTGTACTTTTACCTAGATTGTACTTTGACCTCCCTGGACTGCACTGTGACCAGCCTGGATTGTAGTTAGATCGGACGCATTTGAATATAATATTTTAGGAATGCATTAATTGTAACAATCTCAATAACAACCTGTATAGATCAGGTTGTTTATATTCATCTTTATCTAATGAATCAAAACACCTCCAATTCAGCTTGCTGGTTCCAACACATGTCAAGGATCACCCAGTAATGCAGAATAATCTCTTCTAAACAAAGCAGCAAACAGTTTATGGCATGCTCAAATCAACATATCTATTTTATTAAAATATGTCTAAAATTGGAAATCTAATCAAATTTGTATACAGCCCTAATAATAATATTACAATGTATATTCAAAGTTCTTAGATATTGTTGGATAAAATATATGTATCGCTACGAATACAATTTATTAAAGGGAGATAATGACCTTTAAAGGAAGTATATGAAGCCTTCGAATTGTGAAAATGTATTACTTGATAACACAACAGTGAAAAATTAGCCAAAAAGAGGCATTGTTTAACTTTTTTTCTCCATTAAACAAGCCTCTGATAAAAAAAAATATTACGATCTTATCGTCCATTGAAACCATGGCAACCAATTTCAACAAATATTTACTGCAAGAAATCTACTATTGGCATCTAGTTTATGTGATTGTGATTTTGTCTATTTGTTTTGAGCGATATAGACAATACCATTAGTTACTGTAATTTAATTCTCAGCTGTCGATGAAGGCCAGAAAGACAAAAAAATAATTTTACAAATATTACTCACATGAGAAGGTTTGACAATACATTTTTCTCATCCTTTCTCTTTTTTAGCCCAGAGCAGTTGCTATATGAAATCTATTCATATGACACTGTATCAATTATGCGAAAAAATTATTTTTATTGAACTATACAATCTAAATGTAGATATATTTAAGCTAGAAACAACATGTCATTTAGACAGTCATTATAGTACAATGTATATTCAAAGTTCTTAGATATTGTTGGATAAAATCTATGTATCGCTACGAATACAATTTATTAAAGGGAGATAATTTATTGAAGGGAGATAATGACCTTTAAAGGAAGTATATGAATCCTTTGAATTGTGAAAATGTATTACTTAATAACACAAAAGTGAAAGATTAGCCAAAAAGAGGCATTGTTTAACTTATTTCTTTTCTCCATTATTTGAAATGATACGTCAGTGTAGTGTCTTTAGAAATTTGTTATATTTCGAATGGTTTATAAATGTTTCTTGAAAAAGATTTGCTTAAAACATTCTGCACCATATGATATTTCGACTATTTCCTAACAAAGTGAATAAAATGAGGTTTAATCGAAACAATATCAGATTGCTGCAACGGAAATAATCACTACTAATCTCAATCTTCATTCTGTTACAAACTAAAACTAACAAATGAGCAGATAAATGCCTAGACACATTAAGATCGTAAGGTTTGATTTGCTGCATTTCGAATGATAATATTTTTCAACGGACGACTATCATATCAAACGAATTTATTGACTTGAATACTTGTTATGCGCTATAAAGAGGAACTAATGTTCATTCCGATATTATCATGAGAATGCAATTTCCGGATGGATATAGCCATCTTGTTTGGCCAAGTATATTAAACATGTAAATGTGCAACTAAAAATTTACAAAAGGAAAAAATAATTTCATTAAAATAATTATTGCCAAATTACAGTGTTCGATTAAAAGTGGTAATAAATAATCTGTTGGTGATGCAAATGGTAACGATAGCATGGAATTGCATGGAAATAATAGATTAAATCAAAATTATCAGGGGCCCCAACTGGTTGAGTGGTCTAAAGAGTTCATCTTTACGGATCACTGCCATCTCGCCTCTGTCTGCGTGGGTTTGAGTCTCGGAATCGTCCAATGTGGGTAAGTGAGAAAGCTTTCCAATAGCTTCTCGTGGGTTGGTGGTTCTTTCTGGGCTTTTCCCGTATTCTTCCTTCACCATTAATAATAGCCGCTATGTTCAGCCTATAGTGTGCTGAAAATGACGTTAGAACCTACAGCAACAATAATAACAAAATTCTCATATATTTTGAATAAGAGAGAGAAACTAAGAGGGAAATTCTGTTAAGTGTAATATTCTATCATGCTCTGTAATATATAAGAAAGCATTGTTTTGTCTGCTTTATATCTACACACCAGTTTTTTTTATTAACACCACCACCACCACCAATTTTACTACTACTGCTAATACTAATACTAATACTATTACTACTACTACTACTACTACTACTACTACTAATAATAATAATAATAATAATAATAATAATAATAATAATAATAATAATAATAATAATAATAATAATAATAATAATAATAATAATAATAATAATAATAATAATAATAATAATAATAATAATAAATAATAATAAAAATAATAATGCATTAAATAATGGTATACTTTGTTTTTCTCTCTTGACTTGTGTGTGTGTGTGTGTGTGTGTTTCGTTTTCTTGTCTTTTAAATAAGGGATAAATTTTCGGATATGTTGTATATCACAAGAAATATTTATGGGAAAATATTAACTTTCATTATGATCGACAATGCACGAGAATATCCTGCTCACGACAGAGTTGGTTTGTGAATGAATGTGGGTGGGCGTTGATGATTTAATGATGATTATAGGATGAATATATTTTCTTTCCAAATGCATATCAGTCTTCTTGAACTATTTTTATTTTGTCTCTTAATGAACAAAATAGTACGAATACAATTGAATATGAGATATGTAACAAAATTCTTATCTATTCAAGCACTCTCAAAAAGTGTTATTAAACTCTTTTCCCGTTGAACCTCACCAAATAAACGAAGAATAAACAATATCGACAATTCGTTCAAGAAGTGCATCGATTACCAGGCGATTGCTAGAATTTGGGGCAGATAAGCAGACAATAATTGCGTGCAAGGTTTAAACATGATAACGAGGTTAATACGCAGCAGTTACGTTTCAATGTAGGAAAATAGATATTCCGGTACCAAAGAACTCGTCAAATATTTAGGAGTGGAAGGTAAGCTCGGTACCGCTGATTGTACTTGATTATGCCTGTTCCGGTGAAAGCAAACAGAATCAGTTCCTTCAGTAAATTGAAATTTTCAACAAAAGCTTTGTAAACATCAATCTAATACCAATTTTCAATCGCAAATAATAAATTATTATAAAAATTCTGCTGTACCAGGACGCTGAAGTCTGAAAAAATTAGTCACAAAAAGTGTATACTAGTCAAAATGTAAATGAAAATATGCCTTCATAAAACGAAATTTAATAATACACAGTTTACGGTAAAGACCCGAGAATAAATCTAATCAACTATTCGTGATCAGAAATGTGTGCTCGTCGCTGCTAATTGGGTTTGTTTTCAATTGTTCAGCTACATTCGAACGCAAAATAACCTGTTTTATCTATTCTAAACTTGTTATTAAAGCCTTGGGGAATTAAAATTTATTTGATTTGCAGAAACGACACCAGAAAGCCAGTTAGACAATGTCCAATCTTAAAAGCGTGAGCTACAGTTATACTAAGTACACATTATGAATCAAACTACACTTTTCCAATATTGGCATGCACTATAATACAGTCGTCAATACACACACCGAGTATCAAACTACACGTTTCCAATATTGGCATGCACTATAATACAGTCGTCAATACACACACCGAGTATCAAACTACACGTTTCCAATATTGGCATACATTATAATACAGTCGTCAATACACACACCGAGTATCAAACTACACGTTTCCAATATTGGCATGCACTATAATACAGTCGTCAATACACACACCGAATATCAAACTAAACGTTTCCAATATTGGCATGCACTATAATACAGTCGTCAATACACACACCGAGTATCAAACTACACGTTTCCAATATTGGCATGCACTATAATACAGTCGTCAATACACACACCGAATATCAAACCAAACGTTTCCAATATTGGCATGCACTATAATACAGTCGTCAATACACACACCGAGTATCAAACTACACGTTTCCAATATTGGCATGCACTATAATACAGTCGTCACTACACACACCGAGTATCAAACTGCACGTTTCCAATACTGGCATGCACTATAATACACACACCGAGTATCAAACTACACGTTTCCAATACTGGCATGCACTATACTATATTCATTAGTACACACATAGAGTATCAAACTACACGTCTGCAATATTATCACCCATTTAAATGCATTCGTCGATATACACAATAAGTGTCAAACAAAACCGGTATCATTTAATATAACATATTCTTTGATACAAACAGTTAATACCAAGCTGCGCATTTTCAATTCTATTATGCATCATAACAGATTCTTTAATACACGCACTGAGTATCAAACTACACCTCTTCAACAGTATTATGCATTATAACACATTGTTTAATATACGCAGTTACTACCAACCAAAATACACCTTTTCAATAGTATCATGCGTTAAAATCTATCTTTCGATACACGCAGCTGTTACCAAACGACACCTCTTCATTGATATCATGCCTTATTACACATTCACCGTTACATATACTGGATATTAATTTACACCTTTTAATATCATAATGCGTTGTAACACATTCTCCGACACACATTGAGGAACAAACTTTAAATTTGCAATTGTTCGATGTATTATACTAATTATACTAATACTAATTCGTCGATACACACATACACACATGCAGTAAAAAGAATTCACCTCTGCATTAGTCTCGTACATTATAATGCAATTTCTGTGTATCAAAATACACGTCTCCAATAGTGACATACCATATAAGATATTCATTGACACACACTGTGTATGATAGCACACGTCTCAAGTAGTCATATATACTGTGATACTGTTATCCATACACACGTTG